>OZ010596.1:41689820-42044820 GCA_963932145.1 Acanthosepion lycidas | reverse complement strand
CATCCCTTGTATTCCCCATTACAACTATGCATGCATACACATACTGACTCTTTCACACAAATACATATATAACATTTCACTGTTTTTCACATATGTACATAAATACAATTTATATTCTACTCCAGATCTTTATTACCCAAAACAAAAACACATTACTTACTAATCTATAACCAACTTCTTGTATTCTTGTCATTATATTAAATGTTTATTTGTTGATATGACTGTGACACTATTTATCTATGGTAATTGGTTAACTAATTAAACATAGAAATTAAAACAAGAAAATACTGAGAATGGAAAAGAAGTTACCCCGAAATTTTTTTTTTTTTTTTCACTTAAGAATAAAATTGAGTTACTTTCTCAAAGACCCGTAAATTGTCATGGACAGTGGACTTTCAGAAAGGCCATATGCGAGCTTTTGACAGTTGATTAATGGTGTTTGTAACAGTGCTTGCCGAGAAAAACACGAGATTCAGAAAAAGCATTGAGATATCAGAAAAAGCATTGAGATATCAAGCGGCAGGTTATATGGTGATTATAAAAATTTTGGCATGAGAAAGTATTCCAAAATAATTTTGCTGATACGGGATAGAGAGAATCAATATTAATTTATCTTTCCAAGATATCATTTTTTAAGTGCCTGCAAGTTGAAAAAGCCATATGTACATTGTGAAAATTTTCGGCATGAAAAAATATTCCAATACGGGGTGGAGAGAATTGTTATTATTTACTTTTCCAAAATGTCATCTTGTGTACCGACACGTTAAGTAGCCATATGGTGATTATAAAATTTTGGCATGAAAAAAAATATCTCGGAAGAATTGTGATTTGGGAGATAAGAAATTTATTTTCTCAAGAAGCCAAGGGTTCCAGTAAATGTTAACTTCATGAAGGGACCAGATGGCAGACTTTGACAATTGATTGATGGAGTTTTGTAAAGAGTGCTGGTTAAGAAGATGTAGAGTGACCAAAAGATCTGAGAGATTTTAAGTGGCAATGTGTGATTCATAAAAATTTTGGCTGATGGGAAAATGAATTTTGTAAACAAAAAATTCTGGGTTATAATTTAAATGGCAGGGACACCATTGGTTGAGTGGTAGCAATGGTGATAGGCAGAGGTAATTTGATGAGAAGGACTGGGAAGTTATTAACAGCCCCTGAAGGAATTGGTATGAGGTATCAATGTGAGAAGCGGGTAGTTTAGGAGGATAGCTTTCCTTTAATCTCTCCTCACAGATGAAGGGATCCCCCCAAAATGGAAAGTGATTAATTTTCCAAAATGGGAAGTAATCAATTTTCCTGGTCTGGCAACAAAGAGGTTTCTTGCAGGAATTGGGATTTACCGAAAACCCCAGACTGCGTCTAACCCAGCACCGGTTTTTGGTTGGTAACCATATAAATGAATGTTCTCGGGCTGTTTGTCAGTAAGACAGTAGTTCGAGCTTGTGAGTTGGAGTTGCAGTTAGAGTAGCAGGAGCTAGAGTGTTGCCTCACAGAAGCTGACCAAGAGATTCCACAACCTCCGACTTCACCTATCCTACCAATAGCAAGTTATACTGACAAACGAAGCTAAGCCAACACTTAAAAACTAAACCAGTTGACTAGAACTTGCCTAAGAAGTGTAATAGTCACACTCTGTAGAAAACGAGTTGGGAGAAAAACACACTCCTGTATATAACAGACAGTTAAAAGTTAATTTGTTACTTTTAACATACTTGAATCTCTTCTTTATGCTTGTGCAATATCACCTCTAGTTCAGACTCCTCTTACACTACGGTCCAACACCTGATTGATCTCGTCTACCTAAGATCAAAATCACAACATGGGTAGGTTAGACTTGAGATTGAAGCAGTTACTTCGGTAACCAGACATTGGAAGTGAACTGGGAACGATGGAGCTGGTGTCGAACTGGTTGCAGCTGGTGTGAAGCCATTAGCATCGACCGACATCATCCCACTTGGTACCCTGATCAAAGGATTCCACTAGGTAGCAACAACCACTGATTGACCGGGACACAGGCTGGTGGCAGCAACTAAGAGTCAACCCCAAAACGCCGGTAGGAGAATTATAACAGTTTTGTGCTGTGACTGGGAGTTGACCATGGTCCGACAGCTCAGTGTCACACGACATTGTCTTTTTCTACACAGTCCCACAACAATATTTTATGCTGTATTTATGGGTAAAAGGGCTCAATATCAGGGATAGAATGTATGTATATAGTATATATAAGAATGAACACTGAGATCAACACCAAGGGACAACAATATGTTTCATACTTGAACACAATCTTCAAGCCATATATTGTTGGAAGGTAAGGTCTTATGGTTTCTAAATAATCAAATTTGTTTTGAAACTTGCAATAACTTTCCTTCCAACCACATATATATATATATATATATATATATATATATATATATATATATATATATATATATGTGTGTGTGTACACAATAACATTTTCCAGCCTAGAGGTTTGAGAAAATCCCAACACTTTTCAGACCCGTAAACTTTTCCATTGGAAAAAAAGAAAACAGTTTAAGAAACAGAAAAATATGTTAATGAATTAGCTAAAAGCACTTTGGACAATAATCACTGTGGACAGTTTCAAGACTCTGTTAGTCTTTAAAAAAGAAAAACTACAAGAATACTAGAAAAACTGAATAAAAATCTTATAAAATTTTTGTTGTCTTTCATATTGAAACAATATTTAATTGTTACTTTGCATTGATTTCAGTCATCACAAAAAAAGGACACATTATATACAAAATGTTTACAAAATTTTGACTGGTGATGGTTTTAATTAGATTGTGTATGTTTTTTTTTTTGGATGATTATGACCTTCCACAACTTCCCCTTTTTATTCATTTAAGTAACTTTTGAATTACTATTCTTCCTTGATGCTGTTCTACCATCCATTCACACAAACTTGTTAAGTAGGTTATTTGCTGCTTCCTCCTGTTTCTTTTGCTTCAGTATATCTTGTGAGTGTTAAATTCTCTAAACCTACTTTTAATCATTTTCCATCCCGGAAATTTTGGCTATCTTATTTTGATCATATGTATAATTTTCCTTATTGTTAATATTTTCCTTAAGACTTCCTCACTGTTCACATGTTCTGTCTAGGGTGTTTTTAATATTTCTATAGAACTTACTTCCAGTTTCTTGCTTTCTTGCCACCTACAATCTTCAAAAATGTAAATGCAATGCCAATCACCATCTTGTGTTTCCTGTTCTTTTATTGTCCTCTCTTCTCACTAAAGACTCCTCATTCTCTTTCACACACAGTAAGCATTGTGTCTGACTGGCATTATCACCTTGCTTGGGATGAAATGATTAAAAAAAACATTGTTGATAGAACCCCATCTCTGTCTCTTCAAGTCTCCTCTTCATCTGTGAGGAAACTGTCCAGCATTCAGTCATATAGAAGGATTGATATTATATAGCAATCCAGCACTTTTTTCTTTGTATTCTTTAAATTCTTCTGTAGACCCTCATTTCTGTTGTCCTAAGTCTCCTCTTCATCTGTGAGGAAATTGTCCAGCATCCACTCTCATATATAGATGGACTGATATTATATAGCAGTCCAGCACTCTTTTCTTTGTATTCTCTAAATCCTTCTGTAGACCCTCATCTCTGTTGCCTCAAGTTTCCTCTTCCTCTGTGAGGAAATTGTTCAGCATTCACTGTGAAGTCTAACACATAAGTATGTAATTACAATAATTTTTTTATCTCATTTTCACATTATTAAGATTGATTGATTTTATTTTTATGGTTTACCAACACTTCATGAATTATTTAAAGCCAAAATATTTTTTAAATAAAAAAGTATTTCTTTTATTTTACAAGTGAATGTTGCAGTAGGAAATGTTTGGGGAATAACAATGATTTTTCCATATACTATTTAATCCATAGCTAGGGTACTTGCACGTAGGTGAAAGTAACAAACTTGTCTGGAATTTGAACTTGGCTCTCCAATTTCTTATTCTAAGCCACTATTCATTGCACCACCAGCACATCCACCAGATTAGTAAGAAGTCATATTTACCAATGCAACTAATTATGGAATTTAAGAAATCCAAAAAGTAAAAAATTCTTTTATTCAAAATCACACTGTATGATAAGTTAACAGTTTTTCTTCTTTTGTCTTTTATTAAAGATCCGAAATATGCCAGTAAAGAATGTTCGGACATGTGTCTGTGAGGACCAGTTGAATGCTACCTTGGATTACTTTTTATATAATTTAAGTTCCACTCCATCAGCAGATTCCAATTTTCCACTCAGAGTTGAAGTTAAAGGCACAGGTAAAATGAATTTGCATTTTCAAAAATGAAAAAAAAATGATAATTATATCTTTAAAGACATATTAAAAAAAAAAAAAAAAAAAAAAAGAATGTATTAATATATAATACATACGACAAAAGTCTTGTATAGCTCCTTTGATGGTGATCACTAGTTGTTTTGGTTTGTAGATAAAATAAGTTCAAAAAAAGCTAATTTTAAACTTACTATTTTATTAAACATGTTGATGTGTACTTTTCTAACTAGTCAGTGGGGTTGCTCTCTCACCCCACTGGGAATTTGCTTCCCAGAAACAAAGGAAACACGTTCACATTGTATGATGGTTTAGACTCAACTCTTGGAAAAACTTTCTCTATCATTCCCACACTAGTTCAGCCAATCAAAATTGACTTCCTTTATTTTGTCTTGTATCTGACCCCTAAGGTCAAACTGAAGAAGTCAGAGCAGAAATACACATCTCTAAAAAATAATAGTCTGCTAAACTATTATTTAACAAAAGTACATATAAATATATAATACATACAAAAAAGTATGTATTAATATACAACTTGTCTGAAATTATTGTGCAAATCAGATTAACCTCAATAAATCAAAAAGTTCTGAACCAATATTTTTCAAATTTAAACTTGTCTATTAACACCATTGGTTAGATATTTAATTAAATTTTCTACCATTTTTAATGGTTAGTTTTTGAGATATTTGGAATTTACAAAAATGGACTGACTGAAGTTATACAGGTTAAACTAATATTAGCTTAAGACCTCTGAAATCTAATAAAAACTATTTTTTCTTTTTCTTCATAATATATGTTGAAACATGGGTAAAGGGAAGGATCTATCAACTACTGAAAAACAGAAAATAACAGTTATTGGGTGAGAGAATGTTCACATTGGAGATATCAAAGGAGCTTTGCAGAGATCATTGAACGATAAAGAAGGCTGTTGAAAATACAGTGGCCTGCCTAAGAAAAGTTTTTATCCTGGAGAAATAAAGTACATCCAATTTCAAAATTTAATTACGTAATCCCTATTCAACATAAACATTATTTGGAACTAGTATGGAGTAGGTCCTCCATTTGCTAGTTTCAGTTCTTGTATCCAATTTTTCATGGATTTGATCAAATTATCAACAATTGTCTGATCCATATTTTGCCACTCCTTTAGCAATGTTTCTTTAAGGGTTGCCATTGACGTGATTTTGGCTGCACACTCTCAAAGTTTTCAGTGAAGGTGCTCCCAAACATGCTCTATTGGATTCATGTCAGGACTCTGGGCTACCCATAGCACTAACTTGATTCCTTCTAGGCCTTTGCTACTCTGCTTGTATGATATGGCGCTCCATCTTCTTGATAAAGGTAGACATTTTTGTCAATCTGATTGGTTTCAAATAGTGCTTTCATTTGAAAGTATTTTGGACCATTCAATGGGTCGTCAACAGGAATCTGCTCAGATTTCCCTCCAGACCAGACAGCGCCCTACACCTTTGCTCAAATCCCTCCATATTTCACAGTTACCTGCAGACATTCAGTGTTCCAATTCTCATTCTGATTTCTCCAAACATAAACCTGTCTTGAATTTGAATATTGGCAGAATTTACTTTCATCTGACCAAATTACAGATTGCAAAAATTCATATTCTTTGCTCTCGAATTCTTTCGCCCAGTCCATGGCAACATTTCCATGCTGTTGGCGACAACTTTGATGCTTCGACGACGGTTTCTGATTACTTCCCTCTTCATCCCCCTTTTCGTTTGCTCAGACATGATACTTGGTCTTCCTGAATGTTGTTCCACACGACAATGGCTTTCTTCATTAAGTTTCTTGACAATATTATTAACCATTTGATGATTAATCTAGCAATTTCTCTATTTGACTTGCCACACCAATGCCATCCTATTATTTGCTCTCATTGAAGTTCACCAATTTCCTTACTTCTGCGAACTTTCATTGCAAAATATAAGTCATCTATTGTTCATAGATTAGAGTAGCTTGATACTAACATGGTATTGTCTGAAAAAAAGAAAATACATTATTACACAAGCCAAAATTGCTGTAATTAAGGGTGGCTAAAAACTTATCATAGCCCACTGTATAAGTTGAGAACTTGAAGCAAAGGAAAAGGCTTTAAGAACTTGCTTCCTTGAGATGAACATAAACTAAAGTGAGTTATAGTGAAACAACCACTTTTGACCAGTGTTCAGATCTTTGAAAAGGCTAGAACTGTGTGAGACAAGAGGGACAAAAGGTGTAGAATAGTTTGTGAATTGGGATCTGTAAAAAAAATCTCCTAGGCAACATTGTTTCACTAAAGCAAATATTTTAAGGTATCAAATTCGGGCCAAGAAATACATGAAAATTGACTTTTCTAAAGTAATTTTCACAAACAAATCTCAAGTGACATTTGATGGACCTGATGGATAGGCCAAAAATTGGATTTTATCCAATTCAGACATGCCTGTGGCCTAAAAGAAGGTAACAAGGATGCAGTAGTGTTATGATATGGGCTGGAATTGTCAGCCAAACCATTATTGGACCATTCAAATTCAATGAAGCAGTTAAACTGAACACTGCTAACTATTGTGATTTTATTTTCGTCTTAGTAAATTGCTTTTAATTAGAGTAGCACATTTTAAATCAATTATAGTGAGTCTCATTATGGTGAGCAATTGATGCACTGAATGTGATGTTTTGTAAAAGGTTCCTTTTGTGTTCATATAATCATTTATTTAAATTTCTTTGAGGTTCCTTCTATGTATTCATTGAAACAATTATTACAGGTGAGAGAGTAAATTCCTCTTTCAAGTTTTAGCTTATTTTTTTTCCTATTAAGTCTTTTATTGTTTTAAATGTACTTGTAACAAATTTTGAAAGGCATGTTGAAGTAATGGATAGAGGCTCTGATTGATAAATCAGAGGGCTGAGTTTGAATTCTAATCAAGTTCATTACATACACTTATGTGCTAATAATACCCTTGGGAAAGGTATGAATCCATCTCTTTTCTCCCCAGCTATGGGTAAATAGCAGCACAGACTAAGTGTGTCCCTAATACCCTCAAAGGCTATAGGTGTTGTGTGTAACTAATTTGTTAAGTGTAGATAAATTCTTTTCGATTGCAGTGGTGATGGAGTAGTTGGGTAGAAAGGCATATTTTGATTCATTGGATTTGTCAGAAGGGTCTGCTTTTCCATTTTTAAATATTTTACAAACGTTTTGTTTCACCTTGAATATGAAATAATGAGGGTATTGGAGGAGCTTAAAAGTATTTTCAGTGTATGTCTCTTCTTCATGTAAATATTGAGGACTACATATTATGAGTGAACTTAAACTAAAAAAAAAAACAGAATTAATTTAAAATTCTCATCATCCCTTTTCCTTTGTGCATATGTGTAGTTGCATCAACATAAATATCACTTTAGTCTGATGAAGACTTAAAGGACGAAACGTGTCACACAAAAACTTTTTTCCATTTTTTTTTTTTTTTTTTTCTAGTTTTTCCTATAATATTGTCCTTGATATATAAAAATTTATATCTCATTTTCTCATAATTAAACAGAAAAGCAATATCTGGTTCACTGAAAATAAATTGTGGAATAATTTTTTATTTTCATTTTGATGAAGATACTTATGGGTAATTACAGAGGAAGCCACTTGATCTTTTTGAGACATCAAAGATCTTTTAAATAACAATAACTGGTTGATAACATTAAGCAAAGGAAATAAGCCAGGATTTCTTTTCTTTATTACAGTAAAGAATTTGCTGCGTATTGTCATAATTTCTTACAAAAGAATAGTAGATTGGGTTTCTGTTGTCTTCTTCTAGACTGGCTGCCACCCAAGGCTAGAGAGCCAGATTTACTCTATTTAACTTTTAGCTGAGGTGAGTAGAAGACATGTATTCATGCCTTTCCCAAGGGAATTAATGTAAAATGAATACATGTGATGAGACAGGAATTTGAACTTGGACCACAAGCTTTAACCTGCAGTTATTTGGTATCTCTTTTTTTAGCTATTTTGCTCACCCAATGCAAAGCCAAAGAGCCTCTCAAGGTATAACATTACTAAATGTTGTTGTTGTAAGGGAATATATGGAGGGAGCAAAAAGGTGCATATTATAAGGATATGTAGGATAGATAACAGTTGACCTAGACTTGAAGAGGTTAAGATTATAGTGATCATGGAAGCAGCCTCTCAGGATTCTGTTCTACAAGGCAAGCAATCTGAGGACGAATCTGTCCAAATGGAACTTCCTCCTTACTAATGGAATATGAAGGGAATGAGAATGAGTCAACTGTACATGGATGGCCTGGTGGGTGCTAATTGTGAAGGTCTATCTTCCATAAAAATTGTGATAAGAGGAGCTAGCAACATTTTGTCTGTGGGAAAGGGGTTGTAGGGTGGGAAACAATTCATTATTCACAAGGCTGTAAAAGTGATTTTGAACTGTGTCAAAGCTAGAAAGTGAAGACTGAGCCGCTCCAGCTCAAACTTGGCCATAATACTCCATTTTCAGTCTGATCTGACTGTTTTGAAGATAGAATATGACAGAAGGAGTTGGGTACTTTCTGGAGTGGTTCAAGGGACCAACCATGTTTCTAGTATCTTTAGTGATAGATTGTATATATGATTGGATTTCAGGTGTGGTCTCTTTTCTTTCTCAACAGTAAAATTGACTTTGTACTTGGCCTCAAGGTAGAGTGTTACAGAGTTAGAAGCACACCTTTATACAGATAGGTGGGGAAGATAACGGTTAACCCTAGACTTAAACAGATTAAGATTGTAGTGATTGGGGAAACATCCTCTTGGGAATTGGTTCCACAGAACAGTGGTTTGCAGGAAGAAGCTACTCAAGTGGAATTTACTTCTCACCAAAGGGATATGGAGGGAATGAGGGTGGTTTGCTACACTGTTAGTGGCATGGTGGGTCCTAGCCGTGAAGATTAGAACTGGCAAAACCAAGGAATGCAGTTCGTCCAGGCACTTTCCATGGAAGCAGTGATAGAGCAGTGAGAGTCTTGCCACATTCTGTCTGTGAAAGAGGGATTGCAGGATTGAAAATAATGTCACCTTTTGGATTCTATCGAGACTGGAAAGTGAGGACTGGGCAGCTCCTGCCCTTATATGACAGTAGTACACCATTTTCAACCTGATATGACTCTTGTAAAGTTAGAGGATAGCATGAGAAGTCAGGTACTTACTGGAGTAACACAATCTCTTCTGGTCATCACTAGGTGGTGCATCCACATATTGTTGTATCATCGGCATAGATATTTACAAATGATCAGATTATACTCTTAGGCAGATCAATTATATAAAGTAAAAAAAAGGTTGGTCTGAGAAGCCATCTTTGGGGCATGTCTGCATTGATTGCTAGGGCCCCAGAGGACTGGCTATTAACAGCTACCTTCAGGGACATGCCTGTTAGGAAGGACTTTTATTATTGAGAAGGCTCTTCCAGTGATTCCATAGTGAGTTAACTTGAGCAGCAATCCTTTGTGCCACACCTTGTCAAAGGCCTTTGAAATATCCAATGTTATGATACTTGGGCTGTATTTGTTTAGTGCCTCACTGATTCAGTGAGTGATGGTAGTTAGGACATCAGCAGTGGATTGGGCTGAGTGAAACCTGTACTACTTGTCAGAGGATTGTTCTTAACAAGGTGCTCAAATACCTTCTTGTTGATTATAGCCTCTAAAGGCTTGCTATGGCTGTAGTGCATTTGGGGATAAACCAGTGGGCTGGCTGTTTGGTTTTTGTTGGAATATTTGGGTGGGTCATAAAACCCTTCCGAGATGAGGGCAGCAGTTTTCTTGAAGAAGGTTGAGAGAGTATCTTCCACCATTTAAGATCTAAAGCTGTCCCAGTCTACCTATATGTAGCAAAAAGTTGTTCTATGTAATGGCAAATCAGGGGATGCCTTTGGTTTCATATCAACTTAGACACTGACTAGGAAACAGAATGGGTTTTAGTCCAGTAAATATTCCAGGTATTGAAAAATAAATGCTGAAATTTAATTAAATATTTTTATACTATAGAAGAACATTTCATATGTTTAGTTTTATAGAAAGAAAATATCTATTAATAAAATTGATAAAAAAATAAAAAAATGATTAAAAAAAAAAAGTTTGTGATTGAGTGGCATTGGTGAAAAGGTTTTATTTAAATAGAAAACATTTCAGTTTTTTTTTTTTTGTTTCCAATTGCATCAAATGTTAACTAAAATGCTTATTAAAAGGCAGAAAAAAATGATTGTCTTCCTCGGCTCTGCTCTCTAATGAGTGTTTATTATAAATTTATTATATGTGTTATATATTATTATGTGTTATGTACTATTATGTTTATTATAAATTTATAATATACAACATAAAAATATGAAATTATGTTCAAGAAATTCATTTTTTGAAAATTTAATTATTTTTTCTTATTGAAATTGTTAATTTTTTTTTAAAGTCTTAAAATGATTCTCTTTGTTTTAGTTTTAGCTTCTGATGGTAAAAATCAGCCTTTCAATCATGTTTATGACTTCTTAACATTTGAACATGAAGTTGCTATTGATCAGAAAGTTTTTGAGGTGAGTTTTAACTATTTTTTTTCTTTTGATCTGCAAACTTTTCAGATCCAGTATAATATTTGAGAGTTGATCAGTAAGTTCAAAAACTTTCCTATATTTGTTATGGAGTTCCCCAAACATTTTAAATCACCAACCCCTTCATGGAATTTTTGATGTCTTATACGTATAGACATATACAACAAAAAAATCAATAATTTTACTTAAGGTTAAAAATTCTTTTGTCCTGTTCCTTCATTTTTATTTTTTATGTTTTGCTTTCTCTTTTTTAACTTCAATTTTTCTTCCTATAATAGATGTGTTTGTTCAAATTATAATAAAGAGAAAACCTTTATAAACAATACAGGCAATAATAAACACATTACAATCACTAATGATAATGTTGATCATCAAATATTTATAATTATGATAGTGGAATTCTAAATTTAGTTCTGTTAACTTTTCTCTTCAGTTATTTACAAGTACCTAAATTGTCCTCCAGTTTTATGAGATTGGAAATAAATTTGACTTAGATCAGAGGTTGTCATCTGAGATTCGGGCAAGCCCTTAGGGGTCAATCAGGAGATCCAAAGTGGGGTGGGGTCAGTGATAGTGAAGGGTTCAATTGGGAGTTGGTCTGTGAATGACAGTGAGCTAAATTTTAGTTAGTGTATATGTCTGTTGTATTCTTCGATGCTGATGAAAGAAAGGCATTGAGCTCAACAATCAATAGAATCAAAATCCTTAGTTACATTTATCCATATAGCTTTTAACCTATTTTGATGAGATTTATTTAATGCTACATTGAGCATTGGTTGCTCTTTCTTCATTGTTCCAAGTTGATTTTCACATAACAATTCCCTTTTTTCAACCTCTAACTGTAAAATAGTTTATGATTAAGAAGGTCATTTGGTATGATTGCATCAAGTATGATGCAATATTGGTTTATTTAATTAGTACAGTTGTGCAGTTGGAAATTAGTAGCGCTTATGCATTTCTGTTCAATAATATTGGCTGTATTTAGGCTTGGTGTACTTTGTATAGTATTTGCTTGATTCATTGGGGTTTTCTAATATATTTTCTTAAATATATTTTTTGTGGAAAATTCTGGACCTGATAACGCTGTGGATGGGGTGAGGGGAATTTTGGACCTGATCCAAATTTAACTTTTCATACATTTTAGTTAACATTTTAATTGCCAGCATCAGATCGAATTTTATGGTTAAAAGATATTTTAAATGGGGATTGCTAGAGAAGGAAGAAAAGCAAAAGGGGGTTTCTAGTTAAAAAAGTTAGATGACTCCTGACTTAAATAATCATGTTATAAGAAATACCATTTGTTATACATTTTTTTTGTATAGGTAACTGATTATGAAACTGTTTCTAGTCATAAAGTGAAATTATTGCAGTTTACTCTAATGTCTCATTTTTATTCTATTGTAAGCCAATTTGTAAAAGAGAGTTTAATCCCAATCATCATCATCAAGTTGAGAATTCTTCTCGGATTCTCTTGATTTGTTTCCTTCAGACATCACTATCAGCAGCCCTCTAGATGGCATCCAGAGTCATCTACAAGTTGGTCAATGTAGGGGTGATGAGGTCTTCCAACTTATCTTTTGCCACACAATTGGTGTCACTCACAAGTTCCGAGTTACTTTTCCAGGCGTGACCAGCAAGCCGAAGCCTTCTCTCTCTCTCTCTCTCTCTCTCTCTTAGTGAAACTGAGATAGGAAGAAGGTGTCCATACAGGCATTTCTTTGCTGCGTGTTTCTTCCAGCTGGTGTTCAATGCAACTCATAACATCCTTGTGTATGTTCCATCAAGTGATGCTTTTTGGTATTTTGTCAGTGTCCATGTTGTTGAGCTGTAGATCAAGACAGATTCTATTGTGGCCTTAAAGAAGTCCTTCTTAAGATTGTCAGAGAGAGAGAGAGAGAGAGAGGACCTCCTCTATTCTTTACCAGTAGTTGTAGTTCCTGTGGTGATCATTGACAAATGGATATTTCAGCAGAGAGAATGTAGCAGCTTTGTGGAAGATGTCCTGTATGACAACTGGAAGGTGCCTTGATCCAGTTAGCGGAAAACCGTAATACATCTATAGTAGAAGTGCATATAGATGTCATTAACCATCGAAAGATTCAAATGACAGTTCCTAAAAAATTCAATCCCAATAAAATATTTAAAAAATTCCTTTATTTGTTCAATTTTAAAATCTAGGAGGCAATTGTTATTATTTTCACTTTTGTTATCTCTCCAGATCCCTGCAGGTGTTGTTTGCAATGAAAGTATTCATTTTAAACCTCTTCCTAAAATATTGCCACAGTTCACAACACATGGAGAAGTTATCAATGCACGCAACAAACGTTTGTCAGTGTTCAAGGTAATCAGTTTTTCTTTTGCATATACAGCATTAATTTTTTTCTTTTTTTGTAATTCTAACATCTTCAATAATATATTGAGGTGGAGGGTAGATTGTTAATGTTTTGAAATCATCCCTAAGCAATTGAAAGCAGAATGAGGATCATCTACCTTTGTAGATGGAATAAAGAGTTCATTTCAAAATTCTAAGGTTACTTAATACAAAGACAGATGCCTGAAAAAGTTCAGAGGGCATAAGAGCTGAAACATTGTAAGTATACCAATCAAGGTGAAGATGTTGGTCTAAATAGACATTTTTTTTTTTTTAATCATTTCACCCCAAGCAAGGCAATAATGTTGTTAAGATGCAAGGGGTTACTGAGAGTGAAAGAGAATGAGAAAACTTTAATGTGGAGAAGTGAGGAAATGGTTTCAGGAAGACAGAAGATGGCGATAATGCCACTAAAATGCAAGGAGTAAGTGACAGTGAAAGAGAATGGGAAGACTTTAGTGAACAGAAAGGAAAATGAAAGGACAGAATTCAAGAAGACAGAAGATGCCGATTGGTGTTGCATTTAAATTTTTGAAGATTGTAGGTGACAGAGAAGCAAGAAACTTCAACAGTGGTCCTGAGATGAGAAGGGCAAGAAAAAAATATTAGAATAGAACTTATGGTTACGTCTAGTTTGGTATTTAGGGGACATTTGTTTCGTTTCCTTTCTCACATGCTTCTTGCTTTCCTTTGTTCTTCCTCTATTACTGTGTATCGTTTGTCCATCCATCCATCAAGTTGCTTGATACTTGATTAAGCCTCCCCACCAAGTGATTTCTCATTGACTCATAAAGCTACTTTTCTACCCCCAATTGCCTGTTTTTTCACCATCCATTATAATTATGGTTAAGGTACTGTTATATTCCGTGCTAATAGGAATATATACTTTAACAACATGGTGGATAAAATAAGTAAAGGTTCATTGTAAAAACCAGTACAATAAGAAATAAAGTAACAGTTATGCGCACAGTTGTTTCAATTCAGTAGTGAGTGCTACTATTGGAAGGTCAGTAGTTCTTCCGTAAGTCTGAGTCGTACTCAACAGATCCCAGCTAGACTCCGTAGTTTGTTGACTTACCAATACTTATAGGTAGTTACTACCTATAGTATAGTTATTCATAGGGGTGACAGGTTATTCCATTACATCAGGCAGATAGCATCCATTATGGTACAATTCTTTTACAGCTAGTTCAACAGTAAAATGATGAGACTTAGTTGCCACTATCAGTGTACACTTAAATTCATAAGTTCGATGCACCAAGAAGGAAAGCTCATCAGAACAATTGCCATTAAAATATTTATAGAAAAGATACAGGGTTAAACATGTAACAGCAATGGGGAAAATGACTGAAGCTGAGATGCCAGGTCAGGACCAATAACATTACACACCCTTTTGGTTTTATCAAGAATCTCAATATATATATATAGTAGGAGTACCAGGCCAGATATGGCAGCAATATTCAATGCCTGGGTGAATGGTAGATTTATAAATGTGCTAAATGGATTTTGACGAGAAAAATTATCTTGCATGAGACAGTGAAGCAACATTCTTAGCAGTAAACTAGCAATTGATTCAATATTCAGATCAGCAGAAAACACGAGCCCTGTTTTTTCACCATCCATTATAATTATGGTAAGATAGGTTGCATCTATTATGGCAGAATGCTTTTACAGCTAGTTCAACAATAAAATGGTGAGACTTAGTTGCCAGTCTCATTGTACACTAAAATTGCTAAGGTCGTGATACCCACAAGGAAAGCTCATCAGAACAATTGCCATGAAAATATTTATAGAAAAGACAGAGAAACCATGTTGCAGAAAAGTGACTGAAGTTCAGATGCCAGGCCAAGACCAATAACATTACAAATCCATTTTTGGATTTTGCCAAGAATCTCAAAATATATAGCAGGAACACCAGACCAGATATGGCAGCAATATTCAATGACTGGGTGAATGGTAGATTTATAAATGTGCTAAATGGATTCTGACAAGAAAAATTATCTTGCATGAAACAGTGAACCAACATTCTTAGTGGTAAAACTAGCAATTGATTCAATATTCAGGTCAGCAGAAAATGTGAGCTCAAGACGGTAGGAAGAAAAATTTGAAGAACAAACTTAGAATCATTTTCTTCCTTCTTGTCTTTGAAGGTAGATAAACAAAAAATCTCTCTTTAAAAGATTTGTCAATCACTAAAAAATGATAGCAAATATATTAAATGCAGCTATGTGTGAACAAATATTTTAAAAATAAACCACAACAGAAACAAATGATTATAAACAAAACAAAAAAAGTTATGACAAATACAATGACATCAAATAAACTGCAGCAGGAAGGGGTAATAATGATAATAATATTAATGCCTGAAAATGAAATAAAAAAGGAAACAAATATAGATGTAGAGGAAAAGAGAAAAAGTTTAAAATTTGTGAATGAAACGAGTAAAGAATCACAGAGCTCAGATTTCCACAAACATTCCAAGCCAATCGAATTGGTCAAATGTCTTGGCTTTTTGGTAAGCTGGCATCACTCAAAGAGAATGTGCTATTAATAATGATAATTCCTCATTTGAAAAATTCTGACAAAAATGATCAAACATGATAAGCCAATGAAAGAAGGCCATATGGAACAAGGGCTGAAAGGTTGCGAGTGTAATAACCAAGACGAGCAAAATATCTAATGAAACAGAGACCTGAAGAAGGAAAGAGTATGCAATGACCAAAATGTGGTGAATTTAACAACTGAGATGAGCATGTCCGTATGAATAGCAAAATATATAATAATAATAATTCCTCACGTCAAAAATTCTAACAAAGAATTCTTACCGTTAGCCTTAATTCTTGTTACAGCTTTATTTACAATGTCTTTTATTGCAATCAATTTCCCTTGTTGGTTGTGCAGATATGGCAGTGGATAAAGAGCAGGTTGTTAAAATATCAAGAGCACCAAGAGATACTGCAATGTAAAAATGGAAAACTTAAATTGATGGCATCCTTTAATGTGTCCACTTCAGTAGTTGACTATTTGCGTGCAGTATCATATATCTTAAGGTTATAAGGATTTTTCTTACTAAATTGTTTTCTTAACAATATTTTTATTTTGAATAATTATCATTTGTATTGCCTTCTTTAATTTTTACATTCTTATTGCAATAAAGAATTTTGCATTTGGAATAATTATCATTTAGTATAATTGTACTTTTGATTAATTTTCATTCAAACAATTTACAATTCAAATAAATGTTTTTTGAATAATTGTTTTCAAACAATGTTCACATAATCGGATAGTTGAGTTCAAATTCTTGTCAGCTTCATGACATTCACTTGCATACAAATCTTTATGAGTTCATTGCTTCCCCCCTCATCTATGGGCTAAATACTAGGGCTTGTATCTTGAAAAGTCATTGTTATTCTCAAATAGAAAATAGTTAATGCTGTATTCACTTGTAAAAAATAGAATTGTTCTTACAATCCAAAGTATGCTTTGGCTTTAAATAACCCACAAAGGGTTAAGATATTAAAAACAATTTCCAAGGAAATGCCCCAAACCAGATATTCCTGAGTAAAAATGCTCTCATCAATAGCTTGAACATTATCTAATCAAAATATACAGTACTGTGCAAAAGTTTTAGGATATTTCATACTATTATAAATTTCTAATAATTGCCATCTCATAAGTGGGTGTTTACATTGTGCTGTCTACAGATGAAACTTTGTCCATATTGGTGTTATTTTCATACTGGATTATGATACATTTTAGCAAGGGTTCCAAATGAGAAGAGAAGATTTAAAACAACACCCCAAAATAGCTGTGCAAAATTCTTCAGCCACCTGACCTTTTTTGATTTCTCTTTTGTTTCGCCACTAAAAGGTAAATATTTTGGACAGATGTTTTTTTCCTGATCATTTCATCCCAAACAAAGCAACAAAAGCTGTAAGATGCAGGGGGTTACTGAGTTTGAAAGAATGTAAGAAAAAGAAAAACATTTAAGGAGCAAGAACAGAAATTAAGAAGACAGAAGATAACAATTGACATTGCATTTAAATTTTTGAAGATCAAATTTGACTGGAAAGCAAGAAACCCAAAGATAATTTCACAAGAGAGAAGTGTGAAAAAAGAAACTGTTTGCATAGAACTTATGGTTATATCTAGTCATTTCAACTGTATAGGATAAATTCTGAAATTGAATTCCTACATTCTTTCATTATTTAAAATCATGGTAAAAACTTTAGATAGTGTAAATGGCCAAGAGTATGAAATGGTAACAAATTGCTAAGGAATTTGGAATGTTGAGAAGTAGCATTTCAGAAATCCTTAAATTCTTAAAGCACTGGAAGTATTTTGAATTGACCAATTCTATGATTATTTACAAAAGTTGCAGCATAATATGATACAGAGAGTGATCAAGGCAGCAAGAGAAAGAAAACTGATAGACAAGTGATGGATGAGTGTGACTTGTTGAATATGATGTCAGTAGATAACACTAAGTGCATCCTTCAAGACCTATAAGAATTGTTTCGTATGTATTAACACACATTAACACTCTCACTCAGAGTCACTAGAAAACTATTCACTGTTAATAACTCATTCTGGAATTGCCTCCTTATTCTGTTGGTATAGTAAACCAAAGGTTGCACATCCTACACATGCTTCCACCAAAATATTACCATGCCCCACCAGTGGGGCATGCCCCCCATTTTGGGAACCATCGGTTTAAATAAAAATTGAAATATTAGCAAAATTGTATTGATCAGCTATAAATATACATTCTTTGATATTATATTCTTAAACCTTTTCAGATTCTGCTTGATATGTCAACTGAGCTGGTACGTACAGAGTTTTATCCAGAAATAAATTCCAATTCTTCATCAGGGGAATCAATCCGTCTTATCACAGATCACAAACTTGGTAAGTTGGATGAAGTTTCATTTGAATGCAAAGCTTTATTTTTTTCAAAATTTACTGAAGATATTTCAGGATTCTTGACTCATTACTAATATCATTTTCCTGCATTCCGAGTTCAAGTTCCAATCTCGTCTATTGCATTCACTCTTGCACAAAGGCATGAATCCATTTCTTCTTTCTATTTTCCAAGAACGTCCTGGATATGACGGTAAACTACATCCGCGTCCTGGGTATGGCGGTAAACTGCATCCAACAGCAAAGTCTCAGATAATGTTTTCAGAAGAATAATGTTGCCAGCTCTAAGTTTTTGAAACAATAATGTTGCCAACTATACACTTTTTTTTTTTTTTTTTTTTTTTTTTTGAAACAATAATGTTGCCAGCTATACATTTTTTTTTTTTGAAACAATAATGTTGTCAGCTATACGTTTTTTATTCTATACAAAATAGGCATTTAAAATTCATATAAACTAGATTTGGCATTAAATAACCCACAGTGGTTGATATGCCATAAAACCCAAACAAACAAACTATTTTCCAAGAGCTTACAGCCATATCACATTGAAACGCTTTTTCCCTGTACAATCACCAAAGTTAAACAATGTTGAGCCTGGTCAGTATCTAAATGGGTGACTACTTGGGAATACTAGGCACCGTAAGTGTGGATGTGCAGGTGGTGCAATGAATAATAGCTTATAATTGTTAATTGGAGAGCTGAGTTCCAATTCCAGTTGAGTTCATTATATTCACTCTTGGGAAAGTTGTTAATCCACCTCTTCTCACCCAGCTATGGGTTAATTAGTAAGACTTGTATTACTAAATCATTATCTCAAAGAAAAAACTTCTTACAATCTAAAAATATTGTCTGGCTTTAAATAACTTGCAATGTGTTGATAAGTTGTAGAAAATAAATGAATGAATCGATCAATCATTTAGCCATTCTCCAGCTATGAATTAAATAGCAGGATAGACTGGGATGTTTAGCCTTGGATGGGAGTCAATCTAGAAGGACTATTCTGAATTCCAAACCATGGAGAAGACAACAAGAAACTACTCCTCAATGTTTCCCAAGAAATCATGGCAATTCATATGTAATAAAGTGAAGGAATGTGTTGAGAGCTGTAATCATCTAACCATATCCAAAAGGGAAAGGATATTTTAAGAGAAAGAGAAACCACCAAAGATGTGAACTGCGTATTGCTGATATCAAAATCATGCAAGTATAGAAGGTTAAACGAATAGAGAATGAAAAATGTGATGCCGAAATCCAAAGATAGTTGGAATAGCAAAAGATGCCTTCCAAAACTACATGAAACAGGAAAAGAGTGTTGAACTACTATGTAATATCTAATCTCCTATATGGCAGTGAATGCTGGACAATCTCCTCATGCCTTTTATAAACTAAGCAAAGTATTAAGAGATAGGAAAATATTGTTAGAAACAAAAATAAGATTGCTGAACTGCTATGTAATATCTAATCTCCTATGTGGCAGTGAATGATGGACAATATCCCCACAGATGATTAAAAGGTAACAAAGATATGTTTCAACAGAAGGATGTTGAGAATATTTTGCACAAAGCATTTAAGCAACAAAGAAGTTTTTTCTTAAAAAAAAAAATGTAAACAAAAAGGGCACTAATTCAAAATTCTGGGACACATAATAAGGAAAGAGGGCTTAGAAAACCTGAAACTCTCAGGACATATTGAAGGCAAGCGGGAAAGTGCGAGTAACCTATATAAGCATTGTAAGTAAATTGATGGCAGAACAGGGAATGGGAGGAATAGTAAAACAAAGATTGCTAAATGCTACAAAGGATACGAAGTTGTGGAGAGCTAAGATCACACATGTTTTGAAGGTACACTGGATAAGGAAGAAGATAATTACATTTTACATAGAAAATAACTAATTAATTAAATTACAGAATGGCGAACTACATAATAATATACAGCTCTTTGAATAATGGTATTTACATGATATGACATAAAATCTGCAACATATCCCCATGCATGCTCAATGGGGTTTAAATCTGGTGTATACCGTGGACATTGGAGTATCTGAAAGTTGACTGTTACTGTTACCAGTTCCATGTCATTCATGTCCGATGGTGAGTGGTATTGTGACATTTAGCTGTAATAAACCATCATACCATTGAATTCAGATGGGATCTGCTGGTGGATGCATATTTTCTGACAAGATTTCTTGAATATGAAGGCTGGTAGACATAGTTGGATAAAAATTAATTTTTAATAAAAAAAAAAACGAAGCTTCTACTCGAATATGAGTATCCATCAAAAATCATGTTTAAACAGAATAAATTAAAAATAACAATATGTTGGATGTAATACATTTCCTAAAAACACACACACACACACACACATATATATATATATATATAAAATGTGCGTGTATGTATATATATATATATATATATATATATATATATATATAATTAATACAAATATAAAGTTTGTCACTTAGCTGTGATTGCGGAAGGTAACACCAATCAGCTAAGTGACAAACTTTATATTTGTATTAATTATATATATATATATATATATATATACACGCACATTTATATATATATATATATATATATATATATATATATATATGCATACACACACACACATTTTATACATATATATATATATATATATAGTGTGCAATGAGTAAAGTGTTGCCATTTTATATTTTCAATTTCGTGCATGTGTGGTGTTTGTTTTTGATTTTGTCAACTACACAGTATAGTAGGGTCAGTTGGGCACCGTCTGTGAGAAAAAGACCACCATGGCACAATACACTCTACCAGAAATTTGGAAATGGCATGTTGTGCTGGAAGCTCCAATACAAACATTTCAGAGTGTTTGGGCATCAATCTGAGGACAGTGCAGAGTATTTGGAAAGAGTTGGATGAGTAATGGTGATTATGTAAGTACAGCAGTTCAGAAAGCTCACTCTGATTGTTCTGATAAGAACTCCCAAATTTGTTGGTGAGATCCAGTCTATAACTGACAACGATCCTTTCAAATCAATTAGGTCCATACCCAGGGACGCAGGAGTGTCTGAGTTTCTTAGTAGGCAGGTAGTGCATGAAGACATTCAGTATGTTTCATACAAAATGAGAAATGTCAAATTTTTATCCCAAGCTATAAAGGACAACACCAAAGACCGTGCCATGAGGCTTTTGCAGAAACTCAAACTAGAGTATTTTCAGTTGGAGTGGATGCTTTTCTCACAAGAAAAATTTTTGCTAGGATAAGATGGGGAACACGCAGAACAATTGTTTGCTTGTTATGTACTGAGAGTGATGAGAACCAAATATCCAGTCAACATCATGGTGTTTGGAATGATCACTAGTGATGGTGACATGCCTCTATTCATCTTCCCACAGGGCCTCAGACTAAGGCCTACATCAAGTGCCTTGAGGAGGTAGTGCTGCCCTGGGTCAAGAGGGTGGCTGCTGGAAGACCCTGTGTCTGGAAACAGGACTCTGCACCATGATACACAAGCAGGAGAACCCAGTCATGGCAGTCAGACAATTTCCACAACCACATCACCCCTTACATCTGGCCATCTAACTCTCCAGACTGCAACCCCTTTGATTATTATGTGTGGGACACAAATGAGTGAGAGACCAACAAAACTCCTTTTTAACAACAACAATGAACTGAAGGCAAGGATTATGGCAGCATTCACCAACTTAAACTAGGAGACTATCCAGAAGAGTTGCAGAAGACTGTGGTTAAAGCCAATGGCAATTTTATTGAATAAATTTACTCTTGAGTATATTCTGTTAAAATGAGATGTCAGTGTTATTTTCATTTTTGTGTAATTTAAATGACAATTTATCCATCGCACACTGTATGTATGTATGTGTGTGTGTATGAGTTGAAGATCAAATATAGATAGGAATCCCACAAGATAATAAAGAACAAGTAGGAAACATATTTCAGTCTAACATGTTTCACTTTTACTAAAGCTTTGTCAGAGATCAAGATAGAAATGAAAAAAGTAAAGAGATATGGAGTACTGGTATGTTATGATTTTTGGTTAGTTCTTATTGGTCATATAGGTGACCCCATGGCTAAACTGAATTTTTGTTTGTAGAAAATGTTATGGGAAGAAAAGAAACAGTGGTTAGTAATTTGCATATTTTTATAATATTGTAGATGAGTAGATGAAGCTTTTCCTTGGATTTTTTTAGGTGATTTCTTAATATATCAAAGTATTTCATGATGGGTATATTGGTATATAGTGATTTGATGTCTAAACTTGCCATGGGGGTGACCTGTCAGTGGTGTTCTCACTTGCCTCTTTCTAGAATTCTTAGAATCCACCCTATTTAAACATATCATACCCAACAGCTCTACTTACCTGAGATACATAGTTTTTACTTTATCCCCAAGATACAAACCTATTAATCATAATAACAAAACTTAATGTTGAACCTACCATTGAATTCACACATGAACTTGAGACAAACAACTCTCTACCTTTCCTCAACATCTTATTAATATGCAACAATGATAAATTAGATTTTAAAGTTTACTGAAAACCCACAAAAAAAACAACCTAATCAATTTCTATTCCCACCATAACCAGAGAATAAAATTTGGATTAATCATAGGATTTTACTCCAGAGCTCTTAGGATATGTAGCCCTGAATAACTACATGAAGAAGAGTAATATATTGAGAAAACATTCAAACTTCTCCACTACCCACACCATTTCATCCTCAACACTAAAAAATGAGCTCACAAAATTCATATAGTGAAAAATAACAGATACTTCCAAAAATTACACAAAATTCATAATCTTGCCCTCCAACACCCTTTCAACTAAACTCACAAACAAATTAGCCATCCCTAACATTGAGATCATTACCACTACCACCTCCAAGACTATATATATATTTATATATATATATATAATCAGGAAGAAAAATAAACCAAAAACTGGAAATGCTGGAATTTATCACATAAAGTGTTTATACTGCAGAAACATTTATGTGGGGGCAACATCATGCGATCTAAAAACTCGTATCTATGAACACAAGAGAGACTTGCGTTTAGACAGACATTCTAACTCTCTCATCTTACATTGAAATGATGTGGGACATAACTTTGATTTCACTGATGCCATTCTAATTAAAAAAGAACATAACCATTTAAGGAGAAAATATTATGAAAACATTTATAGCATTACTACCAATTAAATACTCACTTAAAACATTACATCAATTCACTATCTTTCCATTTTTCATAAATCTAACTTATAGTCTAATACATAAAATAATGAAATTATACAAAAATTATTTAAAAAAAAAATACACATGAGAAATGCTTTAACGATAAGTTCAATGAAAACGTGATTATTACAATACCTTGATGCATCTCACTGACCCACATAGAAGTGACAACTAAAGACATTTCCACCCTACATGCACACAAGAGAATATAAAAATCCAACGAAATATGAAATTATTGCAACATTTTGCTACATTTCACCAACATATATGAGGGTGATATCTATAGACATTCTTCACACACACACACACTTATACCTGTACATGAATTAACATTACCATCCAACATGACCTAGACAAATAGTCATTTCTTTGCATACATGCTCTTACAATATGACACACTTTAATGTCCAAAATGTTCCTCACACATATTTATATATTATCTATGCATTTATACATGTGACACACACACACACACAAACACACACACACACATATATATATATAATAATGGACTCTCCTGTCGGTTTCAATGTATGAGGATCTGCCAGCTTATTGATTCAGTTATGAAAGATTATGCGATAATCTTAAGTGACATTTAAGAAATATATATATATATATATATATATATATGATAGAGGGAAGTTGTTGGTTTGCATAAATTTAATTTGCTAAATTTTATGAAAAAATTTTTTTTTAAAGTTTTTGTTGTTGTTGTTGTTGTAGGTATCCAGTATGTCCTTGACAGCATCTACCAGCCATGCCTTGTAAAACCAATTCCTGGTACACTTGTACCACGACAAAAACTTGTCTGGACTGAAGTCTTACATATGGATGATATTTATAGTGTGATGAGATTGGACTCCAAAACTTTTTCATACAAAGGACAGGTACGGATATCTTGACTCAACAAACCTGATGAAATATAGCCATTCTCGACATGTTATCAACATTTTCTTTTTCATCAACACCTTATTATCTTCATTAATCTATATCAACATCTATCATTATCAAAACCTTATCATTATTAAAATCAACACCTTATTATCAAAATCATTATCAACACCTTATCATTATCAAAATCAACATCTTATTATCAGCACCATATCATTATCAAAATCATTATCAACACCTTTCTATCTTTATATGCCTTTGATTTATTTTTTGTTTATCTTTAGAATTTTTATCCTTGAAATTATTTGTTTCCCTTCTGACTTCTTTTTCATTTCTGCTACTTGATCTTTTTGAAAGATCATTTTACTTTTCTGAATGTCCTCTCTCTCTCTCTCTCTCTCTCTCTCTCTATATATATATATATATATATATATATATATATATATGAGAGAGAGAACTGAACAAGAAAATTAAATTAAATTAATTATCTATTACAAAAAATTTTAAATAGCTAACCTTATCAACAAATATAACACCTACAAAATCAAAACTACAAAGAACCAGCATTATTTACAAGTTCAACTACCCCTTAAGGATCTGCATTCCTGGTCAAACCAAACTCATAAATAATTACATCAGTCATGCTACTACATGCATATCCAGACAACTTAAGTTACACCTAACCAACCATAGCTCTATTAAAACTCATTTTAAAAAACACACAAAAACCTTTCAGACTCTATCCAAAACATACTAGTAGAAAATAATAACCTCATCCACATGTTTAAAAAAAAAAAAAAAAAAAAAAAAAAAAAGCCAACACTCAATAATATTAACTACGAACACAGTGACAATGTGCTGTGTTCAGAAAATAAAACATCCCGATAACTCTAGATCCATTCATAACACAACCCATACATTCAGTTAAAAGTAAAATCATCCTTGATAATGGATAAAAGTATAGCTGAAAGTGCTTGGAAATTCACAACTTTTGGACAGTTTTTACACACTTTGTGTCCAGAAAAGAAAACACTTATACAAACACAAGAAAAATTAAATTAAATAAAATGCTTAATTGCAGTACCTTGTCAGTTGTCTTTACCAAAACATGTATAAAAGTGGGGTTGCTGCCTAAATACACAAGATATATATATATATATATATATATATATATATATATATATAATGGACTCTATCATTTTTTTTATATATGGGGGTCCAGCAGTTAGAATTGAACAACTGGAGTACTTGCAGATATGATTTGATTATAGTGGTTTTTTATAGAACCATCCACATTTTTTGGAATAACCAAATACAGAGAAATGGTGCACATAATGTGCCACAAGGTTTCCAAATGGCTTTCTTCAGGTTTTAAATTCAGAGATGTCTTTCTCCTAGACTAGTTGCCAACCAAAGCTAAAAAGTTCAGTTTACCCTACTATTTAACCCATAGCTAAGGGAAGATGAAGAGATGGGAGATGAAGAGATGGATTAATACTTTTCCTAAGTGTATTTACACATAAGTGAATGTAATAAACCCAACTGGAATTTCAACTTGGCTCTCCAATTTCTCATTCAAAGCCACTCTCCACCATTACACCATTTGCACATCCACACACACAAATCTATGTCAAACTAATGGTGGATAAGCAAATGACAAAATGAAAAAATTCTTCGTATCTGTTCTATCTGTTGTCTTATGATTCCAATCCTGGATCATGGCAAACAAATGTTGCCCTCAAGTCCCTCCCGATCATCCAAAATGTCCAATACGCATG
Organism: Acanthosepion lycidas; assembly: GCA_963932145.1. Taxonomy (NCBI): domain Eukaryota; kingdom Metazoa; phylum Mollusca; class Cephalopoda; order Sepiida; family Sepiidae; genus Acanthosepion; species Acanthosepion lycidas. The sequence continues at coordinate 42,018,745 of OZ010596.1, read as the reverse complement.
GCTGATCAATAAAGTGATCGCTTCAATCCAAGCCTTGCCCTATCCCACATTGTGATTTGTTTTGATCATAAGGTCGGCCAGGATCAAATCATTGTCAGGTATTGGTTGGTCCAAGTGGAATGAAGATGCAAGAAAAAGGCAATAGTTTGAATAAAAAAAAATATATTTTTGGGAAATAAAATCTTCAATTTTCCCCACAGGGGTTTTTTGGCATGTCGTTCGGTCTATTCATTAACCCTTATTATTATTTACCTGAGGTCTATCGATATGCATGTTGTTCTGTTTAGCCTTCTTATTATTTCTCAGGAGTCTATCAGTATATTCATCGTTCTATTCATTCAGTCCCCTAATTATTTGCCAGGTTAAATAGTGTCACATATCTACATAAAGCTCCTGGTGTTACAATGTCAGATAATTAAAAATAAAACAATAACAAGTTAAATGTGATAGGCTAAGTTTAACATCTACATAGACATTATGTAATAGTAGGCCATTCATATCTAAGTATGCCTGTCTGCTAGAGCAGAGGATATGCAATCCCTGCTGCAGATGCTTGCTCAGGCACATTTGGGTTTAACACATGCAGAGCCCACTTGTAATATATACTGCAACTATGCAACTTAGTCATAGTTTCTGTTAGCACATCATCTGACCTGATGAACAGTCTGAACAAGGCCAGCACACTCAAACCCTTGGACATGATGACTTGTGATTTCATGCTAGCACAACCCTTGACAAACAATTTTATCTACCCAATTTCATTCACAAGGCTTGAGTGAACCAAGGCACTTTTCAATGATGCTGAATGTATTAAGTAGCCAGTCCAAGTAGTAAAAGGAGTCATTAAGAAATATTTTTGTGTCTTATCCATTTCCTGCTAATGAAAACTGCTTTCAACGGAACATGTCTAGTATAAATAAAGGACAATGTATCAAGTAGACAATCTGAAAAGATAGTCTGAGTAGCAGTCAGAATAACAGTCCAAGTTAAAGTTCTAAGAAGAGTCATTAAGAAATCTTCTTGTGTCTTGTCTATTTCCGGTCAATGAAAACTGCCTTCAAAGAAGAAACTGGACTTAAAAAGGAACAGTGTGTGTTTGGTATAAATAAAGGACAGTCCAAGTTTATAGTCTGAGTAGCAGTCATTAAGAAATCTTCCTGTGTCTCATCTGTTTCCAGTTGTGCAAAAAAAAAAAAAAAAAACTGTTTACATAACAAAACTGGACTAAAACAAAAACAAAAAAAAATTTTTTTGAAAAATCATGAACAACTTTTTGATTATAAAAATTTTGGATTTTCACTTCTGGTTTTCTTTTTATTCTTTCCATTTTCTTTATGAACAACTTGAATATTTAGACAAGGGCAAATTTTTCTCCTCCTCAACATGGAATTTTTTACAAAATGTTTTGTTATATTTTCACACATATTTAAGTTGTAACTAATTTTATTTTTTCATTTGTTTTAGCTCAGTTTCCGAGGAATTATTGCAGATGTCTGGGGGAAACAATACCGCAGAGATGATGGCACAACCATTAACAGAGAATATTATTTCTTGGATGTAAAAAAAAAAACAAATTTTCTTAACTTATATTATTAAGCAAATATATTTTTCTCTTTTTCCTTAAATTCTATTAACTTTTTCTTTTGTTGTTTCCTTAAATTTTTTAATGGCTAAGCTATTCCAGACCTCTTTGCATCCAGTAATTATGAAATAATTTTACATTAATAAGAATCCAAATAATTAATTTACCTTTAACTTCAACCACTCACAAACTGTTTGTTTTCTTTTAATAATAACCAGATATGTATGTTGATGATATGAATCTCTCTTACTTTATATTAGCATGTCCATTCAGGGCATGAACGATCATGGTTCTCCACAACTTCCTTTCTTTTGTTGCTCTCAGTAATACTTTCTCTTTATAACCTGTTTTTTTTAATTTATGGTATTTGTCTTTCCATGCATTTATTTAAATTTGTCAATAGGTTTTTCACTTTACTCTTTTGCCATTGATAGGCCTTCAGTGTTAAATTCTCCAAGCCTTCTTTGCTCATTATTTACCTTAAAATTTTAGTTCTCTCTCTCTCTATCTGATTGTTAGCAACAATTTCTTTGTAGTTTTTATTCTTAAAACTTTTTCACTTCTCACATGTTATCCACCCTATGTATTTCCAACATTGTAGGACCACATCTCTCTTGCTTTTCTTCATTTAGAAATTGACTACGGTTCACTGTCATATAGATAATTAGACACTCAATTTAACAATATTTTTATTCCTTTGGCAGAACAGAGATTAGGAGACATAGCAAAAAGACAAACTTCACTAAGAGCTACAAAGGACAGGAAACTGTGGAGAGCTATTATTGCCCACATTCTGAAGGGACATGGCACTTAGAAGAAGAAATGCCTTGCTTAGTTTTTGAAAAGCAACTTTTGTTATATTCATGCACCTTTGATTTTCTGTCACACTTTGTTATGCTGCCCATATAGTTGAATGTCTGCATTTGTTTATTTGATGTCCCCAATGTGTAGTTAACAACATCTGCTGTCTCTTTTGTTTACCACCATGCATTCTGTTTGTTTATGGCGAGTCCTTTCTTTTTGCTTTTATCAACTTTGTCTAGGTACCTCCAAAAATTTTCTAAAAAAAAACTAACAAAAAAAAAAACCATACCATGATTAAAAAGGCCCCAAACTTGATAAAAACAAAGTTTTATTGTCAAAATGTTTGTTATTATTAAGAGGAAAGACCAAAGTATTTTTTGATTATTTTATTAAATATTTTAATCCTTTCTAGCACATTTTGGAAAAATTCTTGTTTTTCTTGCAGGTGGGCCAAAAATTAGTATTGGAAATTTTAGTCTTTTTTGGTGTTAAAAACACATTTTGTTTGGAAATTCTTGCAAAATTCAAATAATTGTCATATTTTTCTTATGTATATAAACGTTCCGATTTTTATAAGTATGAGCGACCATACTTGACTTTATCAGAAAATAATAGTGTTAACTATAGTAAATTTAAATTCAATAAAACAGATTGCAGAGAATTTGCCTAAAATTTTAAGATTAAAAATTATATAAAAAAGGTGCTCATGTCATCTTCTTCAGTTATGTTTAACAGATAAAGTCTCTATATAGAACAACATTAGAAATGTCATCAGCTGCTGTTGGGTTAAAAAATGCATTCCTACAGTATTTTAAACTTAAAATAAAAAAAATATTTGTTTCAAATCAGATTAATTATACTTTAAAATCAGCTAATATTCCTCAAATAAAGTTTCAGAAAAATATATTTTATTTTTGGAAGATTTTTTAATAAAATGAATTACATTGCAATGAAAGACAACTAAAAAAGGGTTTAATTTATCAAAAAAAAAAAAAAAAAGACTCCTTCCAGTCAATTTAAATTAGATTTTGAAATACTGTAAAGTATTTTAATTATTGGAAATATTAAATTTAATCTATTAGCTTGAAATTAAAACTAAAATAAAAATTTCAAAATTTTTAATTTTTAAAAATTCATTTTAAATGTTAGATATTGTGTTTTCTGTGGGAGTCTCTAATTTTGTCTAATATTAGGTTGGTGCAAAAATAATGACGTAATAATGTCATTTTTGGACGTATTTTTAACGTCAAAAAACAACATTATTACGTCATTATTTTTGCACCAACCTAATACTTCTTTTAGTTTTCCTTCTAAATCTGCCATCCACACATTGTCATTTGCATAACCTTTAGGGGTTATGCCTGGCAACAGTAAATCCTAGTAAGTGTTCTAATTCTCTCAGAATCAACTTTTTACAGGTTAAATAAATCTGGAGAGAAAATACATATTGCCACACTCCTCTTTCTATTTTGATTAACTCTCTTTATTCTTTCTTTATTTACATAGAATCTTTTTCTTTCTGAAAGGTTATAGATTATTATTATATACAAATCTACTTAGAAAAATCCAGAACATCAGTTGGAGATTAACATGATTTACAGAGAACTGAGACGAGTCTCTCTCTTAGGCTCAAACAAAAACAATTACCGGCCACTGCCATTAAGCAGACAGGGAAATCATCTCATCCTTACTCCCATGTCATTCTTCTGGAAATGTCTTCTCATGAAAATTGACTTTCCCAGACACCATAGCTTGGGACTCAGGGTTGGACATTGGGGATCTGGGGACAACAATACAGGACCAAACAGTGTGGAAAGAGATTGTCAATGGAGATCCAATCAACCATAAGGAGATTGAAGGATGATGATTTGTAAAGCTTGATATTATTTGACATTCATTTTTTTTTTTTTTTTTTTTTACATTATTTTTCTGATATCATTTACTATTTTTCTCTTACTTTTCAATCAAATCATTTACTTGTATATGAAGGACATTAATTATTTCCTAAGCTTGGTGTGAACCAATTTCACAGTAATGGAACATTTCTACAGATACACTTACTACATTGACAAGGGTAACCTATGCATCTATTAGGTTGGTGCAAAAATAATTTCGTTTTCTCACATAGTAACATATGTTAGAAAACGAAATTATTTTTGCACCAACCTAATAGATACTTGAAAAGCTCAAACAAAAACAATTACAGTTTACTGGCCACAGCCACTGAGCAGACAGAGAAATCATTTCATCTTTATCCTACGGCATCTATCTGGAAGTGTCTTTTCACAAAAATTGACTTTCCCAGACACCATAGCTTGAGACTCAAGGTTGAACATTGGAGATCTGGGGACAGCAATACAGGGCCAAACAGTATGGAAAGGGATCAACCATAGGGAGGTCAAAGGGTGATGATAAATGATAGATTATTAAGGGTGTCACATTATGGCACAAACTTTAACTTAAAACACTTGTAGGTTTGTTTTGTCATGGAGAAATTAAAGGTAAAAGGATAAGATTTGTCAATTGAATTTTCGTAGACAGGTTTTAATTATTTCATTTGGGTTTTTTACACAGCAACAACACATCTTTTAAATGAAACAAATGTTATTTTCTTGAATTTGTGGGAATGGTGAAGGAAGTTATTATTGTTATTTTCTAAATGGTCCAAAAATAACATGTGGTAGGTCTATAACTACATCTGCAAGTATTTTGTCAGTATTTGCCTTTGTAATGATTATCAAAGAAACCTGATGGAATTTTATTGGTTGAAAAATATATATATAGGGTTTTATTCCTATAAAACTAATTTACTCATCTTTGTTTCTTCTTAAAACCTTTTGACCATGTCACTTCTGACCTTCCTAAGTGTATTCTGGAATGTTGTTGGATCTTATTCTCAGAGATCAACTGCATTTTATTCCCATTAATGTAATGTCTGGTTTTTGCATCTCTGTATTCTTGAGACTGCTTTTCTTTGACCTCTGCATTGACCTTGTGATCTTCCATGAAGATTTACACACACTCCCTTTCTTTGGACTGTGTGTGGAATCCTAAGTTCATTGTTTCCCCTGTGCTAATTAGTGGCTCCCACAAACTACTAATGTCAATAATTGGTTTGCATACTGAGTGATCTGAGCATAATATACAGACAGATATTTTCAATGTTCGTATTTGTCATTGCTTCTGCCTGTTTATTATTTTGATTCTTCATCTGTAAGTTAGTGTGATGTACATGCCTCACCTCACAAATCTCTATCTATAAAAGGCAGGATGTGTGTGTAACGAATGCACGGCCGCAATTTTCGACGGATTTGCACCAAAATTTATATGCACATGCTCCAAGTTAGCAGGAAGGCCAAGACCAACACCAACGTTGCATTTCCCAACTCCCATCGATAGTGGAAATAATCGATTCTTTTCATGCTTCTATGGCAGTTTTCATGTAGTTTGCAGCCATTTTCTACTGGCCAGAGTGAGAGCCAATAGCTGGCTGCCACGAATAGGCAGGAAGATTCTATTGGCCAGTGTGAGAGCCAACAGCTGACTGGCACGAATGTTAACTAGCATGCTAGCATGCAAAAAAAAATCGATAGCTGCATTCGTCACAAGTGGGGAAAAATTTAAATCTGCATGGCACTTTACTCCAATTGGCTCATTCGCTTGCTTAAACTCAATGTTGATTCTGATTCTGCAGAACTGGGTTGGGTGTGAGAAAGTATTTAACATTCTTTTTTCATTCGGTTTTTCCAGTTACGAGTCCTTTTTTAAAGCTGATCGTTTTGTGTTCATTTTGTTTAGTTCTTTTTTCGTAACAGATTTAATGTTTAGTATAGAGCTTCAAAAAAATTTGCAGTGTGAGATAGGCAAGAAGTAAGGCATGTAGCAACATCAGCATGGCAAAGGGCACTCCTTTAAAGGCAAGGAAGGGCAAAAATATTTTAAGCCAAGTGATAGCGATTGCTGTATGAGTCGTATGATTTTTTAATCAAGCACAGGCAACACCAGGCCATGCTGCTAGTAGTATATATTCAATCAACAAGGGTAAATTCTTCTGATGGCCACAGATAGTTGTTAGTTTGACTGAGCATTTTGCAGTTCCCAGTACTATGTAAATGAAGGTAGATATTCAATTGAAATCATTTTGCTCAAAAGATCTCAGCCTAACCAAGAAGGGTTTCTAAAGAAGAAAAGAAACATTTTTTAAATTCTAATGTTTGTTTGGTCAGATTTTGGGAATCAAGTCAGATTGAAAATTTTTCAGCACACACAGTGTTATACTAAATTTCATGTTTAATTCTTTTTCAGTCAGGAGCAAACCATCTTCATGTACCAATTGGAATCTATCAAAAAGTCTTTGACACTGTGAGTATTTCCAGTCACAACTTTTATCGCAATAAAACGAACACAACAACAACGAAGACAAGGCAGAAAATTTGCAGGGGAAAATGTAATACTACCTCTGTCCCATAATAATTGTTACATTTAATGTATGAAATGTGTATGCCAATGTGGCAATTATTGTGGGACGAGATAGTATTAAATAAATAATACTACCTCTGTTCCATAATAATTGTTACATTTAGTGTATGAAATGTGTGTGCCAATGTAGCAATTATTATGGGACAAGATAGTATTAAATAAGTAATACTACCTCTGTTCCATAATAATTGTTACATTTGATAGTACTACTAATAATAATAAGAAGAAATGCATATGAAAATTTCATTGTTTTCATATTTGAATTTTTTGAAATTCATTCAATTTTTGAGTTAAATATTGAATAAGCTCATGGTGAATTTTATGACAATCAAATATTTTAATTTCCCTTTTTTCTTTCTTTCATTTTCTCACTGAAACCAAGTAGCATTTCTGATGTTTCTTCCGTCTTTCTACGCAATCAAAGCTGAATAGTCTATTATTTCTGAAGTATTCACAGATGTTAAACAGTTCTATCTTGTTGTTTTTTTGTTCATACATTTTTCTACTTTTTCCTCCCTCTGTACCAAAATAGTGATAGATTTGGTATATGAAATGAGGATGTGAATGTAACAACTATTATGGTAATGTGCTACTATTTTTATTTATACATTGGTTACACTCTTTATCATAGGAAATGGTGGAGGGCGCTTCTTGGTGTCTTGATTTAACAAAAATTAACAAAATTTTGTATCTTTGTAATAGTCATTTTCATATTTTCTTTTGAATCATGTTCATTAACGAAAATGATCCAAATAAAACAGATTCATTTGTGGAAATTATGACATGGAAATATGATATATAAATCTGGACATCAGGCTAATGGTGAGTAATTGAATGACAAAATGGAGAAGAAAAATCTTCTACATGTAAAATGAATAAAATGCATTATGTGGGATACTTTTTCTTAGTTTTTTTATTCAGTTCCCTATTACTTATTTAAATTTCTTAATTCGTAAAACCAATTACTTTTCCTTGGCTTTCGAAAATGTGTAAGATATGTCTGTCTTTCATATGGAAATGTTTGAAAAGAGATGTATAAAAGGAAATGATTTTTTTGTATTTGTTGCCCTCACTTATCTCCAACTACTACACTACAATGTGCTGGTATTATAGATAGGAGATTGAGAACTGGCAGTTTGAACTGTAAAATGAAAGTTAGAATACATTATAGTTAGCAATAGTTTACAAACTTGCAGTTGTCAAGCAAAAATATCTTGGGTGTCTACATTTTGTGTTGTGCACTCACTACTTTACTTTGTCTTGGTAGGACTCAAAATTGTCTACAGAGCCTTGTGGGTGATGAATTATTTTCCATCCTATGACCCCTTTCCCACAGACAAAATATCACAAGCCCTGGCTACTATATCACAATTTCCATGGCATGTGTTCTGAGAAGCTATGTTCCTTGGTTCCACCAACTCTGATTTTTACAACTGGGACCTGCCATGCTGCGTACACAGGTGAATCATTCCCATTCCCTTTGTATTCTATTAGTAAGGAGTAAGTTCCATTTAGACATCTTCCCAAAAACTGCTGCTTTGTGGCATAGACTCCTGCAAAGATGTTTTCCCAATCATGACAATCTTGACCTCTTCAAGTCCAGGGTTAACCGTTATCTTTTCCTTTCGTATTCCAATAGTAAGAAGTAAGTTCCACTCTGATAGCTTCTTCCCAAGAAGTGTTACTTTGTGGAATAGACTCATGGCTGGACGTTTTCCCAATCACTACAATCTTGACCACTTCAAGTCTAGGGTTAACAATAATTATTCCTGCATAAAACACATGAACTTTATTTCTTTCTTTTTCTTACACTCATACAACACCACACATTAACACTCTACTTTGAGTAACTCTTGGGTCTAGGATTGAATGAACATAACTCTATAAAAAAACAAAACATGGTAGCTGTCATATAATAAAGTCATGGAATAACTACTTTCTATAGCAAGGTATCCCAGGTGATCTTTAGATTCTGAATTAAACCTTTTTATAATCAATAGGTATCCTTGGTGATTGAAGCCTTTTATAACCACAAGGTATCCTTGGTGATTGTCTTTAGATTCTGACAATATCTTTTATAACAGCAAGGGTGGTTCATGTCTGAAAAGATGTATTGATTTTTCTTTCAAGGGGAGACATTTGAGTTAACCTAATTCTTACCAACAATTGAATTTTGGTGAGCGTTTTCTATGTCTTTTTATTGCTTTTTAATCCAACTCTTAAGATACGAACATCCTTCAACCAAAACCCATATCCTCCTGACATCAGTTTAAACTGAAGCACTCTTTTTTTTTTTTTACCTACATATTTTAACTATAATTTTAGAACATGAAAATTACCCATGAATATGTTGTAAGTTTCCAAGTTTTCATGTGAAATCAAGAAAATGTGAACTTTAAGCAATATAGCCACGATATAGAGAAACAAGATAATGTCAATTTAAACTTGCACCAGGCACATATGTTGGTGGTTGGCGGCTCTTCAAGTGTTGCATTAAAAAGCAAGAATGAGATAAAGAAGAGACCCCCCCCCCGCACCGATAAATATTTAATGAAATTAAGAGTTGATCAGAATTAGGTTAACACAAATACAGTGCATATCAGAATAAAAAAGAAGAAAAAGCTTCTGACTTGAATTCGCATCCCATATTCTAGTTCTGGGTATGACGATAAACTACATCCAGCAACAAGGCCTCTGATTGGGAGATTGGAGGTTTTGAGGAGTGTGGAACCACTTCTTAATTGTTGTTCTCAGGTTCAATCTGACCCAGGGTGGTAGCACCCGTTAGGGTCCCAGCTATGGCAGCTGGTGAACTTTCAAACAATTATAAAAATACATTTTTATAGTAAGAATATCTGCAATACACTTTTATATTTTTACCACTATTTACAGCAAAATTACCAACAATATCTATTCATAGTAAAATTACCAACAATACATTTTTAAAGCAAAATGACCAGCAATACATTTTATCTGTAATTAAAGGCATATAATTACATTCAAAATATTTTGATTTTGGCATTAAGTAACACCATATGCCACTAAACAAAAACAACCAAACAACCAACATGAAAGAACTCTTTCATGGCATTCATCCATATAATATCTTACAATTTCTTAAAGAAATTAAACTGTATTTCAAAATATAACTTCAACAAAACTACAGCATAAAACACACATCACCCCCTCTAGTAATCATTTACACACAAACATGCATATGTACAAAAGCTGAGTATCATCTACCATGTATTCAAGTGTGAAAGCAGAATAATATAAATGATATTTTTATCAATTTAAAGCTCACAAGAAAATTAAATTTTGGCATTAAATGATCCATAAGGAGGTGATGTGCCAGTAAACAAACAAATCAAATCATCCCAATTTGAAGGAGCTTGGCAGCACCTTAAACAATTTGGTCACAAAAGCTTATGGCTAGACGGGGAATAAATCTACAGACATGTTATCAGTTGTTCTTCCTGCTCTTGCCACCATAATTTTTTTCAGTTTACTCATGTTGCAAGATATTTTTATCATTCTTTTCTGGGTTTAAGAGCTGAAAATCAAGGAGGCAAATTCTCAAATATATTTGAACCAGAACAAAAACTCTAGGACATGGTCACAGAAATTAAATAAAAGTAGATGTATCCAGGATTTTTTAAATGAACCAACATAGGTCTCTGCTAATTAATATATTTATTTTTAATCTTTTCTTTTAATTAGGATATTCCAATCTTTTCTGCATTGATGGGTGCTTGCTAAAGGAAATATGATAATTAGGTGTGAAAATGACTGCAATATAGCCAAAGTTTCATTGGTAGAGAGCACAATAAAAAATATCCACTTATAAGTTGGCAATTATTAGAAATTTACAATAGTTTAAAATAGCCAAAAACTTTTGCCCAGTAGTATACCTATCTCCTCTTGCCACCCCACTTATGGATTAAATAACAGGTATAGACTGGGTTAATCCGTATAAGAGAAGGAAAACTAAATCCAAAGCTTTACATATGAATTTAAGTGCAGTACTAGATTGCCAGTTAGGTCTCCTCATTTTACAGTGGCAATGACTCTCTGTAACCAGAATTTTTATGTTAACAGGTTCTTCTGTCACATTTTTCGATTGTGGAACTTTCTTCTGGTTTCTTGCTTAGAAGTCAATATTGATCTTCAAAAATTTAAATGCAATGTCAATCGTTATCTTCTGTCTTCTTAATTCTTGTTCTTTTATTGTACTTTCTCCTTAATTTATTCGTTTTATTTTTCTCATATTCTCTGACACTCAGTAACCCCTTACATCTTAGTGGCTTTATTGCTTTGCTTAGGGTGAAATGATTAAAAAAAAAACTACAGAGAAGATAGAAGGAAACCATTTCTCAAGAATGCATGGCAATTCATAGATAATAAAGAAACCTGAGGGGAGCCATGACCCCTTACATCTTGAAGGAATATAGCATTAAAAAAAAGAAAAAAGAAAAAAAAAAACAACTTCATTCTTAGGATGAGGTTGATGCATTTATCTAAAAGAATGAAGTGACCTGTAATTCCATAAACAAATGCCTGATTACCAAGCGGTCATTGAAAAGGTTCTTGATAATTCAATAGATTCAATTTTTTCCAGTTAAATCAATATAAATATAAAGAAATTTATGATGTTTAATTCATATAATTTTTTTTTCTTTAAATTTTTAGAATACTGAAGTAATCAATGAATCATGGATGCATCTGTATGGTTATGTACAAGGCCATATCCATTTGGATAATTTCAATATTGAGGCTTGTTTCTTGATGAGAGACAGAATATACATTAACTTTCGCCTGAAAGGTAAGGCATAAACATTTAAGAAGACAATTTCTGAAGATATTTATGTATGTATGAGATCTGTCCAGAAGTGATCCAACCTTTTAATATGAATGAAAAAGTAGCCTGCCTAGGATATTGGTATTTTAGTCCTCTTCAATTTACTTCCCTTGGGACTTCATGCACTTATCCCAGTAACCTGTCTACTTCTCAAAGTATTCTTCAAAGTTCTCTTTTTGAGATTACCAGCAGCTAATTATCATGTTTTCTTCAATCTTGTCCACAGTCTAAAACCATTTCCTTTTCAATATCAATTTTTAGCTTTGGGAAAAAACAAAATTTGCAGTGAATCACATCTGGATTGTTGGGGTGAAGGGCAGACACTTCTTGATGATGTGATGTTTCATTTTTTTCTTATTTCTCTTCTCTTGGAATGGCTTCTTTTGCTGCTGTCTGTAGAGCTTCCTTCAAGATGACAGCATTCCTTCCAATTCTCAAAACAGCCTGCAGAGACCGTTTGGGATTATCATGAGTTTTCTCATTACATTCGCTTTAATCTCATCCACTGTCTAAAATCACTTCCCTTTCAAAAGCCATTTTTACCTTTGGAAAGAACTGGACAGCAGAGAAAGTGATGTTGGACAATTCCAGGTGATGTGCATTGTTTTGCGCAAAGTTGAAACGACATGATCAGTTGGATGTTTCTCGGATGATCCATGGAAACCCATGGGCCTTTTCATTTTGGAACTGCCAAGCACTGATTTCCTTTGATAATTTTTGATATGATTTTTTCCATGATTTCAATGGAATCCTAACAAAGTTTGAAATGTTTTTCCGAAAATGTTGGCTTCACTCTTTGAATCAGTTCTGAAAACATTCAAATAATTCCTGCTGATGAATAACAAAATTTCAAGCAAAATTTGCTGTATATTCACTGTGAAAGTGTCTGTCACAAGCTCACTAAGTGCTGTCTCACTGCTAACTGAGTAACCGTGAGGAGGGTATCTGAATAGAAGAAGACAAGAGCAAAACTTTGGGTTTCATTACTTGAGGGACTTTATCAAGACAAGTGTGGAAAAGTTATTTGATAACTTGTGTTTATACACAAAAATAACATGGACAAAAAATATTGTTAAGTTTTCAAATTTTGAATTAGAGAACATTCTAAAATATTTACATTATTCGGACTGCTGTCCTCATCTTCATTGCTATATTCACGACATTTCATCTGTTGCATGCTCCGGCCTTCTTTAGGTGATTGGAATTTAGAACTGAACTCTTTATTTCGCCCACCGCGGTAGATTGTTCTAGTTCCACATGTCATGCCTCTTCCAGATGTATCACTATCAGTTATCTCCCTTTAACTCATCTGTCCAAGTTTTTGTTCACCTCAGCTGTAACAAGGTATTAAACTTACAACTCACTGGATTCAACCAATGCTTTTATCCAGTGGGCCATGTGTCCTCAAGAAAGTGTACAATGGCCGAAACATTGGGAATATGGTAATGAAACATTGGGAATATGGTAATGAAACATTGGGAATATGGTAATGAAACATTGGGAATATGGTAATGAAACATTGGGAATATGGTAATGAAACATTGGGAATATGGTAATGAAAATCATGACAACAGTCCAAACAATGTAAATAATTACAATACCTCATCCCAGAAATATAGACAGATATTCTAAAATATTCTAAAAACTTAATATGTAAGGAAAGATAAATTATGGAGGCTGCTCAGTGACATAATGTTTTTGACTTATTAATGTTGTTATTGAGTTTTTTTCATTTAATTATAATTTATTTTTGTTTATTTATTCATTACTTCATTTATTTCTAATTTTTAAAGCTCATGAATTAACTGTTTCATTTTAATTTTTAACAAATTTTTATGATCATGTATGTTGCCTTGAGAAAGGAGCCTTTTTTTTTTTTTTTTTTTTTTTTTTTTTCTCTAAGAATGGCGATATTTGAAAAATTTCAGGCATAAGTTTACATTTTGGTAAGAACTTTCAAGAAGTTTTCCTTACACAGTAAGCTTCTAGTATATTATAGAGCATTTTCTAATTCAATATTTCTAAACTTGATATTTTTCTCCATGTTACTTCTGTATATTAATACTAGTTACCAAATAATATTTGCACACTTATCTCAAGGAACACAATGCATTAATATAAACATTTTTCTACTTTTCTTTTATTTATATTGTCTTTACAGATATATTTGTATCTGAATTTTTACACAAACACTTTCTCTCTCTCAACAAACATTCCTGTGGCTATGTGCCGAGATTCTTGTTGTTGCACAATATGTGGACTTGTATGCAGGTCACTAATGGGATTGAAATATCACATACAACACAAACACAAAAACTGAATGAGGTTGTTGAATTCTCATATGTCGCAATCACTGGGAGAGTCCATCAGAGATATACATATATATATACAGATATATATATATATATATATATATATATATATATATATATATATAGTTTTAAGCTTTGCTATATTTATGGGTCAAAGTACTCAATGTTAGAGATAGTGTATGTAAATATAAAAATGGACACTCAGGTCAACAGCAAATGATGGCACTGTTTCATGCTTGAATGCAACCTTCAGGCTATGTGTATTGGCTTGACTATATATACTAATCAATGATGCATTATGGGTAGCTAGGTCTCTTCTATTATCCTAACAGATATTAGATAGGCATTGATGCTTATGTCTAAAATTATTCTAGAGGTGATTAAGTAGAAATAATTGTGAATTCAAATGCAGTTATTTCTTTAACTTTTTACTCATTATTTATTATTGATTTATTTAATTATTTGTTTATCATTATTATTATATTTACTTGTGTTTATGTGTGTATTTGTAGTTCATTTATTTATTTATTCAGATTTTTTTTTTCTCGGTGGTTGGTTATATTTTAAGGTATTGGCTATTTCTAAAGTATTTTGTCTATTTTGCTTTATTTGTGTTGTATATAGTGTGTATATTTGTAAAATAAATACCTTACACCATGAAAATGCAAATATATACACTATATACAACACAGATAATGCAACATACTTTAGACAAAACCAATAACTTAAAATAAAAATAGAATAACCAACCTCCAAGAGAAAAAAATATTGCTTAGTTTGGTCATTTTGTATTTGTTCAGTAATTATTTGTTGTTGATTATTATCATTTATTAAATTTACTTTGTTGAGGTTATTTTTATATTTTTTTTTTAATCGTTTCACCCCAAGCAAATTGATAACGCCACTAAGATGCAAAGGCTTACTGAAAGAGAATGGGAAAACTTTAATGATGAGAAAGGATAAGAAACGAATAGGGTTCAGGAATACAGAAGATGGCGATTAATGTCACATTTAAATTTTTGAAGATGCCAGAGAAGTAAAAAACCAAAAGAGAGATCCACAGGTGAGAAGAAATGGTAGAAAAGAAGCTAATGAGGGTACTAGGAAAGAGAGAGCATTTTCAGTTTGTATTTCACCTTTATAGGCATTAGTATATCTGTGATATACCAACACCTTAATACAACAGGCAGAACAGAATAGCTGAAAGAAAGGAATGATAAACAGGCATTGTTCTCAGAGATTTTTATACCACTGTCATTATATATATATATATATATATATATATATGTGTGTACTTGTCACTCTTTGTTCCACACAGAAACTAGAACATATGTAAATACAAGTAGTGTGAAAGGGACAAAAAGTGAGAGGATCTTGTAATATTTCCTGAGTGGGGAAAAAAGACGGACTCGTAGTATCATCTATGTCCTTTGTGATACCATTTGGGCTCCTTTCTACTCCCTACCACTGTGGGATAGTCATGGTGTCTTGTGTCCTAGCATTCTACATCAGCAACTGGGGTCCATCACCTCACAAAATCATGTCACTCACTGGCCATCATTCGGCTCCTGTGAATTCATCTTACCCAGGGGGAGATCATCACTCTTTGCATCCCTACAAAAAACTATTAGAATAGAAGTTATGGTTACATTTAGCTATTTCAACAGTAAAACAAGAAGACCTAATTGCCAATCTAGTAGTACACTTAAATTCCTGCAGTCAAGATGTCAAAGAGGAAAGCTCACTATGTGTGCATTTATACGGTTTGTTAATTTGTTTATTATTTATTTTCTTTTTGCGAGGTTGGTTATCACAATTGTTTAAAGTATATATAGTGTATATATTTGCATTTTTCTTGGTGATGTTTTACAAGGTATTCACTTTTAGTTTTCAATTTTTGAGTAACATAGTAAAAAAATTGTTTTTGTCTCTGCATGTTGAGATAAGTTCTGATTGTTATTTAGTAATTTGTGCTGGTCTGAGAAGGTGATTATGGCTATTTTCTTCCCCAGAAAAAGTTTGCAATTTTTGGATTTATTGCTGTAGGGAGGCTGATACTGTTTTCCTTATTTCCATGATATTTTTGGTCTATTTTGTTTTAGTTTTTAAGTTTCCATATGCATTTTGAAAGGGTGGTGCTGCTTGTGTATTTACTATTGGTAAAGGATGTTTTGTATGCATAGCGTCTCTGTATCTAGGGTCCTTCAATTACTCCTATATATATATTTTTTTTCTTCATTATCTGCTGTTTTTACAGGGGTTTTTTATATTGTTGACCAACATAAATAGTCGAGCTACCAACCAACACAAAATCTGAAGTCTGTATTAAATAATGAAACAGACTGTTGATACTGTGTGTTGACCTCAATGTTCACTCTTACATTTATGCATGCTCTGTCTCAGATTTTGAGCGCTGTTACTTATAAATATAGCATGCCTTAAAACTATTTGTTTTATCATACTTAGTTGTGCAATCTTTTCATTTTATCTTCATGTATCTTCCCTAAAATATGAAAAAACAAAACAAAACAAAAAAAAAAAAACAAAAAAAAACACCAAAATATGTGGTATCTTTGGCTGAGCAAGTGAGACTGGGAATGGTTCCATATTTTTGAAACCAAAACATATCTCTTAAATTGTTTGAAAATATGAAAACTCTTGCTTTGCTGCATCAAGGCATAGGCGATCGTGGATCTCCACAACTTCCTGTCTTTTGTTGCTTCAAGTAATTCTTGATACTTTATTAACCCTCTTTGTCTTTGTGAGACTTGTTTGTTTGTTTTCTTAACTTTTATCATGCTAATTTCTTTCTAGAATTGTTGCCCCTGCCATTTTATTCTTTTTAGGATGCAAGAACATGAATGCCTACTGTTTTAAAATTGTTATAACTTTCTTTGTATTGTGCGTATAGATTTTAATTTTTGTTTACTAATGCAATATTTTGATGTAATGCATTACGTTTTGCATGCATGTTTTGATGTTGAAAACAAAAAAATTGAAACACAAAATAAAAAACAAATACATTAAAAAATACATAAATAATTCAACTTACTTTAACTTTTATTACTCCTTGTGAAGTCTTGGAGGTGCAATAAGAAGCAAAATTGCTAAGGCCTCTTTCATTTCGTCAAAAAAGTGACAGGTTTCCTTGTGTTTACATATGAGAAGACATTAGTATTTGTTTGCTCTTTCATATTTATTTGTCTCATTGACAAATCTCGAGTAAAGCCTTCAAAATCATCGTTGGAGTTCTAATTAAAGAAATACTGAATAAAGGCTTTGTTGGATATTGATGCAGCCATTTTTGTTTGCGAAAAAATTAACATGGGTTTAATCAGCGTTACACCTCGTATAGTCTAGGAGAATTCAAAATAGCATTGGTAAATGGAAGCTCAACCTCATTCCAAAGCAGTAGTAGGTGATTTCCAGCTTAAAATACCAGAAACAACAGTTGACAAGTGTTTATTTATAGAAACTACCTCAGGCAACAGAAGGTGCCTAGAGTAACAAAGGGACAGAATTCTATGGCAATAATTTTCTCC
The DNA here is from genome assembly GCA_963932145.1 of Acanthosepion lycidas. Taxonomy (NCBI): domain Eukaryota; kingdom Metazoa; phylum Mollusca; class Cephalopoda; order Sepiida; family Sepiidae; genus Acanthosepion; species Acanthosepion lycidas. The sequence goes on along the minus strand of OZ010596.1, from coordinate 42,001,168 downwards.
TGCAGTGTGGTAAAAGTTAAATGTCTTAGTTACATTTCTCACTGTTATCCTCTTCATCTTTTGTCTTCTGTGAGCCTTGTGATTGTTAAATTTTCCAAGACTTCTTGTTTCACCTAAATTTAAGCTTTCACTTTTTTTTATTGTTAGTAGCAGTTTCTTTTTAGTTCCTCTTCTTCTTAGAACTGCTTCATTTCTCACTTGCACTGCTCCTTGTATTCTCAACATTTGTTGGTTGGGTTGCATCTAGGTTGCTTCTCTGAGGAACATGGTCACTATCCACTTCCATATAAGATATTAGACATTACATAGACATCAAGCCCACTTTTCTTTGTTTCTTTTGATTACTTAATATTTTGGTCAATTTCTAGAGAGTATTTTAGCCATTCTTATGTGCCTTCAGATTTCTGTGTCAAGTTTTCTATCGTCTATTACTATCCAGATAGGTGAATTTTCCTACTTGCTTTAATTTGATTCACTCAGTAGGTAATTTGCATCTGTCACATTTTTCTCCTAATGGGTAAATCACATCTATCATGTTTCCCCTGTCCAACGTGTGACTTGTATCTGTCAAATTCCCCCCCCCCTTCCAACATGAGTTGCTTCTGTCACATTTTCCCCCAACGGGTACGTCGCATCTGTCGCATTTCCCCACAACATGTGAGTTGCTTACATCACATTTTCCTCCGTGTAATTTATCAAATAGCTCTTTGAATTTTCTTTCTTCTGCCATGAGCATATGTTAGCTGTGTAGCTTATGTTTAAGGTTATGCTAGGCAATGGTAATATTAGCTGTTTCCTTATATTCAGTGATCAAGCAGCCAGTTTTACTTTCAGTTGAAATTTCTAAAATCTTTCTCTTAAAACAACTTTGCAGCAAAATAGTTTTCTCAAGTCCAGAAGTTATCGCCCTTTCCAGTATTGGCAGTTTCCTTCCTAACCTTTTGTTTGAAGTAGTGTGGAATGTCAACATCTTGATTATATCATTATTTTCTTTTTGACTTACATGTGCTATCCATTTTAGTTGTTTTTGTTATTTGGTTCAGTTCTTTGTGTTTCTGTAGCACCAGCTTAACTGTACAAGTTAAAATATGTCATTGTTACACTTCTCTTTCTATTTTAACTTACTTTACCAATTCTCTGTCTGTATAAAAGGTGTTTATTTCCAATACAAGTTACAGATAATTTTTATATCTTTCCTATATTGACTTAGCTTTCTTAACAATACATTATTAAAGTTATTTATGCCATGCTTTATCAGATGCCTTTATGTAATCTGTGGCTCATTCTGATGGCATTGCAATTAGAAAAGTTGCATTTCTTGTTTCAGTGCGTTGAACAATGCCATGTTGTCCTTGCCCTATTTCCAGTTTAATTCAGCTACGAATTCTATTCAATTAATAATATTCTTCTATGACTCATCAAGCTAATTATTTTATGGAATTTTAATTCATTCTCTCCTGGTTTCTTTCACAGTACAATGATGATTGACTTACTTAGACCTTCCAGTATTTATCAAACCCCAAATAATCTAAAGTTGTCAACATCTGACAATCTCATTTGGTCTTATTGTTCTGTAGTATTCTTCACTTATATGCCATGTCCCCTAGGACATGGGCAATTGTGGTTCTCTACAGCTTCCTATCCATTTCAGCTTTAAGCAATGTTTGTTCTCCAGACTCTACTCAATCTCCACACCTGGCTATGGGTTAAATAGTGGAACTTGTATCTAGAAAAATCATTGTTATTCTAAATAAACAAAAAAAAAAAGTTGCATAAACAAAAAAAAAAAGAATTATTCTTACAATGCAAAATACGTTTCAGTTTTAAATAACCAACAAATGGTTGATAAGCCATAAAACAACAAAAAAAGAAACCAAATTCCAGTCCCTGCTCTGCCATCCGTTTACATAAACTCATTATGTAGGTTATATGTTTTCTTCCTGACCTTCTTGTTTTCACAATGCTCTGTGAGTGTTAAATTCTCCAAACCCTCTTTCCTCATGTGTCCCAGAAATTTCAATTATCTCTTTCCAATTCTAAGTATAAGTGTCCTTTTAGTTGCCATCTTCCATTTTGATTTTCTCTTCCCCTAATGATTATTTTCTGTTTAGATTTTAGACATCCATTTTTCTTTCATTTTTTTTTTATGCATGTCTTCTGTATTTAAGGATGTGAGAAAGATTTGTTTTTTTTTTTTCCTTTTTTGATATCAGGCAATATTTGTTGATTTTGTGTTTTTTCTTTAGGTAAATTTGATGTCTATATCAAAGGTTATCAGTCAGTTATCTTCCCAGCTCTGCGCAATGCCTTAGCCAATGCAGCAAATATTTCTTCAGTTAGAATCAGCAATATCCAGGTAAATCCTTTTCATTTTCATTTCTATTTGTTTTCTTCTCTTCTCTTTTTCTTTTTTTCTTTTCTTTTTCTTTTTTTCTTTTCTTTTTCTTTTTTCTTTTCTTTTTCTTTTTTCTTTTTTTTTCTCTTCTCTTTTCTTTTCTCTTTTCATTCCTTTTTCTCTTTTTCTTTCCTTTTAGTTGTTTCTCTTTTCCTTCATTCTTTTTTCTTTACCTTTTCTTCATACCTTCATTCCTTTTTCTTTTTTGTTTTCTTTTTCTTTATTTCTTTTCTTTCTCAAACAGATGTTTTTTTATTGTTTATATTATAAAGTTTTATCTATTTCAATTCAAAGTATTTACATGAAAAAAATTATTAAATCTATTAGTTTTAATGTCATATTTTTCTGATCTCAAAAGATTGTAATGAATCGTAAATTATTTAGAGTTCAAAGAGTTTTTATAATTATCAGAAACCAAAGGTTTATTGAGAATTTCATTGAATTATGTATATAAAGAAATAAATATGTCTAAACAAGAATTTTTAAGTTGTAATATTTATGAAAGCTGAGTCTTATTTGTAAATAATGATTAAGCACAGATAACTCAGTAAAAAGTCAGGGTTCAATTTTTGTATTGAGGTTATGAACATGATCCAGTTTCTAAAATGATAAAAAAAAATTATATTTTTTTTTATCCTGACAAATATCATAGCCTAAGAATGTCTAGTGAATGCTCATTGTAAGAAAATATTTCTTGATTTTTTTTTTTTTTTTTACTAGTGGACCAGTCTATTTAATCAGTTCTATTGTGCACTTGTTTTTTTTAGTTTTTTTTTTTTTTTTATTTCAAAATATCCAAAAAATAATTATTGTATTTAAAAAAAATACTCACAAAATATGATGGCATTTGAACATCTTCAATCGAATTAATACCAAAGATATTTTATTTCACAGACAATTTATGAATAAATTCTTTGAATATAATTAAAAGTGATGATTATTTTCATTTTCAGATTGGGAGACTCTCAGCTGACCAGATGATCATTCATTTTACTCTTCTTGACGCTCCTGTCATTCCAAGTAAGTGTGTCACTTGTCATTTTCTTTTGCCCCTGCAATTGTGCCCATCAGAAAACCTCTGGCAATTTGGTGTATGTGCAGAGAGAAATGGAGTCAAGACGAAATGAGCCACAAATAAAAATGGAAATAAATTTGAGTATATTTTTTAAAGTGAAATCGGACTAGGAAGTTAATTCTTTGAGTTGTATAGTAACAGACAACCAAAAATTTGACAAGTGGCTTGAAACAATAGATGTCATTCCACAATGGATGCTGAAAATATCATGGACTGCATATGTGAGCAACAAGAAAGTTTTAAAGAAAACAGGAACTAAAAGAGACACTTATACTTGAAATCATAAGTGCAGAAAGAGGGTCGAGAATTTAACACTCACAAGGCACATTAAGGGCAGAGAGAAGCAGCAAGTAACATACCTCATGATACCTCATGAATTTACGTGAATGGATGGCAGAGTGGTGACAAATAAGCATGGTAAAAAGTTAAAAGTTCAAAGTTGCCTAGAGCTACAAGAGAGAGGAAGCTGTGGAGAGCCATTATCACCCACGTCCTGAAAGGTCACTGCATAAAAGAGCATCCTGAATATATAGATTTTTACTTGGTGTATTTATGTAGCAAGGCAGTAATCCTCCTCCTCATCATCATCATCAGTCCTATGATTGGCTGCTGTCATAAGGTCACTGTGCAGTTAAGTACCTAACCAGCTGCACCCATATGTCATGGTTGCATGCCAATCTCTGAGTTTCTGTGAAGGCTCAAGTATAAATTGTAAAGAAAGAACAGGGTTTGAATAATGTTTCTATAATTCTGATTGCTAATTTCTGTAAGTTTAGACATTAAGAATCTGATCATAGTTACAAAAACAAAAATTCTGATCAAGTCATCAATGATAAATTCTGTCAGGGGTTACTTTTCTGAATTTGGCTTTAAGGATAAAACCTTTGGTCCTCTCCTGTTGAGATTGAAATCAAGGCTGCGAAGTTAGCACACAAACCAACAAATGTTGCTAAGAGAAAATAATGGAGCAGATGACATTGTGGATAGAATGATATAGAGCAATGATTCCCACCACTGGAATGCAAGGTAATATCTTGGTAGGGCATGCATACGATGTTCACCCTTCGGCTTACTATACCAACAGAATAAGGAGGCAATTCCAGAATGAGTTATTAACAGTGAATAGTTTTCTAGTGAGTCTGAGTGAGAGTGTTAATGTTAATGCCTGTTAATACATATGATGCATATACAGTATGCATACATAAAAATATTTTGTGTTTATGTACATACATGTGTAATTGGCATACAGGGTATTTACCGTCTCCCCACACTTGCGTGTCTTGGTCAACAAAGGAGAGGGTGTGATGCATGTCGCTGGAAGTGCGCATGTTTTGTCAGTCAATCAACATGTGTGAGCATTCATTTTGCTTCCTTTGCAGTGAAATTTTGAATATATAAGAATAAAATATTAGTGGGGCACCAGAATTATAAAAAGTAAAAAAAGATAGTGAGATGAGGATGTTGGTTCGAATTCGTTAAGGAATATTATTGATTTTTTTTTTTTTTTTTTTTTTTTTTTTACTAGTAAACACATGCACTTGGTTGTGGCATTAAATACACACCTTCAATGAGTTGCAAAAGAACAACTTAATGAATTTGTTTAGATAGAGGCTTAAATAATACAAACTCCTCTTGATGCAGAGCATTTGGGCTAACTTTGACTAATAAATCTATAGCTTATGTTTTTAATGTTGATACAATTAACTTTTTTTTCTTTTTTTTTTTACTAATATTCACCTAATACAAGGCCCAAGAACCACTCAAGGTAGAAATGACAAGAGTTAGGATTATAGAGCTGAAGTAGGCTTTACAAGGAACCGGGGACCCAATGCTAAACAAAGGATAAACCTCTATTCTTGATTAAAAAAAAAACAAAAAACGGTGGAGTGTGAACCAGATGCTAGGCGAAGCTATTGTATTTTGCATTTGAGATTTTTGGCACTAAATATTTGCATTAAGCATTCTTGAGTCCTATTTACTCCGTCTTGGGGTTTGTCGTTTTATCATGTATCCAGAAATTGACTTCTGTTTGCAGATAACTTAAACCAATTTTTCATCCGATACCAGAAAATAGTTCATTGTTTCACTTATTACTTGCAGCTTCCTTTTCTATTTGAAACTACATTTGCTAAGGTGTGTGTGTGTGTGTGTGTGTTTTGATAATTATATCGAAAAAAAAAAGTAATTTCCTCATATTTAATTAAATATAAGAAATAAATAATATATTTATTTCTAAATTCTAATTAGAATTTTCACCAATGTTTAACCTGCAAAAAAATCATTGTTTCAAAATGATGGTTATTCCCTTGACATTGCTATTACTGTATACACTTTTGTCTTCCTCGGAAATGTTTATTTACAAGATTATAAAAATATGTGAACCAAGTACAATGTGATATTTATTATTTACCTTTTTATAAAGATTTATCATTTAACATTTTATAAAGAAATAAATTTGAAAAGAAATTTTATTATTCAAAAATTATCAAAATACGTAAACCAACTACAAGGCCAGTTTTGAATTCAGAGTTTTTCCTTCTCCTAGACCGGTTGCCACCCAAGGCTATAGAACCCAGTCTGTCCTTCTATTTACCAATAGCTGGGGCGAGAAAAAGTGGATTCATACCTTCCCAAAGGTATGAATCCTCTTCTTGTAAGTGAATGTAACGGATCCAAATGGATTTCAAGCTCGGCTCTCCAATTCTTCAATCCGATCTGCTATCCATTACTCCACTGTGCCTCCCTTATTAATGTCTTTAATAAAAGTGAAAAAAAAAAACTTGTTATTTATAAAATAGTAAAAAATATTAAATAATATTAATATATAGTAAAATTTTCTATTTTATAAATAATGATGAAAACAAGTTTTTTATTCAATCTGATATGATAAAATAAAAGAACAAAAGGGAAAACCTATATCAATCTAACATGTTTCACATTTATTAAAGCTTTATAAGAGATTCAGAGAAAACAGAGAAAAAGACAGAAAACATTGCTATTTTCAATTATGTTTGGGTCAGTTATCCTTGATCAGACATGTATTAAACCCATGGATAATTCTATGTGTATCTCAGTTTGTGTGGGTAATGGATGGTAATATGTATAATCTAATAAATAAATAGTATTTAACATCTTTGTTGTCACTTCTCAAAAATAAAGAAAATGTATAAATCCACTTTCATATATTTGGATTTTATTAAAATTCTAATCAGCACCTTTTTAAAACCATAAACATTGCTGAAGGAGCCAAAAGCATCTCTATCTATAAAAGGCAGGATGTGTGTATGTGTGTAACAAATACACGGCCGCAATTTTTGACAGATTTGCACCAAAATTTACATGCACATGCTCCCAAGTTAGCAGGAAGGCAAAGACCAACTTTGCATTTCCCAACTCCCATCGATAGTGGAAATAATCGATTTTTTTTCATGCTTCTACGGCAGTTTTCATGTAGTTTGTGGCCATTTTGTACTGGCCAGAGTGAGAGCCTATAGCTGGCTGCCACGAATAGACAGGAAGATTCTATTGGCCAGCGTGAGAGCCAACAGCTGACTGACACGAATGTTAACTAGCATGCAAAAAAAATCGATAGCGGCATTCGTCACAAGTGGGAAAAAAATTTAAATCTGCATGGCACTTTACTCCAATTGGCTCATTCGCTTGCTTAAACTCAACGTTGATTCTGATTCCGCAGAACTGGGTTGGGTGTGAAAAAGTATTTGTTAACATTCTTTTTTCATTCGGTTTTTCAAGTTATGAGTCCTTTTTTAAAGCTGATCGTTTTGTGTTCATTTTGTTTAGTCCTTTTTTCGTAACAGATTTAATGTTTAGTATAGAGCTTAGAGAAAATTTGCAGTGTGAGATAGGCAAGAAGTAAGGCATGTAGCAACATCAGCATGGCAAAGGGCACTCCTTTAAAGGCAAGGAAGGGCAAAAATATTTTAAGTCAAGTGATAGCGATTGCTGTACGAGTCGTACGATTTTTTAATCAAACATGGGCAACGCCGGGCCATGCTGCTAGTATACACTAATAGCGGTATCAAAGGAATAAATGTTCTCTTGACACACTTTTTTTTTTTTTTTTTTTTTTTTTGCAGGCACTAAGATTAAACATTGACAAATTTTCTTTCTATAAAATTAACCTTACAGTTGCTCTTGCAATGCAATCAATTATTTTTTTGTTTAATTTCTTGTCCTTTGTCATTTAAATATTGTTCATTTAAAAATAAACAGTAAAGGAATCATTTTATTTTTTTTCTAGGATATTTAAAACCAAGATATTGGCCATTGTCTTTGCAAACTGCATATGACACAATGAAAGCTAAGAAGAGAATTTCATTTAAAGTATTTTATCCTGGAATGGATGAGAAGGTAATGTAACTGCTATGACATCTTTATTTGATTTTTGCTTTCATTATATTTTCTTGTTGTTACTAAATGATGTCATTTCATTACTAATTTAAGCCCCAACCACAAATGGTTACTTGACAATGTTAATGTCTTTAAAGAAAAAAGAATTTAATATAAACTCTATTTTTGCATTTTATTTCAGGTATTCACTTTTGAAACTGACACTTTTGAATCCTTGGTGAGAGATTATGAACCAGTTTTACAGCCACACACAAAAGGCAAGCAATTTACTTGCTATTTTTTTTTTGTTGAAAATTAGATTATTGGCATGAATTTGAATTTTTATTTGTTTATATTGCCAATTACTATTTGTTGCAGATTTAACTTAAATTGGGTGGTTGTAGTTTATCAGAGGAAGGCTTCTTCTTCTTCTATGTGTCATAATACTTTGCTTAGCTTTTGGAAGTCCGACCAGGATTCATTATTGCCAGTCTGGGAGGGCAACCCATCTAAAAGAAAGAAAACCTCTACTGTCTTCCAACAAAAAATATGAGGGTAGACGTGGCTTTTTAACCATAGTGATATCAGTTTATGTAGGAGAAGAAAAATATCTGATTTAAAAATCATATCACAAGAGTATAAATTCTGGGTTACTACCTCGAATGAGTAAACTCATTTTATGGAGGAGGGAAGCCTTCTTTAAATGTGCTTGTGTAGAAATATCTTTTCATCCTTGGTGTTAGGGCAAATTGGAAGAGGGTGTCGTACCTGAAACCAGCACCACAAATTGCAGAGGAAGGGGCACTTCCAAACCCTTGACATGAGGTCAGGAGAATGCATCAGCAGCCTAGGACTGTGTTATAGTGGAACACACCTATTCTATAGTTAATAGACTCTCCCACCTATAATAAGTAGGAGTCACTCAGCGAGTGGGTCAGTCAGTCGATGTCGGACAACCGTTAGTCGGATATTAAAGTATCAGCCACCACAACTTGATTTCTCTGCGTCATTACCTATTATATCAAGTTCCTAATGTTTTGTACGTCGAACCTATTTTAGGACCGTCAGTACAAATACAAGCCTCCACTGTGAAACCACTCTACAACAGACTGTTATGTGCAACCAGAATAAAATAAACACAGCCACTCAAAACCAAGTATCTGGCAGATGTGGAGATGAGGAAAGTGCTAATGAAGCGAAGATGAGTAAACATTGAAATTAAAACATTAATATTTATTTGCAAATATTCTTACATTTAAAACAAAAGTCAGTGTATAATAATAATAATAACTATAACCCTTTTTACCTCCGCCTGCATCTGCTTGTGTAACCACGTTTAGTTGTCTGGTCCTCAGGGTCTTAGGACAACATTTAATCAGAGGGCTAATTCTGCACTGGTCAATCCTGACACTGGTCCAAGCTGATTGTTGGTTGCTGGCCGGTTTGATCCATACCAACTCTGCCCATGTTATGTTCTTGATCTCAGCTTTGAAAGATTGAATGTTGTAATAGCAGTTCTGGTTCAAACTGTCGTGGGTGCCATATTAAGGAAGAAATATCTTCACAATGAAAAATGAAATGAAAAATTCATTGGGTTAATCTTCAATTGGTATATATAGCTCTTGATACAAGAAAAATTAACCCTTCCCACATCAATCTCTATAATGACACCATGCTTCTCCTAATAATTCAGGGTCAAAGTTCTTTAGAATCAGGAAATCTGCTGATGTGGATTTCTGAGGCACTCAAGGTGAGGTTCTCAACCAAAGCCTTCAAGCTCTCAAAGCTATCTGCTCATATGCACTTCAGCCCAAAACTAGTGTGGGGATTCATTGATTCTTCAATTTTCACATTAATCCCAATAAGGATTCTTTGTTCTCTATTTCTGCTTTCTTAATCAATTTTCCAAATTTGAAGAATTCTCCACCTTCTCAGGAGTAGTTACAAGTTGCACCTCCCCTAAACTCCAAGTTGCTTCACTTCACATCTCACACCACCACTCCACACAGGTGGTGCCAAATTCTCCCTCTTCCTCCTCAGCATTCCACCTCAGCCATATCTGTCTTTGTAACAAATCTAATTTTTAAATTATGTGGCCAAAAAGCATAGTTTATTCTAGTCATTAATTTTAATTTTCTTGTTTCCTCAAGGAAGAGATAAAATTATTTCTCCATTCTTGCTTGAACTTATTTATGTCTAGTAAAATCATAAACCAGATCACCTGTTTGTCAACTACAGTATCTGTTTTCATAACTTCAACCTTAAAAAAGGGGTTCATTCTGTGTTTACATTTCCCAATTTGTTTTCATCAACGAAAATACAAGCCCCATCTGTCTCTCTTCTTGTTAATATTTGTTTGACTAAATTCTCAAGGGAGATATAAATTTTTTTCTCCACTCCTGGGTTGATCTCTGTCTTGTGAAAATATAAACCAGATCACCTGCTTGTCATGACGGGATAGATCCTTATAACTTTGACCCTCACAATTGGTTTGTTCTATCTTTAAATTTCCCAATTCGTTTTCATCAATGAAAATATAAGCTCCATCTGTCTCTCTTCTCGATGATGATATGTGTTTTCTTAATTCCTCAAAGAAGAGATAAAACTATTTCTCCAAATCTGTTTTCATCTGCATGCCAGACTCTCGATAGATAATAAAAATAAATTTTAGAAGAAACTTTGGAAGAGGGTTAAATTGACAAACAATGAGTTACAGACAGAAAAAACTCAAGCACTGCTTTTTCAGAATTGAGCAGATCAGCAGCCATGGACTAAAGTGATGGTGGTGATCAGGGCTTCACTCCATCAGTCTGGGACTGGTGTGTATTACATGTGACCAGATGCAAAATCAATATGGCCACTCCAAGCTGAGCTTTTTGAAGAGAACTGTCTTATGTGATGTCAGACATGGTGATAGTGAAAAGTATTGTTTAAAAGTTTTTCAGTCTTGAAGCTGTATTTAAGCCCTGCCAATTTCTGCTTTGTCAGTTTTGGTATCAGGTTTGGTTGGGAGCATGGCAGATATGGGGCAGGATAGAGGAGGTGAACAATGACATCAAGATATCGCCCCCATCCACTGGCTATAAGTGAAAGTGACTAGATAAAGAAATTGAAGCAATTTTGTGTTGGTAGGGTCCCAATTTTTGTTCACCCGCTACCTGTATACATTTCCTTGGGTAGCCTCTTCCATGATGGCACTATTAAGACTGAAATAGCCCAAGGATCGATGGGACAAGCTGTTGGTGTCCTTTGACCGATCATGTTTGATCTGGATAATCAACCATAACTGACTGATTCTGGTTAGCTAGCATGAATAGCTGGGTCCTTAGGTCAGTTTCACTGGGTGAGGCTCATTTGTGACTTCCAGTGCCTTGGAGATGAATGTTTATTGTATACAAGAAACATGATTTAATGCACACAACTGTGGGGACATGATGCTGAAGTAAGTTTTGTCTTTTCTTGGCCTGTTTTGATGGTCACTCAAGAGGGGTTTCTTGGCTGGTTAAGCAAGTCTTTGGATGCAATATGTGTCCTTATCTTTACAGATCCAGCAGACAGGCTTTGCATGTTGGATGTTACTATAAAGGATGTGGCACTTCATCTCACTGGAGTTTATGCACCCAATGGCAGTGGGGAGCAGCATGTCAATGGGTAGTTTTAGCCAGGGATTGGAATGCTATTCTTGACCCTGATTTAGTTTGTATAGGGGAAAGATCAGGTACTAATAACCTAGATGTAAAGCTATTTCAGGATTTTATTGGCAAGTCTTGTCGATAAGTTTCATAATGAGCACGCCTGAAATGTAGTATAGTCTTGGACTAATAGGAGCAGTTTGGCTTTGATGTTGCAATCTAGCTACATTGTCTTAGTTATGAGAGTCGACCAAGGACTTGTAGGCTGTCCAAGTTTCCACTCGATAGTTTATTTTGGCCAAAGACTTCAGATAAACTTAGATAGATCTAAGCATAGGATGGCTGGCTTCTGGAAATTCAATTTGTTGTTATTAAACAAGAAAGATTTCTAGGAACAGCTACTACTAAGGCTACAGTGAGAATTTACAGGGCTGTGGTTACCTAAAGTCTATAATTAGGTCATTTGCTGCTGACTATAGTCGGCATGTGAATCTAGAGTAGATGGGTTATCAGAGCAGAAGATAGTGGCCATAGCTAGGGCAGAGTTGGCCTCTTTATCAAGAAGGATCAAGCTCTGGTAGTTAGGGTTAGGTTAAAAAGAATAGTTCTGGAGGCAACATATATGGCCACTGAATTACAGCAAGAGGAATTTCAAAGTGCTTTTAATTGACATATCACTAGCATCTCATTGCTTTGTTCTTGCATAGGAGTTGTTCTTTTGCAAATTAAAGGCTAATCAAGTCCTACATGGAATTATGCTATCTGGTATCTCTGCAAATGATGTGAGTGTGCTTGTCGTGAGCACTGCTGATATTGACAAATTCAGCATAGAAATCAGAGACCAAGATCAATTGTGATAAGTCTGTTGGTTTGCAAATGGGCACATAGAAAGGAGTTTCTCTTCCTGTCTATCCAGAAGAAAGGCTTGGACCTTTCTTCTGGATAGACAGGCCTTGCAAGATACTGATCTCCAGTTGGAAATGAACTGGTTGGAGGGTTTGGGTGAAGGCTAAGGCCATAGTTCATCTGTGGTCATTGAGGAATCTTACCTTAAAGAGAAGGGTGGAAGTTTTTGTTTCACACATCTACCGGATTCTCCTTTATTGACTCTCTGTGCTTCCCCACGTGTGTAAACAACTAATTGCTTTAGTTAGTTTTATTCTCCCTCTTGTGGGGAGTTAAGGGTCCCGAGGTATGTTGTGATATCTGTTATCCCCTATCTGTCTGAGGGTTTCATCAACATATGTTAAAGGGTTAAGACTGGCCTCTGTGACACCTGGCCATTGTTCTGGACAGCATTATATTCAGTGTTAGTTAGGGTCTGCCTATGATGATTGGTGGGATTTTCACTCCTTATGGCCTTTGGCCCCCAGGTTGAAATGGCTCAATAACATTGAGACATCACTCACCTGGGTCAGCAAGAAGCTTTGTGCAGTGGGACTGGAAATTTTGATGGAATGCATACGCTATGGTGAGTGGGTGGAGACTGCTGAGCACACCTTCCCCTGCAGTGTTGTACAACCATCGTACAGATTGCTTGAATGCTTCATGGTCCATATGTAGGACAGAAACTTTTTCGTCCTTGAAGCTAGTTCTGTTTGTAGCAATGTGGTACTGTCATTCTGAGAGATGTGATGTGGATGATGCAACAGAAAGTATTCCATGAGGGCAAGAAGTTTACCTCTTCGCAACTGATCTTATTCTTTAAGCACCAGCTTAAAGTTAAGATCAAGACAGAAAGGAAGCGATTCTACTTATCAGAATTTGACAAGAGGCAGGTGAGAGTTGTATGTCAAGTAAATGGTGCTGATTTGGAGTGGTATTTGGATGCTGGTTAGGCATCTAGGATATTCGTTGTCCCGAGTCAAACAATGGTGACTCATCCCCAAGTAAAATCTTTTTTTTTTTAATTTTTAATCAAGTTAGCTAGAGTCTGTATGCTCATCTGACCCCACTTACTTTTGTCCCCTTTTTCTTCAGTTTAATTTCCCCTTTTAGGTGACACAAGAATTAGTTTTCCAATGGATGTGGGATGTTTTTTGCATTTCACACATGGATTTTTCATACCTGTTATTGTGTCTGTTTCACTGTGTGCCTTGTGGAGTGGTTGGCAGAATGAATCGTTTCATATTTATTCCGTTCATCATTTTTGTCTGGTCAACTGATATTTCTGATAAAATTTAGGATTGTGGTGGGATTTTACTTACTAGCCTTGTTTGGTTTAGTTTTTGAACATCTTTATGCACTGTAAATATTCATTGGGAATAGATAGTTATTTTTATTCCCCCCCCACCTGGAGGGGCAAAAATTGTACATATGGAGACTAGTTAGGGGGTACTACTTCATAGAGTAATTGTGCTATTTTGGTGACCGTAATAAGAATAGTATGCAAGCATGTGAGTCAGTCATGTGCCATGCATGATTCTTCAATCTGAGCTGCTATCCATTACTCCACTGAGTTGAATTCCAGTTGAATCCATTACATTCACTTACGTGCTAATACCCTTGGGATAGGTATGAATCCTCTTCTCCCCCTCAGCTATGGGTAAATAACAGGTCAGATCCAGTTCTATAGCCTTTGTCTACTGCAGAAAGAAATGGCAACCTACTATGGGAAAAAAATCTGCCTCGTCAGTCATGTATCGAAAGATACATTATCGGCTAAGCGTGTATCACGCATGGCACATAAATGACTGATGCAAGCATGTGGCATTATGGTGAATTGAATGGTTATCGGTTGCTTGAGTCAATGATTGGGCTTAGCTAAGTGAAAACATAGGATAGATAAAGACCAGCCTCCCTCTTCCCCCAATTTTGGCAGCCTTGTGCCACATTTGATGCATATAAATCATCAATAAATATTGCTTTTTGTATTAGGTGCCTGTCACTTTGCACAAGAAATTACTGTAGCTATTGCATTCTTTTGGATGTTGTCTCTGCTCTTAGGCACTCAAGATAGAATGTTTCTGTTGTATGAGTTTAAGAAAAAGCAAAAAGTCAATCAACTTTAGACTCAAAGAGATCAGAATTTTAGTGACTGGGAAAACATTCTCCCAGGTGTCTCTTCCGCAAAGAAGCAGTTCTGTTGGGGGAAGCTGTCCAAGTGGAATTTACTTCTTATTAATGGATAACGAAAGGAATGAGGATGATTCATCCTTGTATATATGGCATGGCAGGTTCCATCTACAAAGATCAGGGTTAGTGAAACCAAGGAATGTAGCTTGTCAGAACACTTGCCATGGAAATAGCAATAGAGTAGCAATGTCTCGTTTGTGGAGAAAAAGGGTTGTGTAAAATAATTCATCTCCCACAAGGTCATGTAGATGCTTTTGAAATCTTATTGAGACAAGTGAAATAAGATGTAATAACTTCTGGGCCATTTATGATAGCTGATGATTTAATTAACATTTAATACTCTGCATCTTTTATAAATATAACTTCCCCTTTTATTCTATATGGAATCCCCTCAAAATATAGTGTTTTATATATTAGTCCTATATATTTGAAATTGAAGTAGCCTAGCTCTCATTTTCAGTCAAGATTGTTTTAGGTGTTGCCCTAGAAGGATATGACTACACAACCAAGAAATTCAACTTCCAATGGCAGGACTAACATTTTGCTTGGTGAAAATAGTCACCTAGAGTTAAAAAAAAAAATTAAAAGAGAATTTAATTTTGGATTATGTGCACGCAAGATGATGATCCAGAAATGGATAAATGGGATCATGTGAGGATCACATTAAATTGAAATGTGATTAAAGAAAAATAAAGTCATGACTATTTTAATTGCTTTTCAACTTCTATGACAAGATGGTTGACTAAATATAAATCCAATTTCTCAAGATTTCTTTGTTTCTCTTTTTCAGGTGCCATGGTGGGACTTGGTCTTGGAATGTTGATTCTTGGTACCTGTACAGGTTTATTGGCAGGTTATTTCATTTATAAACGAATTCTAGCCACAGAAGTGCCCTATGAACTAACCAAATAAATTGACTTCATAAAACATTTCACACATAATTATACATTACATAAAAATTTACTGAAAAAAGGTTTCTCTATCTAATAACCAGATTATTTAAATACTAAAATATATATTTTATGAGTCTAAATGCTACATATTTAGCAGTGATGAGGGGAGGGGGACTAAATAAGCACTTCAAGATCTTGTTGCAAATATCTTATGCAGAAATTGTTAGGATTTCTATAGAGTGAATTATGTCATTTAAGGAGTTTAAAAATAAACTCTTTAAATCTTAACGAAAGTTCCTGTTTTAATGTTGTGTGAGATGTTTGAAATAATAATTATTTCATTAGGATTCACAAATCTTGAAAGTGATCATTGGGACTTTCATCTTTTCATCACATGAAAAAGCTTACTCTATTTAATAAGCCACCACGAACAAACGAATCCTACCAATTAATATGGATAATTTTATGAGATGATGAAGGTTGTTATTTAAGTACTGAACTAACTGGTTAATTTATACTTGGACACTACTACAATTTAGTATTAGATTATCATTTTTTTTTTTTTTTTTTTGTGTGTGTGCATATATATATATATATATATATATATATATAGGACAAATTGTATTTGGTGTTGGGGCCATTTATGGTTGTTTACAGCAACATTGCTTTGTAGGTTTTCTTAACAATGAAGTGGATACTTAAACGTATCACCTAAAATCTCTCGTCTAATGTTGGTTGGTAAGGGATTTCAGGAAAATAAGGTTAGTTGTTGAAACCAAATTAGACCCCCTCTCACAAAAAAAAAAACTGTGGTTAGTATTTATGAATCTTTGTCTACCAAACACTTCTCTGGTTCTAATAGCACCTTTATTCGTTGTCATCTTAGTGAGAAATTGTCATACTAAAGTGGGTGAAGGGAGATGCTGAATCTCATTTAAACAATACCTCCCCACTTCAGTTTCAAATACATATTTAAAAAGAATTTTATTTTTTTTTTTATTACTATTCTGATGTTTTGTTTTTTGGTGGGGGACAAAAATATTCTAGTGCCTTGTATATAACATTACTTTTCTGAGCATCATCCTTTTAATCATAAATATTTCATTTTTTTAAGGTGGACCTCATTCTCAATGATTTGCAAAACTTTCTTACTTTACATTTTTTCTATGGTAAATATATATATATCAAACACCTACTCCACTTCATAATGAGAGTTTAAAATGTTTCTTGATATTTAATTTTGTATTTTCTCTTCCCATGAGTTTATATTTTTAGTTGCATTCTGGGAAGATGACTGAAAAAGAAAATGTAATTCAGTTCAATAGGTTTCATCATAAAACTTAGTATTTAAAAAGGTAAACTTTGTTTTATATTTGTAAATCTCATTTGGCTGATATTGAAAATGTCTTAAATCTGATTTTAATTTTTCTCTGCACTAAGAAATGTAATTTATAATCAGGCTACAAAATGATAATGAACATTTGTACATTCAACCATAAGATCAAATTTTAATTGAAACTATTTTCAAACCACTTATGATTGAGATTTATAGTTGTTGCTGACACCATTAATAGCAGCTGGAAATTTCAAACTCTGGTTTCACAAAAATTGCACTTCCTCTTCTGATGCTTGTAAATTAAAAAAAATAAATTTGTGTCCATTGAAATGTCATCATTGTCCTGTGTCTTTATGTATATAAATGAAAATGTCTCTTATCCATTACGTTCTCCTTGCTTTCATATTTGGTATGTGTGTTGTATATTTTCTTAATATATTAAAGACATTATTTAGGTTACTAATCTAATATTTAAAGACAGAGATACCTTGTACATCTAATTTCAAAACCATTAGAAATAAATTTAATCAAGAAAAATCATTAATTCTGATGACATTCATAAAAAGTTTCAAGACAAGGTTTTTTCGCCTTTTACATCAAAAATAGATTAGTTTTCAAAGTTACAAAATGAATTATTATCTAATTGTATAAAATTTTATTTTTTAGGTGAAGTATTTTCATTGTGAATTTTTGGATTAGTTTTTCTTTATTACATGACTTTGTTTCTATTTTATACAAGTAACAAGGTTTGGAAAGAATGAAGCTTTTAACATAATTGAAAAGTTTTTTGTATTATTAAAAAGAAGGCTAATTTTGGACTAATTTTTCTATCTCTTCATTATGTTATGTGAAGAGAATTTGAGTTGTTGGATTTTTTATCTTCTCCTCCTTCTTGTTTGGGAGAAAAATGTTGGAACAGTATATTTCAAATTATATAATTTTTTTTTTCTTTCTTATAGGGTATTTTTAAAATAAATCTACATTCAGGTTTTTCATTTATCAAAAATATTACATTTGATTGTGAAGGGTTTATAAAAGTTGCATGTATCTCACTGCATTTAAAGACCAAGATTAATAGCTGTCAAAAAATACATAGTTATCTTTAATTTTATCCTAAAAATTACTAATGAAAAGAAATTTAAGAGGAAATTATTTTTGTAAAAATAAAATATTAAGAAAGCAAACAAAAATAAACAAATTTCAACTTTTATTCCAAGTTTTTTTTTTATGTACAATTTCTATTTACAAAAATCCACGAGTTAAATCTTAACCCTGCCTTTAACAAAATAATATCATCACAGAATGTCACTTCTTCATGTAAATGTTAAGATCAAATCTTGGAATATCACAGACTCTGGACGTGTGGATCATCTACTCAGGCAAAAGTTTTTTGTTTTTCCCCACCTAATACAAAAGATAATAATAGTATTTTTTCTCTGTGCTATGTTAAAAAAAAAAACAAATTTCTGGTGATGATAAAGATTTTTTTTTTTTAAAGTCTCAAGCCATCACAATGTGCTTTGTTTTCTACAAAATTTTTTTTTTTTTTTTTTTTTTTTTAAATTTTCCCTTGAAATCTTGGTGCATTAAACATTATTCTTAGGAATTAAGCAAAATCTGGTGATGTCCTAAAAACTAATTTCTTATACAATAATAAAAAAAATTGGTTAATTATTGTCAGGATAAATTTAATTAATTTTATGAAATGTTCTCTATCTCTCTTGTTAGATCTGAAGAAAAAGTTATCTGAAACTTTATATATATATAAAAAATCAGCTCAGCAATCATTTATAAAGCAGCTGAGTAACAAAAAATATCAACAAGAGTTAAAACTTTTTCTAACAAACTGATTTGCAGTGAAACAGTAACAACCACAACAATAGCATTGAATTCAATTTTGCCTTTTAGAGGAAAAAAAAAAATTCCTTTAATAAGTATCTGAATTTTTATAGGAAACTAAATTCTAATAGGAATTCTGAGAAATAACCAAGATTAAACGGCTGTAATAAGTCAATTTGTTGAGAAGATAAGGTTTACAACTGGATTTTTTTTGTTTTAAGTGAATCACCATTGGAACAATTACAAATGAATAAAACGTTATTAGTGAATTAAATCTTGAATAGTTATTTTGTAAAAAAATTTGCTTTTGATCAAATGAAATTGAAAATCATTAGTGAGGGTGAGATTTGATCTTGACATAAATGACATGAAGAAATTGGAATTATGAAGGCAGGAAATTGTGAATATGATTAACAAGCAATGGCTGGAAAGAGTTGAAAAATGAAAGATCATCTGATGTAAAGATATGACATAAGTAGGCAAAATGTGTATAAGTCAGCAGTTTCAACAAACCTTTTCAAACTCTTTCCAAATTTGAAAAGTGAAACAGACAATGAGATCATCATGATAACTTGTAGCGGGGTCAACAGTTTGTCAGGAGCGACATACAAGATGAGAAGCAATAACAATGAATCCATGTGGCTTTCTTAACACTTCTTTCTCTTGCTTGGCTGAGAAGCAATTCAAGATCGATCTCTCTCTCTCTCACACTCTCACTCTCACATATATCAGATGATAAATATTTCCTTCAATGATTTTTAGATGAAATCTTAAACAAAAAAATTGTTTCCTCTGTATTTTGGGGTTATCAACAAATTTTATCATAAATAGACTCAATTCAAAATATGTTTCCATTAATATAACACAAGCTCATTATTGGGGGAGAGAGTTTAAGAATATTGTCTATTTTATAATTTGTGTCACAAACTAATTAAAATAAAAAATACAAGTGATTAAATTCTTAGTAAAGATAATTTTGCTTCAGGCAAGCAGCCGAACTGAATTATTAGATGTCTTGCAATAAAAAAAAAAAAAATGAATTTCCTAAAAGAATTATATGTAAACAGTATCAGGACAATTTCAGGTTTTGTGTTGAAAATTTTCCATTAAATTAAACAAGTACAAAAAAAATGGGTGGGGATATTCTTTGGACTGAAGATACCTATTCTTTAGGTGTAGAGTCTTGAATGACTGACGTGTGTTTACTAGGGAAGGTATCTACAGTTTAGTAGGTCACATCTCAATATTTTAAAATTTGATTCAAAGGAAAAAAAAGTTTCTATTTAACAAAGATGAGAAGGAGAAAAAAAAATGGTTTTGTTTCCTATTGGTTTGTCATCTCGTCAGTGGTACTCTTTATTGGTATCCATTTGTCTGCCATCAGATGATTCACTAGCAGACCTACTGGTACTGGGCTGGCCAAGAGCTTCAAGATCTGTATCTTGATTATCACTGATGAACATGGTCAGTCTTTGCCAAAGATCAACTGGTGTTGAGCAAGAAGTTGGGGAAGATGGACCAGCACTAGAATTCGTAGAAGACGACAAGCTCTGAGCTGGAAATGAGAGAAAAAAACATGGTGAGAACAGAAGTGGCTTCTGAAAGAATTCATATAAAAGGAGAGAAAAAAAAATCAGATCATATCCTTGTGATATCCTATGCTTGCATTGTACATGTAATCTGTGACTTACCCAGCCTTTATTTTGTAGTTGAGTTTAGTTTTAGTTATCATAATCCTAACAATATTTACCATGGTTTAGTGAAATTGAAGGTCAGGTGTTAAAATCTTAATGATCAGTTCTGGTGGACATTTCTAAAGCCATTAGGCCAGTGAGTTTCATACAACCACAACTGCATGGTTTATCCAAAACAAAATAAATATAATGTTCCTTTGCATCCAATATTGTCTATGGTAGGATTGGTGTGGCAGTTATATAACTAATTATGTTAAAGACTCATTTACTTTTGCTAACTATATGCAGAAGTCTCCTTTCAGTGCTGAGGACATGTTTACGTGTCCATTTGATATCAGCAGATTGTTCACCTGTGTATTAGGTTGGTGCAAAAATAATGTCGGTTTTTGACGTTAAAAAATACGTCAAAAAAAAAAAAACTGACGTTATTTTTGCACCAACCTAATACCATTGCCAAAAACCTATTGATATTTGTGCTGATGCTTTGTACTGTACTTTCCACATATTCCTGAGGTTGTCTTTGTAAAGTTGATGGATTTTGCCATGTCTGTGGAATTCAGATTTAATAAGATGATATATAGGCAAATAGATGGGATAGTGATGAGAATTCTTTTAGGGGCTAACAATGGCAAATATATTTGTTGTTCTTTGTTTTGTTTTTTTCAAAAAAGATCTGTTTGCACATATTGAAGGACTCCAGTATCATGTCAGATATATGGACAACACCTTTTGTGTGATTGAAGTTGGGGTGTTCACATTGCCCCTAGCATAACATCTCACGTGTGAAAAGGAGAACAATGGTGCTCTCCCTTTCATTGATTTGTTGGTACACAGATCAGACACAGGATTTCTCACATCAGTCTACCAGAAACCAACCTTTATCGGTTTATATACTTGATGGGATTCCTTCTGTTCTAAACAGCAAAAAAAAAAAAAAAAAAAAAATCAATTTAATTAAAACCTTGGTTTATCAAGCTATGCTAATAAAATTAGGTTTTGAAATTGAATTTATTAAGAGGTGTTCTGAGTGAGAATGGTTACTCTGTGTATTGTGGAATCTAGCATTAAGGAAAAAATGCAGAAATGTCCAGTCTATTTGTGCTTAACATGAAGTCATGAGGTGAGGGCAATTGAATAGATGTATTGTTTTTAGTGTCCAACCTCTCTTGAAACCAATTTGGAAGGATCTTCTGCTTACTTATCATATTACCAATTTAGGCAATGCTGATTATCTAAGCAGAATGGCTCAAAAGTTTGGCAGCACAGAACAAGATGTCCTAGCTAGTATTCACAAGGGAAATGTGGACAATTTACATAGATGTGTTAATAATAGCTGAACATTTGATTAAAAGCCAGCATGTTTTCATTGTTGAATAGGGGGTAGTTCCAATTATCACTTCAAAGTGTTAGAATCCATGTACATTAAGTCCTACCAGCCATCTTTCTGTAAATAGCATTTAATGTAGGTACCTCCAGTAATTCGCAATACTTAAGGTTTAAAATGAATTTTAAAAATGAAAAAGCTTTCTTGAAGCTTTCATTGAAAGGTAAAGGATCAAATTTACTATTTCCAGTAAGCAAAATACTCTGTAGTGTATTTCAAAGAAAATTATATTGATTGGAGTCGATTCATTTTTTTTTTAAGCTAAAAATAGCTGATTACTGCTCTTTTTTAACTGTCATTGAAATTTAATTTTCTTTATTAAAAAAAATCCTCCCAAAATAAAATATACTTTTCTGAAACTTTATTTGAGGAATACTAGCTGATTTAAAGTATAATTAATCTGATTTGAAACAAATATTATTTCCTTTAAGTTGAAAATAACAGAGAAATGTATTTTTAAAACAAACAATAGCATTGATTTACGTGCTTTCCATCGCGCATCAATCATTTAACAAGCGCTGATAAGGTGTTGACAGGTTTATTGTTGTTCTATGGAGACACTATCTGTTAAAACATAATTTAAGAAAATGACGGTGAACACTTTTTTTATATATAATTTTTAAGTACTCAGCAATCTTAAAAAGGTTAGAAATATTCTCTAATCTAATTTTAGGAATGTTGACTTTAAATTTAATATAGTCATCAATCTTATTTTCTGATAATGTCATACTTTTAAAATGGGCATGTTTATACACATAAAATAATTAAAAATTATTTTTAAAAATTTAGTGTGTGATAATTTGTATTAAGCTTTTCAATTGTCACCAGTAAATATAGTTTTCACTTAATAACATAATGCGATCAAATTTTGAAGAATTTTTAAAACTTCATAAATTATTATAATAAAAAATGAAAACAATTTTTGAAAAAAAAAATTTTTTCTTCAATCTATAATGTCCTTAATATATATTATTTATAAAAGCAATTAAAAGGTTTTCTAATTAAATGATGTCATAGTTTTATTGCAGTTTTTATTTTACAATTCGAATCAGATTTTCAGAAAAGCAGTAACTGTTTGGGAAAAAAAAAAAAAAAAAAAAGATGATTTACATATTTGTCTATATTTCAGAGATGAAGTCTTGTAATTATTTACATTGTTTGGACTGTTGTCCTCATCTTTACTGCCATATTCATGACATTTCACAGATCCTAATCAAGAACAAGTACCTCTTCCCACCTAAGACATACAGGCAGTTGTTGCAGAATTACACCAAGCTAACTCACATATACAGTCTCCCCAAAATTCAAGGTATTCCGCTCAGGCCGATTGTTAGCTGCCAAGGCTGTATGTGCTATCCACCGAGTTGCTTCCTGACCCATTAATAGGAAAGTCACCTTCATATGTTTGAAACTCTGTCTTTGTGGAAATAATCAAAGATGCTCCTATTCAATCCAACCAGATGGTGAGTCTGTTCACCAAGGTACCCACAGAAGAGGCACTATTGGTAGTCAGGGACAGACTGGCTTTGGAGTCGTCCCTAGAAAATTGGACCAGTATACCAATAGATAACCTGATGGAGATGCTAATTTTCTGTGCACAAACAACATACTTCAGGATGGGAACAGACATATATTGACAGGATAAAGGCTTAGCAATGGGCTCGCTATTATCACCAGCAATGGCAAACATATACATGGAACACTTTGAAGAAATGGCATTAGAATCTACATCACTATGTCTGACATATGTTGATGACACTTTCATACTTTGGTCACACCAGTTCATAATGGTAGAGGGAAACTGACAACAAACTCACATTCCTGGATGTACTAATATCTCGAACAGAGCATGGGTTCAAGACATCCATATACCGCAAGCCAACTTTCACCGGACAATACCTCAACTTCAACCCCCACCACCCATACAGTGTAAAGAAAGGGATCGTCTGCTGCTTACAACATCGAGAAAAATTCATAAGTGACTATCCAGAAACATATGAACAAGAAATGGTCAGTATAAGCAGTACCCTACAACGTAACGACTACCCTGGTTACATGGCAGCGGCTTTGACAAACTGGGATAGAAGGGTACAAAAGGATAACAACACTCAGAAAACAGCTTTGGTCTGTTGACTGTATGTGAAGGGATTATCAGAGAAAATACAAAAGATATGTGGTCCATATAATATCAGGACAATCTTCAAAAGTGGTTCAACACTTTGCAGACACCTCCTCTGAATGACCCCCTCCCCAACACACAGAGGAGAATATGAGTAAAGACTGCGTGTAATATAAAGGAGAAACAGGCCGTCCCTTAAGGTGAGACTGCAAGAACATCGTACAGCTGTAACACAAAGGGAAATAGAAAAATCAGGTGTAGCTGACCACATATGGAAGGAAAAGGGGATAAGGTTGAAATAATGGGGAACATCACTGGAAAATACGAAAACTTAAGAAATCAGCACATATGCTAGGTCACAACAATCTCCTAAGTTGCCTAAGTATTGAAATGAATACAATATGGGAACCAGTAATACGGAGTGCTAGAGAAAAACAACAACAAAATTGTAATATGAGCTCTGGCAAAAATTGTTTTTGAGACATTGAATTTATAAGTCTCAAAAATTCATACACTGATGTCCTCAAGGACACATGGCCCAGTGGATAAGAGAGTTGGTTGGATCCAGTGACTTGACCCAAAAAATTTCTGAATTCAATTTTGTGAACAAAAACTTGGAGAGTTAAAGGACATCTGGAACTAGAACAATATACCCCAGTGGATGAAATAAAGGGTTCAGTTCGAAATTCCAATCACTTGAAGAAGGCCAATGTACGATGGCTGAAAATGAATGTAAATAATGTAAATGATTTACATTTTCTAAGGAGTCCTGTATTTACCTAATAAAACAAAGTTTGCAATGAGAATTTAATTTCCAGAAACTTCATGAAACTAAGTAAGAGGTAACTGATGTAAAAAAAAAAAAATTTTTTTACCAAGATTTTCTAAAAATAATACTTTCTAAAATAAAGTCATTTGTGAATAAGTCCAGAAAGTTTCATTAGAATCCGACAATTATTTGATTTTTGCACAAATTTCCAAATTGGTGCATTATTTTACTGGAAAAAAGGTGCTAAAATTCCATAATCAGCTCTGTCACCAAAATTTCGAATGTGTTAGAAAGCATTAAAAATACTTTGTTACTATAAAAGAAAAAACTACACATTTTGATGATTAAAACTTTGTTTTTATTAAGTTTGGGGCCTTTTTTTCATCATGCTATGCGGGTTTTTTGTTTTTGCGAAAAGTTGGAGGTACCTATTTTAATGTTCTATTTTCTTGCATATGACATTTTTATGGGGTTGTATAGTTTTTAGTTGCTGTGCACATTTTTTGTCCTTGATTTCTGCTTTGATGAGGGAAGACCAACAAACAGATTTAGCTGGGTTTTTTGGATTTTTTTTTTAATTGTTATATTTCAGTATTAATATTTTATGGTAATGTTTTCTTTTTGTTAAAAAATTCCATTTTAACATGTCTGCTTTTATTGCTCTAATAAGATCAATGTCATACTACTTTAAAGTTAATTTGATTGTCAGTGTATGAAGTATTTTTAGGGTATTTAGATAAATATTTACAGAATATCTAATTCTCAAGAATTTAGAACATGCAACATGTTATGATGAGAACATAAATAATTCTTACTTTCTTGTCACTGAAAATAAAGGATTATCAAAAACAAAATAAGAAAAAAAAATCTTACTATTTTTCATTAAACAGCAAATTTCAAGCCACTAAAGGTGATTGATAAAAATTGGTAAGCATACCTTTGTGAAGCGCCCCCAAAGGTGCAATGGAAGGTCTTTGAGAATTTGGAGTGGAAGCCTCATTAGGAGGTGAAGAGGCAGGTGTATTGAAGCGTATTGACATTGCATTCATCAGGAACTTGTCCATGTCATTTAATGTAAGAACATTGTGCAATGTTTCAAGAGCTCTCACGGATGGCACCATTGTAAATCCTTCAATACCTATGACAAGGAAAGGGAAAAAAATAATACAAGATTTAGTACCTTTGACTGTAGGATGACAATTGTTTTCACTATTAATTCAGATTTTTTTTAAATGTGTCTCAAGAAAGTTTTTTTTCTTTTTTTTTTTTTTTTTTTTTTTGACATTTAATGCACCCCTTACCAAAACTAATACAATCCAATTTCTTTTGAAAGTAAAATGAATACAAAGATATTTTTTTTTCTCATTCCAAATTTTCACTAGGATGGCATTCCAAATCTAGATTAAAAGCCAGTGTAAATTCTTACTAGCACTAGATCTGAAAAGCAAACAAATAAGTCAAGACTCTAGAAATAGCAATGGAAGAAACTGAGTAAAAAGACAAAGACATACTGCCTGCAACAATCGCCTGGTGTTGTGTTCCAATAGATTTTCTGGCGGAGCAATATCATTAAAGCCGTGAAATCATCACAAGAAAAAAAAAATTAAAGGCAAAAGGGAAAAAGAAAAAATGAGAAATTCTAAGTCACAAGTAAAGAAAGGACGTCTATTGAAAGCAATTTCACAAAGATGCAAGTGTGGAGGCCATGTCATTTTAGCTTTTGGAATGTGAAAAAGAAGAGATCAAAATAGGCTGTCATTAGAAGAGTTTGAAGATCAAAATTCGCTTTTTAGATTACTAAGTACACCACGTGCCAGGTTTCATTTTGTAACTCAGATTCTAAAAGCTGCTGTGACTAGATAAAGCACAAATAATAGAAGAGAGAGAGAGAAAATCAAAATCCATAAATGACTTGCATTGAAATATAAGAGAATAAAACAAATCAGTTGGTAAATGATTTTGTTAATCAGAATGCTTGACCAATGGTGCTCAGGAAAAAGAGGAGTGCTAAGTAATGAAGTGAGAGAGAAATAAATAATAGTAACCTCTGTCCCATAATGACAGTTATGTTTAGTGTATGCAAATGTTACAATTATTACAGGACAGAGGCAGGAGATTTCTCAGTGCAAATACAAAAAGGTAATAATCAGCCTGAAACCAAAAAGAAACGGAGAACAATGTAGATAAGAAATAAAGAGTAAACTTCCAGTGAGACTTGCTGTTTTTTTTCTATTAAAGAAACTGTGTCTTTACAGAAGACATTTGGCCATGAAAATGTCTCAACTGCAGACATTCAAATCTAACCTTACAGCCAATTCTTTATTTTCATGACTACCAGATACAGAAAATTTTTTACTTTCATTTACATACACTAGTTGGATTAAAATTAAGATTATTTTGACTTTCTTTGATGAGGATTTATCCTTATTTACATGCAAACTATTGTCCTCATCTTTTTTTGCTGTTATCACAATGTTTCAGCTGTTGTTCCCTTCAGCTTTCATCAGGTGCATATTGATCTTGGTAACCTGCAGGGAAACATGATAACAAAGATGAAGACAATAGTTCTTTGATGAAGCATTATCCATTTTCAACTAATATTTCTTTAATTTTATCTCTGTTGCTTTTTATCAAAATTCTCAGACCATTATTTCTTACAGCCACATCACGTTTAAACACTGGTTCCCATATAATCAGCAAAGTAAAGTAATGTTGAGTTTTCCCAGTACCTAGATGGGTGACAGTTTGCAAATACCATGTGTTATAAGCCTTGATATGTGGGTGGTGTAATGGATAATGTCTCAGAAATGTTAATTGGAGAGCCAAGTTCCAATTCCAGTTGGGTTCATTATATTCACTTACCCTTGGGAAATGTATGAATTCATCTGTTCTCCCCCAGCTAGGGGTTAATTAGTAACACTAAACCATTATTATCTCAAAAAAAAAAAAAAAAAAAAAAAAAATTCTTACAATCTAAAATATTTTCTGGCTTTAAATAACTTGCAAAGGGTTGATAAGTTGTAGAAAACAAATTAACCAAACCATTATTTCATGGTCATCAGTATCAATGTGGAGTGGAAAGAGTAAGTGATGATTTCCATCAATATTATTTATTGATGACTGCAGAATGATGATCAGATTGATTTGTTTTTCATAATTTATTGACAATTTGCACGTTATTTAAATCAAAACATATTTTGGACTGTAAGATTAATTCGTTTTTGTAAGTAAATAGTGCTAAAAAAAATATAATTTTTTGAGAATAACAATGATTTTTTTCTACATGAAGGACGAGAGATGGTTTCATATGTTTTGCAAGGTCATTTGCATGCAAGTGTAATGAACCTGGCTGGAATTCAAACTCAGCCCTCTGATGTCTTATTCTTAGCCGCCACCCATTACAGAATGATCGGATAATTGTAAGAAAAAACAAATAGCAAGAGAAAATAAGATGAAAGAAATATTAGCCAAAAATAAATAATTCATAATTCTTCAAAACAAACAATTTTTCTGTTTTGTATATGATCAAATATTTCTCAGACAATTGCAAAGAAAGCAAAGAGGTAGTGATGGATGGATGCAATTAAAACAAAAATTACAGAGAAATAAAGACAATGCTAGAGTGGACAATTTCTTTTCTAAAATTTGTACTGTTCAATCCAACAAAAAGGAAAACTGAAGATCATACAAAGAAATTTTGATCAAATCTGGTTTTGTTCTAATCAGCAAAAGGAATTAGACAGCTTGAAATGCAAGTAAAATAAGGCTGTTCATCTGAACAACTCAAGTAGTCAAGTCTCACATTGGTGAACCTGTTATACAAGGAGGGTGCTAAAACGTTTTCAGCCCAACCGTTAAAAAAAAAAAAAAAAAAAAAAGGTGATGCATAGTTGTTTGTTCAGATTTGGGGATTTAGGTTGAGCCAAGAACTTTTCAGCATCTCTTAGTATTGATATTCATATCTAGAGAAATTCTTAAATGATAATGTCATGCCAATTTTGATTAAACTTCCACTGATATCTTCAGAATAATTAACCCTAATATATTCTGCCCATTATACTTATAAATATCCTTGAGTCTAAAATGAATTGGACATTATGAAAAAAGCAGCACAAATAGAAAGAACTTTACTACAAGAAGATTAAACTGATTTAGGAAAAAAGTAAATCAGTTGTTAAAAAATGACTAAAATAAAATGGTGAACAACAACTGGAGAATATTTCAGCACCAAAACAAGAATGATTTAGAAAAATGTTTGTTGCTGAAAATGAAGACACCTTCAGAGATAGAGAGGACAAACGTACTCCATTTCAAAAAATAATATAAAATAAATTATAAACGGGATCTATTTCTTGAGCTTATAATCAAATAGAAATTTGTAAGTATTTAAGGTGTGAGTAATCATGTTGTAAATTAACTTTTAATAAAATTTTAAAAATCAATTGCATTGACAACATTGAAATGAAAGCTTATTTCAATAATATTCTCTGCTAACTGACAAAAAATATAATCAAATAATTCACAAATGTTATGATTTTTCTTTTAATATAAAATTAGAATAGAAAGAAAAAAAAAAGCATCAAAAAGAAAAATCTAACACCAAGCAAAAAAGTAGGTGAATGCTGAGAGAGTGGGGGGGGGGAGATAGAAGGGAGGCAAAGAGAAAGACGGGGATATCATGGCACATTTTTTCACCTCATTCAGATTTTTCTATTCAACTGCTTTGTCTAAGAAAAATATTAAAAGAAACAAAAACTTCAACAATTCTATCTTAGGATGGACAAGATTAAATCAATGGGATACAGTCAGGGGAAAAAACTGCATTTAATTTTCATGTAGGGAAACATTACAAAATGCTGCTTTCAAGAAAATAACTTTAATAAAACATACACACAGGAACTTTTAATATAAAATATTCAAAGATAAATTTACATAACTTTTTTGATAAAATTATCATACAATGTGATACAAAATCTCTAATAATTATAAAACATGTTGAATAGTTGAATTTATTTGAGCAGAAATGTTTCTTGTTGCCATTTGGAAAAGGACAAAAAAAATCATTTTGAAGTTACTAAAAAGTTATTCACCAAACTTGTTGAGATTTAATATTCTCCACAACATACAATTCTTTATAGATTTAAATTTTATTCCTCCTTCCCACATTTTAAAGGAGAAAAGAATGTTTTAAAAAGTAGTTTGGGCTTTGTACACTTTTTAACTGGCAGTGCTCTAATTTCAGGTTCCTAGACGTTAAACTGATGTCTGCAATTATGCAACCTATTTTCCTTTATTGCAAAATTACTATTAATGTCATGTTATCTAATTAGAAACAACAAAAGTGATAAAAATAAAGGAAATATGTTAAGTTTAAAATTAGATATGCCATAATATAGCCTCCCTCTTCCTTTTCTATAAATATTTTTGTGATAATTATTTTGATGAGCTTTCCTTTTTGGTACCTCAATTTTATGAATTTAAGTGCATTACTAGATTGGCAGCAATGCCTCATCATTTTACAGTTGAAATGGTTAGATGCAATTATGCTAACAGGTTCTTCTCTTGCAATTCTTGCTTGTGAAACTCTCTTCTGACTTTTTGTTTTTCAGTTAATTTTGATCTTCAAAAATTTAAATGCAATGTCAATCAATATCTATTATACTTTTATTGTTCTCTCTCTTTAATGTTTCTCTTTTTCTCATATTATCTAACACTCAGTAACCCCTTGCATACTAGTGGCTTTATTGACTTGCTTGAATGTGTGTCTATCTCTGTAACCAACATTGTATTTTTCTCTTTATATATAGGATTGACTGAAATTAATCAACTTGTTACTTGTTTGAAAACATTCATTCTGAATGATACATGTCACCACATATTTTTTCTGTCTTGTCATTTTTTTTACTATTATTCAGATTCTATTTTGTTTGATATCATATATTGAAAGCTTCTAATTGCTAAATTGAAAATGAAATCAATCACCTAACAAAATAAGACAAATAGATAATCATTATTGCATCGATCATAGATTGACAAAAGTTTATCTTCTAATTCTTTGATAAATCTTTTATTTCCTCTCACAAAATGCAAAGTACTCAATAGGAAAATAAAATAAATGTCACATCCACTTTCAACAAAGATGAGATATGCGTTGAAAAAAAATTACAACAAAGATGAAAATAATATCATTAGAATATCAAAGTTGGTAAAATGATTGAAATCCAAATTTAAAATATAAAATAAGTCATTATCATTTTTATTCTATTGAATAAATTGAAGTCCCCCACCCCCAATTTATAACAATTTGAGAAATGTACTTTTTAGTATTGCATAAACGATTCTGCAAATTATTATCAATGGTTAGCAAGTGCATCTCACTAGAACAATTATGACTGAGTAGTGAGTTCAATCCTCACCGGGTACCCCATTCTTTTGACCTTGTGTCACATATAAGTTACACTTAGAAAATCACCATCTTTATACGAACAATGAAATAAAGAAAAATGCAGCTAAAATCTCAAGAATAAACTTTTTCAGGTTAATTTCTTGTCTGAAAATTAAGGAGAGTGGAGATTAAAAAAAAAAAAAAAGAGAAATCATATAAAACTAAAATTCAAGGTTCAAAATAATTTGAGTCACATTATATCGTTTATAAGTTTTTATACTATAAATTATGAGCATACAGAAATGATGTTGCTTAAAATTTAAAGTAATATTATAAGCAAAACCTTTCAGTTAATATCCAGAGTTTAAAATTTTATCTAGACTTTTAATGATTAAAAGCAAAAATATTACAACTAATGATAAAAAAGCAACATTTCTAAATATATGATGAATTTACATTAAGTGAAAATGTTTCCTACTTGCTTTTAGAGTGTGCATGTGCATACATATATATATATAAAAGTGAAATGCCAAAAAAGTAGAGATAGCTCCCTAATAACACATAGCTGCTCCCTTTGCCTGAATAATGGCAGCTACACAATGTCATATGGAGTTATATTACATTGTTGGGCATGGTGGCCTAAGTTTAGTAAGGTTATCAACATGTCCCTTATGTAGGTTTAATGATGTTTAAATCTGGCAACTCAAAGGGATCATACAAGTTAGCAGAGAGTTTCTGCTGCCAATTTTTTTTTTTAATTCCTGTACATAATGGGGACAGCTGCAGAATCCTGCCAGAACAAACTATCACCACTGAGAAATATGGTGAGTATAAAAGGAGGTACAAATGGTTTGCAATAATATCCATGGATGTCACACTTCCAATTCTACACCAATAGAAAACAATTCACACAATAACAAGAGCTACCACTGGTTTGCATGACAGACAGGATATATAGACTTGTGAAATTTCCTACACACACAAACTTGGCTGTCTCCCTGAAAGAGCTGGAAACAACACTATCTGAACTTGGCAAAACTATGCCAGTCTTCCATAATCCAATGATGATGATGATGTTTTCTAGGTCTGGTTAAGATGTAGCTACTGAGGATTTGATGTTAATATAACCACCCTTGCTGATTGATGACTACAAAACTGCATTATCTGAGGAGTTGAGTGTCACCAGTAATGTATTGGGATATGATTTGATGCAATGTTTCTTTTATGTGCCAGTCAGTAGCAACCCAGTTTTTATATAACCTGTGACTGCCACAGTTTTTCAATTGCCTGTTTGTCCGGAATTCACGTATTCCTCTTATACTCTTGGTCCTATTGCCACCTCAGACAGAGTGCTTCATCTTTTTGACTCCAACAATCACTATCATCAAATAGTGTTAAATCCTGTTCATATCTTATGACTGCCACAGCTACACTACCTCTTTACCTATCTTGTCAAACTTGTGTGACACGACCGAGTTTTGTTTTACTACAAGTCAAGGAGCATGAAAAAATCCAGTGAACTGCTGTTTTTTTTTTGACACTTCAGTTATATATATATATATATATATATATATATATATATATATATATGTGTGTGTGTGTGTGTGTGTGTGTGTGTATGTGTACACACAGACATGAAAAAAAAGGTAAAATTGGATGAAATTTAACAGAATGAAAAAATATCCAAGAGAATTCAGAATATTTTTTTAACTTGATCTTTTTCATTAATAATCATCAGAAAAACAATTTTATTTCAAACACTAAAATCTACATAACTGAAAAGAAAATGATTTAAATGCCTCATTACAGAAATTAGATTTTAAGTAATTACTCTCCATTTTTTACAGTTTAAATATACTCCACATTATTTTAGAATTAATTAAGAAATGGGGAATATATTGAAAAAGGCCAGTTGCATATGAAGCATAAGGGACTCATAAGTCATGGCACTTTCTCTACATGTTTGTCTGAATAAAATATCTTCTCTTTTATTAGAACAGCAGTTTTCACATTAAAATTGGGATCAAAGTTTCAATGTGACACAAGTGCATTGAATGTGTTGTTTAACTTGAAGATTCTTTGATGCTCATATATTCTTTTCTTCAATCTCGGGATATTTTGTTAGTATATTTTTGGGAGGCATGTTTGTGATAATTTTTATATTCAGTCTAATTAAATAAGATTTTGTCAGCCTACCTTTTAGCATTCTATGTAAAATCATCATTAAGAGAATTAGAAAACTAAAGCATTTTTAAAGTATTTTTGATGCATTTTTCATTCTTTCGTTAGTGTCCAAGCTGATCTCAAACCAAAGGCATCCCCTGATTTGCCATTCCATGAACTATTTTTCACTACATGAAGGCAGACTGGAACAACTTTAAATCTTATATGGCAGAAGCTCTTCAAGCATGCTGCCTCCAAAATTGCTACCCTCATTTCAGAAGGGATCCTTTCTAGAATGGAGAGTTTTATACCCAACAAAAAACAAAAAGCCAGCTTTGTGGTTAACCTCCGAATGCACTGCAGCTAAAGCTCACCATAACCACTACTTTAATATGTTCAAGGAGCAGTGTAGTTCCGTTTATTCAGAACAGCCTGCAATTGTTGCAAGTTTTGGAAAGCAAAGTGTAGCTATATGCAGACAGGTTGAAAACAAACAAATTGAATGCTGAAAGTTCTGGAAGATCTTCAACCAAATTATGAATAGAGCAAAGAGGCTGGTGCCCTGAGGTCATATCTTCCTTGACAGCTAAAGTGAATCTCTTCACTTTGATCAAATTCAACATTAGATAAAAAAAAATCCATTCTCTTTCCAACTTCCCACTGGGCACAATCTCAGTAATATTTTCATTACAGCCCAAGAAGTCTCAAGACCTATCAAAAGTCTTGACTCTAAGAAAACCACTGACAGACAAAATCCCAGTGGTTGGCCTTAAGAATATTAACATGGAACTATCCCTGATCTTAGCAAAGTTATTTAACCACTGCTTGAAAGAAATCTTTCCCAAACATGTGGAAAGTGTCAAGTGTATGGCCAATTTTCAAAAACAACGCAGGTGAGCACTCATCCCCGACTCAATATAGATCCATCAGTCTTGTCAGTATCATTATAAAGCTTTTTGTGGCTATAATCATCAAGGATTTTGAGCACCTAGATAAGAACAGCCTTTTGAGTGACAAGGCAGTACTGGTTTTGATTGGCCTAATCCCTGGCTGATATCCTAACTACCATCACTTATAGAATCAGTGAGGCACGAGACAACAAATACAGCCCAAGGACCATAGCATTAGATGTTTCAAAGGCCTTTGACAAGGTGTGGCACAAAGGATTGCTGCTCAAGCTCTCTCACTATGGAACCACTGGAAGAGTCTTCTCAATAATAAAAGTCCTTCCTAAAGGGTAGGTCCCTGTAGGTAGCTGTTAATAGCCAGTCCTCTTGGGCTCTAGCAATTAATGCAGGCATGCCCCAAGGCTCACTTCTGATACCAACTCTCTTTTTTACTTAACATAAATGATCTTCCTTAAGAGTATACTCCGGTCATGTGTGAACTGATGATACAATGATATATGGGCGCATCTCCAAAACTAGTAATTGCAGCTGATCTCTCATCCAATTTAGCTCTAATATCTCTGTGGGGAAAAAAACAGGTTGAAAAGGAAATTAGTTACATCCTATCATTGCCGATCGAACCTTGAACCAATCATGATGAATGCATGTCCCCCTAATCTCTTTCTCAGTATAGACCCATCAGTCTCTTCAGTGTCATTAGCAAGCGTTTTGAAGCTATAATCAACAAGAAGTTTGTTCAGCACCTAAATAAAAACAACTACTTGAGCAACAAGCAATACTGATTTGATCGGCTTGATCCACTGCTGATGTGCTACTATTACTCACAGAATCAGCGAAGCACTAGACAACAACACCTCAAGGACCATAGCATTGGATATTTCAAAGTTTTTTGACAAGCTGTAGCACAAAATATTATTGCTCAAGCTCTCACTATGGAATCGCTGAAAGAGTCTTCTCAATAATAAAATTCTTTCCTAACAAGTAGGTCCCTGTTGGTAGCTGTTAATAGCCAGTCCTCCAGAGCCCTAGCAATTAATGCAGGCATCACCTAGGACTCACTTCTTGGACCAACCCTCTTTTAACTTTGCATAAATGCTTAAGAGTATACTCTTTTATGAATATCTATGCCAATGATAAAATGATGTATGGTTGCACTGCTAAAACTAGTGATAACATGAGATTGGCAGCTGATCTCTCATCTAGCTCTAACATCTCAGTGGGGGAAAACCTGGTTTCTTAAATTCAAAGCATTGAAAACAAAACTAGTTACATTCCATCATTGCCGATTGGACCCTCAACTACCACCAGTCATGATGAATGGATGTCCCCTAAGGGAGGCCCAATGTCTTGAGCATCTATTGAGCCTTAAACTCATCCCAGACTTCAAGTGGTACTTGTACATATGACCCATCACTAAGCATGTAGGAAAAATTATCGATCCCCTGTACAGCTCCAGTAAGTACCTGACTCCTTGTGCCATCCTCTACAAGAGCCAGGCCTAAAATGGAATACTGTTGGGAGCTGCCTAGTCCTCACTTTTCAGTCTCAATAGAGTTCAAAAACTAGGACCCGCCATGCCACTCACATAGTAGCAAACCACCCACATTCCAACCATATTCCTTTGGTGCAAACCACTGTTCTGTGGAACCAACTTCCAAGAGGAGGTTTCCCCTGATCACTACAATCTTAACCTGTTTAAGTCTAGGGTTAACCATTACCCTCCCCACCTATATGTATAAAATGAGCTTCTTACTCTGTAATCTTCTACCTGGAGTGGCCCCTGGGCCTTGTACACTGTAAAAAAATATTAGTAATGTGTCATCTACATAGTGAGAGTATTTTGAATTTTTTGATAGATACTGAAATAGGCTGCATTCTAAAAAGAGGTAAGCTGAAACACTGCTGAGAAGAAAACTTATAGATATTCTGAATTTTTATTTAAAGATTTTATTGAATGTGCAAAAACATTGGTTTGTACATAATCAACAAATTTTTATGACTTTGTTGATGAGTAAAGAGAAGTAAAAATTTAGACATTAACTGGTATATTAGCATATACATGCTTAATATCTAAAATGTCCATGGCTATTTTCCATATTTACAATTTTTTAATTTGTTGACAAGATTAAAATTTTTAAGGCATGAAAAGGTAATTACCCATGAAGGAGGAGTTAAGTTTTGTCTTTTGTTAATTTGTGAAAAACACTGCTAATAGAATAAATAAAATTGCTTCTCTGATGACAATAGATTATAAGTGAAATGTCAAGTTAAACAGGTTTTCAAAATTGTCATATGCACATATAGACACAGACACACTATATCAGATTTTATCATGCAAATAAATGTCTTCACAATAAAATTTGTATTAACCAACTGATGTTGGTAAAATTTTCAGAATATATATATATATATATATATACACACACACACATACATACATACACACACACACACACGATATAAATTTTTTAGCTT
Source organism: Acanthosepion lycidas (assembly GCA_963932145.1). Lineage (NCBI taxonomy): Eukaryota > Metazoa > Mollusca > Cephalopoda > Sepiida > Sepiidae > Acanthosepion > Acanthosepion lycidas. The sequence continues at coordinate 41,964,676 of OZ010596.1, read as the reverse complement.
ATATGTATTTTAACAACTGATTTGATGAAGTGAGATTTTATCATACAACTTAAATAATTTAGGTATAGACATGAATTTTTAAATTTCAGCTCTATAAAGATTGTCATGAGTTGTAAAAATAGACAACACCTATAAAGAGGAACAAGCTATTGGAAAGTTATTGAGTGATGTGAATACAACATCGTAAACTGTCAAAAATTTTAACTGAGATGAGAAAACTATTAATAATAATAATAAAAAAAAAACCCCGAAAACATTGGCAAGAACAAAAGATACTGGCTTTTACAAAATATATATGAGAAAGATTTAAAGGTTATTAAACAAAAAAAGTGGCTTGACCATCATGAAAAAAAAATTCAAGAAACTGGTGTTATGAATGTAAATAGAGGGAGAAAAAAATGTTCCATATTAAGAACATTGACTACAAACATGAAAGCAATCAAACTACCACCTTTAAGTAAACATTACAAAGAAAAAATGTTTTAGACAAAGATTTACATGAAAAATTACTTCTCAACAGTAATTCTTAGTGATGCATATAGAGCTACATTGGTTGGACCTGATGTCTGGCATAGAGGTTGGGTCTTTCATGGAAATAGGCAACCAACATAACTTGGAAGACAACAGCAAGGACGGTGAGGAGGAGTGAAGTACTGTAGGCAGTAAAAGGATAGATTCCTTCAAAGTTGATGATCATATCAATATAAATGCAAAAAATGATTTTTGAAATTCTTGGACAAGAACCAAGAATAATCCTTAAGCTAAAGACTAGATTCATTTCTCATTCACTTCCTGCAAAGTTGATTATTACCAACTTTGAGAGAAAAAAAAAAGGTTTTGAAAAACACCAAACTAATAGAATGTCTCTCAACCTTTCCAGATGAGAAAGGGATGGATATGGAAATGGAAAACAGTATACAAGCAAAGATGATGTTTTGGAAGAAGGAGAAACTGCTGCACATAATCTTAAAGTTGAAACAGCAGAAAAGTTAATAAAATAAATGATTTGAAAACTGATGAAGGTTCAAGAATATGACGGAGTCAGGGCTGGATTATCCTTTAGGCTAGTATAAGCTGCAGCCTAGGGCTTCTCAAGATTTTATAAGCTATGTAAATGTTGCTAAAATATATCATGAGTAAAAAATATGTAAGACATGTGCAGGCAAGTTAAGAGAGTGGCTCCTTCTGAGGGAGTGGCATAATTTCATCAGCCAAGGAACCCCAAAAGGTCATAATCCAGTCCTGGAAAGAGCCCATATAACATGTAAAATAATTTATTCAGATATATAGGATATTGTGTTAATCAAATATAGCTAAAATATCTTATCAATATTTTTAGTATGGATTGATATTATAAGCTGAAAATATATTGCTCATATAAATATATCCTAATACTTTTACCCAAATTGTTTGCTTAATATGAAATGTATTGTGAAAAAATTGTCCTGTATAATAAAATCTGACTGTGTATGAGTGTGTGTGTGTGTGTGTGTGTCTAGGATGACAATATTATTAAAATGAGACAAAGCTAAAAAACTGTAAAAGTGTAAAAAATAAATGGACATTTTTGTTTATGATTATTTCAAAAAATGACAAAAATATGACAAAATTGATGAAGAATTGGAAGACTGTTGCCATGCTTAGCCAATATCCATTTGCTAAGGCCATGCATTGGTCAGTGGGTGGATTAAAAACATGCCAAGATAATATCAAAATGATTAGTATCATCAAATTAGCAATAGTAGTATTAATAACAGTCCAAAAAGACAATGTTCAGGCATGATTGGGAGAAGAATTCCATCTAATTAACATTCTGAGAAAAAACAAAATACCATCATGATGATGATGATGATAATAATGATGATGCCATGCAGGATCATGCTTTTTTTAAAAATAACATTGGATCAGAAAAGAAACAGACTGAAACTTTAAATAAATAAACTGTTTAGTTCAGCAATAATTTCACTTTCAATTTTTTTGTCAAAAGAAAAATGAAATATTAAGAAAATTAACAAAAGAAAAAAAAAAAAAAAAAAGAAAAAAAAAAAAGAAAAGAAAAGAAAAAAATCACATATTCCAAAAACTGAGTTCAAAACTACATTCATTGATTGGTATTGTGATCATGATTGTTGTTTGTGTGTGAGGGGAGAAAGAAGTATGTAAAAAGAACAAAAACATCATTTTAAACAAGTATAGGTGCTGAATATAATGATAATGCGTCACCATAGAAAAAAGAGGAGGAGGAGAAGGAGGGGGTATTAGCCACACAAACATCGGATCAGTAAACATTTTTATTATCTATAAAATAATCTGTAATTTAAAAGAAAAAAAAAAAACTGAGTGAAATATTTTTTAAACTAATTTAGTAGTTTTTAATTTATTTTGTATTTGTGATATCAGGATACAGGGTTGCAGAATAAAAATACAATTAAAATACTGGCAAATATTTTCCAACACAAAAACATCTACCATTGTGATTTACAGATTAATAAAATAAAATTTCATTTAAATGAAAATTCAAATATGACATTCTCGAAAGCTGTAGATAAACAAATATAAGTAGAAAAAAAAGCATTGGAAGATGAGAGAATTTTATTTCAATCCTGCTGCTGCTGCTTAAATGGCACATCACAAATTACGTCTGTTTCACTGTGAAGTAGAAAAGATATTCAGTAAATGGCTTACAGAACACAGCTGCAAATTTGCTAGCCAGCCAATAAACACATTTCTATATAAAGTCCAATAATAAGTAGCTGGTAAACATAGATTAACAGAAAACAAAATAGGTGATAAAAGGCACCAGGAAAATGTAATGCCATATATGCTTTTGTATAAAAGTCAAGATCTTGTGTATACATTGATTTGCAGCCAAGAAATTGTTCAAATAGGATTATGTCAACCCCATTTTTGGGTGCAACAGAAGTCTTTCTTATGGCATCCAGAAACTGTTTTTCTATCATACTTACTGTATATTTAGCCATTTTTCTGCTTGCTATGGTGGCGCAAGATTGCAGCCCATGCAACTCTTGGCAGCTAGGTATTTGTAATGTACTGGCAGGAATAATAATAATAAAAAGAAAAACCTTGATGTACTTTATAATATTAAAAGAGAAAATATCAATCAACACTTTTGTGTATTATTTTAAATTAGATCTGTCTACTGTGGTAGAATATTATCCTATAGCATTTCTTAAAACTTCAATAATGAAAGAATTTGGATAGCCTAAGGAATTTCAGCTGTGTATTTTTTTTTCATTAATATATAATGTATATTTATTTTGGGACTCCACTATTCATTGAAAGTCATGCTAGCAGTGAAAGATTATATATATATATATATATATATATATATATATAGATTGGAGAAATTGTATGACAAAGTGGAAAAAGTTTACTTGTGATGTGTTTCATCCACAGGTCTTCATCGGACAAAACGTGTCACAAGTAAACTGTTCCACTTTGTCATACAATTTCCCCAATACTGTTTGTGATACATAAAAATATATATTGTTATCTCATATATATAAAAAAGATGTTATTATGCAAGTCAATGTTTTCATGACAAAATTGCTACCAACCAATTTTCATAATGTGTCATATGTGCAATATATCATGAAAGTTCTCAGCTTGTAATACTGACTGTTGCAAAAATATTAATGAGAAACTTCTTTATGGTTGATGTCAAATTTTATTTTGCAAACAAAGTGCAACATAATTTTTATTATTTATAAATAAATTGAAGACATAAGCCACCGAAATATTTTTTGATTAGCACAATATCCCATATAACCAAATTAATTATTATTTTAAAAGTACTACATGCACCTTCATATTCTAGAACCTTCATCAGTTTTCAAATCATTTATTTTATTAACTTTTCTGCTGTTTCAACTTTAAGATTATGTGCAGCAGTTTCTCCTTCTTCCAAAACATCATCTTTGCTTGTATACTGTTTTCCATTTCCATATCCATCCCTTTCTCATCTGGAAAGGTTGAGAGACATTCTATTAGTTTGGTGTTTTTCAAAACCTTTTTTTTTCTCTCAAAGTTGGTAATAATCAACTTTGCAGGAAGTGAATGAGAAATGAATCTAGTCTTTAGCTTAAGGATTATTCTTGGTTCTTGTCCAAGAATTTCAAAAATCATTTTTTGCATTTATATTGATATGATCATCAACTTTGAAGGAATCTATCCTTTTACTGCCTACAGTACTTCACTCCTCCTCACCGTCCTTGCTGTTGTCTTCCAAGTTATGTTGGTTGCCTATTTCCATGAAAGACCCAACCTCTATGCCAGACATCGGGTCCAACCAATGTAGCTCTATATGCATCACTAAGAATTACTGTTGAGAAGTAATTTTTCATGTAAATCTTTGTCTAAAACATTTTTTCTTTGTAATGTTTACTTAAAGGTGGTAGTTTGATTGCTTTCATGTTTGTAGTCAATGTTCTTAATATGGAACATTTTTTTCTCCCTCTATTTACATTCATAACACCAGTTTCTTGAATTTTTTTTTCATGATGGTCAAGCCACTTTTTACTATTTTTTCTTTTTACTTATTATGCTTTTCAATTTTCTTAAATCTCTTCTTGTGACATTGTTAATGTTTTTTTCTTGTTATTATCTTGCAAATGTTTTCAATTTCTTTTTTGATGGTTTTATGATCACAGTACAGATTCTTTTTTTGTGTTCTCTTTTGAGGTTATATCCTTTTTCAAATTAATGGCAATCTTTATAAAAAATTAATGTCAATTATTATAATATATATTTTTATTTACAATATGAAGAACAATCTTCATGTTGCATAATAAAATTTTATACTATTTGTAAATATTTCTAATAGATAAGCTGAAATTTACATTGTATATTTATCACCCATGTATATGTGGAAAACCTTAGCAACAATAGTTGGTTAATAGCAATTTCATTTTGAAAACATTGACTACATTGACTTGTAAAATAAAATGTAAGCTAATACAGAGCCAACTCTTAACATTTGCCTGAAGAATGTTGGTCTTAATCATTTTGATTTATACATTTTGTACAGAATGTTCAACATTTTGACTGCAAATTCATCAAGTTTATTTTGTCAACTTTGCAGATTCAACGAACCATGACAAGAACAGAAGTAATTTAAAAAGAACAATATTTACAAACAAAAGAAGCAGAAAATCATAAAGTCATGATATTGTTATCTAACTCTTAAATAATTTCTAATTCATATTTATAATTTTATGTATTATTATAATATATAAAAAATTAAAATAACCTGAAATCATATGATGTTAAAGATTATAGTGGTTCAAATTAATTCTTAGAGTATTTATACATTGTAAAAATTTGTTTAAAATCATTTTGTACTTTTTCATTTAATAAAAAAAGACTTTATCTTGCTGAAAATATTTGCAACATTTAAAAGCTTAATTTCTACACATAGAATTTATAGATTGTTGTTATAAAATAGGAAAAATAAAGAGTTTAATATGTATAATAGTCATGTGTGGAGATTGGGGGGAAACATAAAAATGACAATATGTAAGTTTGGGGGAGGCAGTGGGAATGAGTAGAGGCACTCAACCAAGCATGATCACAAAACCTTTAAGATGTGATAAAAACTGTTGGTTTGGTTATTAACACTTCCACATTTAATTTAACAATGTGCTGTGTGCCAGCAGTGAATATGAAGTCAACGCATTATTGCATGGGTCATGCTTGTCACTCCAGACACATCCTTACATTTCTACATGCTGAATAGATGACATTGAGATAGACAGAAGGGGAAAGAAGTTGAACGAATTGCCTTGTTGTCTTCTACAGAACAATTATACACGTACAGACACATGTACACTTTTATTCATCAATATATAGAAGCATACAAAATAATGTAATAATGGATGGACATTATATATATTATTACATAAGCTTTCTGAATTTGATAGAAATAGACCTATTGGAACTAAATGAAAACTGCTACTAATAATAATGATAAGTAAATATTTAGAAAAGAAAATCTTAGCAGAAGCTTTTAAACTTTAAATATTGTTCTTTATGATAGTAAAGGCTTGGTATTAATTCATTAAAACCTCAAACCCTCAAAGCATAATATTTAATACCAAGGACTTAAACAATGCTACAACATAAATATTTCTAAAATTTGTATTTAAACTACTGGGATAAGAAATGTTAGAAATAGAGAAACAAAAGGATGTGGAAAATGAATACAATTATTATTGCAATGGTGATTAGATCAATTAGTACAATTACTAAAAACATGAAAGATTCCTTCAATGAACCTAACTATAAAATGTTGACAAGTATTCTGCAAGAGAAAAGGACCATCTTTCAAAAAGACAATGAAAATGTATCTGGCATTAAATAGGAATCTGCCAAATCCAACTTTAGATAAGAGAAACAATTATAAGTACCATATTTGTTAGAGGAATGTTTACCAAAACTAAACCTGAATTCTTTGCTATTCAGTTTGAACATATGACAGAATTAAATCAACAAATTGGTTATATTGCTGTATTTTTGCTAAGAGGGAAATGTATCTTAATGTAGCACTTTAAACAAAACTGAGGAATTAAATTTATACTTCATTGTGATTTATAAATGCTTTGAAACAGTGAAAATTTGATAAAATAGCTATTAAGAAAATGTCTACAATAATTAAATCACCTGTATAATCATTTTAATGAGCATATATTCGGATAATGAATTTCTAGTTGAATACTATTCTAAAACAAAAGAATAATGCCTAAATATTTCCACTTGAAAGGCCAAATTAAAATATCCTTAACTAATTCATAAAATATCTAAAAATTTAAATTAAAACTATTTCCTCCGTCATCCACTTGAAATTGATAAAAATTGAATCTGATACAATTTGACTTATATTCTAAACAGTTAACAACATAGAAAAACACTGAAATTCCAAAACATTCTAAATGTAAAACATGTCAAAGACATTGTGAACATCTTTATAAAAATTAATAATTCATTCCTTTTATCAACAAATATGTTTTACAGTAAACTGTCTATGCATTAATTAAAATCTAATCTAACACTTTGTCATGTTGATCAAATTCTCTCAAAAATAATTTTTAAAAAAATGATTATAAAGTAAAAAAGAAATAGAAAAAAAAAAGGACAGTCAACTTTATTTTTATCTTTTTCTGTTCAAATTTTAAAAAATTCATTAAAGTATACTTCATACTTCTTACTGGTAGACTTTTAGAAAGCACAGAGAAACATGCAAAACACCAACAGTGGCAGAACTTAAAAAGAATACAAGTGTCAGTGAGGAAAAAGGAATTCAATATCGCTTCATCCTAGATATATACAAATGTATTAAAGGGCAGCACCTCATATTCATTTTTGCATACATGTTAGTCTGATATTTATCATAAGATAGAATCACATATGCTTATATTCCAATACTTACAAACCTTATCAATCATTAAAATACAAAAATATCTGAGAACATTTAAGCAACTTTATAATATTTCTAAGTTATTTTTTCGTAATATTTTTGAAGCCTGTATCTAAAGCCATCAATATTCTAAAGTTAAAAATAACTGAGAGAAGTGAAAAACAAAATTTATAATAAAGGACATAATTGAGGTGAACAGAGAGACAATTGCTGTATATATATATATATATATATATATATATATATATATACATACATACATACACAGAGTACGATGGATAAATTGTTACCCTTTTATATTTTTTAATCTTGTGCATGAGTGTTGTGTGATTTAGATTTTGTCGACTGCACAGTAGGATCAGTTAGGCGCCGTCTGTGAGAAAAATGGCACCATGATGCAATTCACTCTGCCAGAGATTTGGAAATGGCATGCTTTACTGCTTGGCATTCACGCTGGATGCTCCAATACAAACATTTTAGAGTCTTTGGGTGTCAATCTGAGGACAGCACAGAAAATTTGGAAAGAATTGGATGAGTCTAATGGTGATTATGAAGGTACAGCAGCTTGGAAAACTCACTCTGATAAGACAAGAACTCCTAAATTTGTTGGTGAGAGCCTCAGACTCAACACAGAGGCCTACATCATGTGTGTTGAGGTGGTAGTGCTGCCCTAGGTCAAGAGGGTAGTTGCTGGAAGACTATATCTGGCAACAGGACTCTGCACCATGCCACACAAATGGAACCCAGTCATTTTCTGCAACCACATCACGTCTTACCTCTGTACACCTAATTCTTCAGACTGTAATCCCCTTGATTATTATGTGTGGGGTGCAATTGAGCAATATACCAACAAAACTCCTTGTAACACCAAAGATGAATTGAAGGCAAGGATTATGGCATCATTGACCAACTTAAATAAGGAGACCATCCAGAAGAGTTGCAGGAAATTCCAAAGTCATCTGGAGGCTGTGGTTGAAGCTAATAGTGATTTTATTGAATAAATTTACTCAAGACATTTCAAGATATTTTTATGTAATTTTGGTAAATATATTTGTTAAAATGAGATATTATTTTCATTTTTGCATAATTTAGATGACAATTTATCCATTGCACTCTGTATATATGATGATAATAGTTTTAAGGTATGCTATATTTGTGGATTAAAGTGCTCAATATCATGGATAGAGTGTATGTAAATATACAAGTGGACATTGAAATCAACATCCAGTGGTGACAGACCATTTCATGCTTAAATGCAATTGTCAGGCCATGTGCATTGTGTTTTGGTTTGACTATTTACATATGTTGGTCAATAGTGTATCATGGGTAGGCCTATTGTATTATTCTAATGATTATTTGGGTGGGCAGTGATGGTTATGTTTTGGAATATTCTAGAGGTTATTGAGTGGAAATAACTGTGGACTGAATGCAGTTTTCTGGCTATTTTATAGTTTTGTTCATTAAATTTTTTATTCATTATTTATTGTTGGTTTTTATTATTATGTTTACTTGTGTTTATGTGTGTGTGTTCATAGTTTGTTAATTTATTTATTATTTACTTATTTGGATTAATTTATTTTTGCTTATTCTTAGTTTTCAAATTTTAAGTAATGGAGTAAAAATTTGTTTTTGTGTCTGCGTTTTGAGAAGAGTTCTGATCATTTATTTAGTAGTTTCTGTTGGTCTGAAAAGATAATTATAGCTATTTTCTCCTCCAGACAGATTTTTACAGTTTTTGGATTTATTACTGTAGGCTGCTACTGTTTTCCTTATTTTCCATTATATTCTTGGCGTGATTTGGATTTTGTTTTTAATTTCCCAAATGTGTTTAGAAAGCATTGTGCTGTATGTGTATTTTGTTTCCAGAGTTCTTCTGTTACACCTATGTATATTTTTTCTTCATTAACTGCAGATTTTACAGTGGCTTGGTATATTAGATTGTTCTGCAAGCAATTGCTGTTTTAAGGGAGATTTGTTCTCTGCTCTGCAATTACAGGTAATTTGTTGGCTGTTTTCCTGCTGTGCATTTTTATTATATGTCATGTTCTCAGTGCAACCGTAGCTGATTTTTATTGTGTTTTTGTTGAATATCCTGTAGAGAGTGCTTGATGGGGTGGGGTATGTTTGTGTATGAATTTAATTAATTTTTTCCTATGTTTGTTTTTAAATTCTTGTTGTACAGTGGGTGTAGGTGGCATATGGTGTTATTTTCCTGTTGGTCAGACTTGAGAAACATATCTGCTCAGTTTTGTATCCTAATGTAAACAAAGCAGAAGACTCCAAAAAGTAATGGATTTTCATTTATTAATCCAACAGATTTTATCACTTTAAACATTATTTTTAGTGGATAGCCATATTTGAGTTGATGCTCCATTTATTTATTAAACAGTATATTTATTTATTTTTGTCTACCGAGATGAATATTTGAGAAATCTTATTAAAGAAAAATATACACTCTTCAGCAAGATTTGAACCTGTGTGCACCTTAGCAGGAGAAACTATATATATATATATATATATATATATATATATATATATATACACACACACACACACATTATTATCATTATCATTATAAAAAGAAAACATTTTATATTGATTAATTTTACTGATCAACTTTTCCAAATTATAAATAATCCATCTCAGACAGTAAAAATAATTGATACAAAATGTTGCTTGTTTTTAATATTTTCCTTAAAGAACATTTGCTACATATATATATTTTAGTCATTATTTTATAGTTGCTCAGAAATTAAAGTTGTTGCTCATTTTCTTATAGTTTCTTTTTTTTTATATACTGAAGTGTAATGCCATTTTTGAGCATGAGAGCTATTGACTAAGTGGCTACAAAAATGTTTCCAATTTGCTGCTTACTGACAATCTTGGTCATTAGTTACATTATTTTAATAAATCTTTAGGGATTCACTTTGTTATCTGAATTTATTCATAAAAGACCTTAGAAAATATACTGCAGAAATCCACCATCTATGGCTAATATAAAATAGAAATTTTAATGAGCACAAAACTTACATAAAGCATATTGTTCTAGAGTGTGTGTGTACGTGTCTCTCTCTCTCTATATATCTATATATATAGATATATATATACACACACACATGGCCTGAACATTGCATTCAGGCCATATATATTGTCGCCATTTGTTGTTGATCACATTGTCCCCTCATATATATATATTATTATTAATTAAATATCAAAAACTTAAAATCCCATAGGTAATAATTTTTATTTCATGAGAGCTCTAAAAAAGAACGACCTACAAATAAAATGGAAAAAAATATTATGGGTTAAAAATAAGAAATATTGCTATCTTATACAGATATTATTCCCACTCTCTAAATAAGATAGCAATATCTCTTATTTTTAACTTGGAATATTTTTTTCTATTTCATTTGTGATTTGTTCGTAGGTCTTGAAGAGCTGTTGTTTTTTTTTTTTTAGAGCTCTCATGGAATAAAAATTATTACCCATGGGATTTTAAGTGTTTGCTATTCTTTAATTAATAATAATTTTGCTCTGTCTTTTGACATGGACCTCTACTTGGATCTATATCCTCTTGGAAATTCCATACAGATTACCATATTGTATCATTACTATATATATATATGCTTCATGAAACGTGATCTGATCATAATATTGATGAAATTATTCAAAACTCATTAAAAGAACTAAAAACTGCTGAAATGAGTTCCAGGTTTTCTCTATATTAATGTGAATCACAAAGCACATATATGATGTTAAGAAAATGCATTAAACAAAAATATGTGCGTGTAGTTCTGTGCTATGTAGGTAATATAGAGCCTACCATCCATAAAATTATACATGTGTGTTGAGGGGAGTGTTCTGTGCTATCTGGGTAGGTAATACAGAGCCTACCATGAGTAAAATTATAAAGGATAACTATAAAAAGAAGAAAGTTCCCAATTCATTGTAAATTTATAAGTTAATGTCTTAAATTTAATCCATAATTTAGAAAATGATTAATAGTTTCAACTTATACAGGTATAATCCTCTCATGCCTTTCAACCTGCATTTCTAATCATACATGTCATAATGTCTGTTATATGTGCCATAGAACACTACTCCAAGCCAGATTTGATAACAAGCAAAAAAGCAACTGAAATTAGGCCCTTGCTACAATCATCTTGCATTCAACGGACAGTGAGTTACCATGCAAAATCAAAATCTTCAACAAGAAAGATTCTCTACACTGAATTAAAAAATACTAAACAAACCTTCAATAATAATGACTTTCCTAATTACATTGTTGATGAATAAGTTAGATGAGCTATTAGGAATATAAACATAAATAAAAATGACTACATCATCAAATACCTCTAAACATATCAAATTACTATACTGTAATCAAATGCTTTCTAACTATAAGCAGAACAAAAAAATTTTTTTAAAAACTCGTAAACACTAATATATCCCCCCACTGATCCAAGTAAAAAGATAAAATTAATTATATACTAAATTTAATACAACCAACCTAATTGTCCAAAACAATTCTTCTCTGTCAAGTAGCATCTTACAAAAGAACCAACATTGTATATCAATTTAAATGTCCCTTAAAAGATTGTATCTCTGATAAAAAATGTTAATACCCATGTTGGTTTTACTACAATGATGCTAACAAAAAGGCTTACATTCCATTTGGATGAGCAGAATTCAACCTCACAGCATTTAAAGGAAGACTCATGAACACACACAGTTTAGACTATATTACATAAAAATAATAAGCAAATGCTAAAAATCCTAGAAACCCTTTATATAAGAGAATTAAAGCCCAAAATAAATAAAGACAATTATGAGTATAACAACAAAGTTCTTAAATGTTTGTAGCAGCCATATATATATATATATATATATATATATATATAATAAATAAATAAATAAAATGAAAACATTACCTCTTATTCTGAGGAAAAACATAATTTGGAAACCTAGAACACTGCATGACAATAAAACAAACAGTTGAAATATTTTGAATTTACAGAAATACATATACACATTCACAGACAGTTTACCCCGCTGAAGATGGTCTTAGATGAGATTGAAAGTACTTGGGAAAATAAAAACTATTTGGTATTTTTCTTAATCAATTTTCTAAAGCTACCAAGAAATTAATCCGTGAACTTGAAAGGATCACAATCAAAATAAATCAACATATGTCTAAATTATTTAACCAAACCTGTTTGAATGAAAATATGCTGCCTAAATATGCACACACATATAATATAGAACAAATAGGAAATGTTTATCAATCTAACATGTTTCACTTTTATTAAAGCTTCATTAGAGAATGGAATATGGAGCAAAAGAAAGAGATTCTGGTATTTTTCTTTTTTTTTTTCATATCTCATTCTCTTATGAGGCTTTAATAAAAGTGAAACATGTTAGATTGATAATGGTTTCTTATCTGTCTTTTATCAGATTATGTTGGTTATAATATATTCACACACACACACATTTTGCAATAAACATTTTGACATAAAAGAAAAAAATCAATTTTTTAATCCCTAAAAACCAAATTGTTCCATTCAAATAATAAAAAGAATCTTAATCTATCATTCATTACTTTAGATTTAAGAGAATTAAGTATAGAAATTAACAAATGAAAATATTTTGTAGAATGATGAAGAGCGTTATCTCTTGTCATTTTTTTCAGTTTATTTTTTTGTTTAACTTAAAAGAGAAAAGAAATACATGGTCCTCTTATCCAGTTTCATTTTTTTATATCAAAATTTTATTTTGTAAATTTCTGCTGGATGAAGGCAATGTAATCATTTTTTATTGAATGTTACAAATAAACAAAATCACTGTTACTCATAGTTTAAGTTAGTCCTCATAAATATTACAAATCGATCATGTTACCAACAATAAAAATTATTCACTAAAGTAACATTAATTCTTATTATTCACATTGCTAAATAGAACCTATTCTTATTTAAGGGAGTCCAGCTACAACCTGAGAGGGAAAGATTCATTCAATCAGAATATTCATTCGCTGTAAATAAACAAATATATATTTGACAGCAATTAAGGAACAAATCAAACCTAATGCTAAATGCTATATTTAAAAAATCATCAATGTTCTATCTTAAAAGATCAATCGCACATAGCAAAACAGGCATTTGATGACTACAGCAAAAGATTAGTTTCTAATAAAGTGAAATTTACTATTCTTTGAGATCCTAAAAGCAAAACATTAAATACTTGTAGATTTGTGTCTATATGAAAAATAAAACATTCAATGACTACTACTATTACTACTACTACCACCACCACAAGTCAACAGAACAAAAATCTTTCACATTTAAAAGAAAAACAAAAATCACCTAAATACAAACATTATATTCATGGCATCTTTTTAAAAACATCAAAATCCTTTATTTGTACATTAAGGGGGGAAAAAAAATCAGAAAAATCAGAATATAAAGCTCTACATTTCAAATTTGTATCAGTAAGCCTCATTTAAAAAAAAACAAATGTTATTTAAAATTACCAAAATTTTTAGGTTTGTGAGGGGGGGGGGTGCTTGGAATCAAGGAGAAAAAAAAATTCCCATAAAAAGTTCATGTCTGTTTGTGAAACCCGTTGACCCTAATGAGAACCAACAAAATTTCATATTCCTTAGCTAGAAGATAAAAATTTACTTGAATTACATCAAAACTATTTCTCAAACAATTGTAAGACTAGAAAAAATAAACAACTAATGAATATACAAAAAAAAAAAAAAAAAAAAAAAAAAAAGGAAGGAAAAAAAAAAAAAAGGAAGGAAAAAAAAAAAAAAAGGAAGGAAAAAAAAAAAAAAGGAAAGAAAAATATTTTTTAATAAAAAATGGCTGCTTTTTGAATTTTAAATTTATCAAAAACAATAAAAAGAACCTCTAATATCCTTAAATGTTTTGTGAGGGGTGTCCTGACGGATGACCTCGTCAATTTTGTGTACTAGGTGTCCTTACAGATGAAGTAGTCTAGTTTACATTTTGTATGGGGTGTCCCAACCAATGACTTTGTATAGTCTATATTTTGTATGGCCCAAATCTCACATTGAATCTAGATACTAATTTTTTTTTTTATATTTGATTAAACATTTTTACTTATATTCATTTATCCAGTCATTTGTTTCTATCCAATAAATTTGGTATCTTTGGCTTTTAGTAGTTGACCATTTGGTTAACTACTAAAAGTTTAAAATTGTAGTTTCACAATCCTCAAAGCCCAAATCACAGAACTTAAAACACACCCTACTGGGTTTTTTTTTAAATGCAACTTTTGTATCTATAAAATTAAAATATGTAATTCTGAGAAACAATTTAAAATAAACTACCTTACAATTACTTTAGAGTCACATTACTCTTCTTTTTGAATTGGAATGCTTCAAATTTTCAAAATCACAATTTAAAATAACTGATGAGAACAGATATCGGATGACTGAAAAGTTAATTTGGTTTACTAAATATCAACAGAAACTGATTATTTTTAAAAAATGAAACTTACATAATGATCAGAATAAATACTAATCCCAAAGGTAAATATAGGCGAGAAGTGAAAACTTGTCACCCAACCAGTAATAATTTTGGCATGATCACCAAAGAAATACGCAATCAAGCATTGCTCTCCTGGTTGTAATATTGTTCCCTTTTAACTTAATTCTGAATGTTTTTTTTGTTGATTGCATTCAATTTGTTTATGCACTAATTGTTTGAATCATTCATGTGGTTCTTCAGAAGGTCATCATCAAAAATACCCAATCTGACTGTATACAGACAGAGCATCACTTTCCTTGGGGTGAAGACAGGCCCTTTGTAAGGTTAGTGGGTCTTCATTTTACTTGGCCCACAATACTGTCTTCTAAAATATACAGTTTTTATTGCTGGTCAAAATTTGTTTAATGAAACATAGAACAGATGTGTAAATTACACATCAATCTGATGTAAATGATTTTCAACATTTCATTTTGATATAGAATATGTTAGCTATCACATACATCATATACAAGGTACTGAAAAATTCTTAGTCCAGCCAAGAAGAGATTCAAATGTTTCAAGTCTTGGCTTGGTTGCTATAAATCTCAGCTGATCTACCCGACTGTGAAGCATTGTTCAATAAGAAATCACCAGTGCAAAATCTTTGCAAACCAATTTTAATCAATTTGATCATTCATAGACTTCATAAATCTTTTTTTTTAATCCTATTTCTTACTTCCTTAAAATAAAAGTAAAATACATTGAAAATGTTTTCGATTTCCTTCCATCTACAATGCCAGATGCAAGAAACAAAAATCTGAAAATTTGCTTTAGAAAATGCATGACAATAATACAGCTGTCACAATAAAAATGTGATCTATCTATCTAAATAAACGGCAAATTCTGTCTGTCTGTGTCTGAAATTCCTCTAACAAGGTAATCCCAGGATTAAAAATTTGCCCTTCATCTGATTTGTGTCCAGATGAGGAGGGGACAGTTAAAAATTCAAATTTTAAAACAAATGAAAAAAATTACTGATTTTAAAAGTTTTTAATTTATATTGAGTTTAAAGACAAAAACTTTGTAAATTTTAAAATATTTGTTTTAAATTCAGTTTAAAATATTGCCAAAGGTTTGTGAATTGAGAAAATCAACTTTATTTCTTCAAAATATCAAGGAATCAGAATTGGCGTGAGGTTTTGAAGTCATGCAGAGTTTGTGATTTGAAGAACTCAATTTTTAGCCTGAATTGGAATTTCGGCCAAAACCAGTCTTTTGGCTGGAATTAGGCTTATACCCCAAATCAGAGTTAAAGTGAGGTTTTGATGTTCATAGAGTAAATTGTGGAATTCAAAATTATTTCTTCAAAATTATCATTGCTGTTTTCTAAGCTGGATCAGAGGTCTCTTTAGTTTTGAGTCAGAGGCCCAATTAATCCTCAGCAGGAGCAAGCTAAAAAGTTTGCCCACAGTGTGGCTTTTAAACTAGTTTTAAATAAAGTTACTTAAAACTAAATGCTTTTAATGCCTTCAAACATTAAACATATAACAAACAAAGGAAATTAATCACTAGCAACTTGCAACTTATCTAAATTCAAATACTGTTTACTGGCACCAAAGGCAAGCTTTTTGCAAAGTACCTTTTAAGGTATATTTTAATTGCATGAATAACAGTTAGAGAATTAATATTGAAATAAAGATTTTAGGCTTACTTAATTCAAGAGGAAATAAAACAAACAAAATGCTATTGTATTGTGATCATTCAAACTAATTATTTTCAAGAACTGTCTTGTGAAAAAGAGTGGGTGTACGCAAGTATGTGGGTGGGAAAGATAAAAGAGAGAAATATTAGGAATAAATTATTTAAAATGTCAAATGGAAAAAGAAACACTACAACAAAAAAAATCTTAACAGTATCATTCTATTAGGGATATGTTTGGGATTTTTTTAACCATTCTGCTTTACCTTCAGTCTGTTATATAAATATCATCCCCCTAAATATCTAATCAAATAGAAGATAGAGAAAAAAAATAAAATAAAATAATATATTTATATATATATATATATAAACTTCCTGACAACCTTATAAAAACAATTTGTGATTGATACAACTGCTTGGATCCTATGATAGTCAATTGCAGTATTGAAAAAGGGGTACATTAAAATTAGTTGCCATTTTTATGTTGAAATGAAATAGATGAAAGAATGAGTGTGAAAGGCAATAGACAAAGAAATAATTGATGGAAAAAGGAGAAGAGGAAATAATTATTAAATAAATTAGTCAACACAGAAACATGGGGTAGCATTTGAAATGACAAGCATGTGGATGGACGATGAACAGGAAAAACTCCACAACATCAATGTTAGCAGCAGCAGCAGCAAGTGCAGAGGTACTGTCCAGCCCAACCAGCTGACCACACACTGTGGTGGTACTTACTAGCTGAATGCATGAACAGGCACTCATACAAATTTACACCTACCCTCTTCGTTTTGCACTCGGTAGGCAGTCACTAGGTCAGGAGCACTAGCTGACCCGGTCAGTACACTAGTTCGCAGAAGACCAGTCACTAAGAAAAGAAAGTAGGTAAGTTAAGGAGGTTAAAATAGTTGAACTGTCATGTGGCTTTTTGTGGTTGTTGCTTTTATTATTGTTGTTGTTGCTGATATGATTTGGGGATGGGTAAGTCTTTGTCTCAATCTTCTTTTATTGCTTTTCTTTAGAGAAAAGCT
Source organism: Acanthosepion lycidas (assembly GCA_963932145.1). Lineage (NCBI taxonomy): Eukaryota > Metazoa > Mollusca > Cephalopoda > Sepiida > Sepiidae > Acanthosepion > Acanthosepion lycidas. Next base: position 41,947,022 of record OZ010596.1, on the reverse strand, counting down.
CCCTGACCAGCAGAAAAAAAAAAAAAAAAAAAACAAAAAAAACAAAAAAAAACAAACCAGGGATAAGAAAAGTAAATATAGAATAAAATAAATAGATAAAACAAAATGATTTGAAAGGGTAGCTTTCTTTCTTTTCTTTTTTGCAGTGTAAATGGATGCCAAATTCTTGAGAATGAAAATGGTACTTATGATGGTAAGAAGAAAGGTGATATTTAAAAAAAAATCTTTTGAAATTTTTAGTCAAATAATACAAAACTAATATCTTGCAAAATCTTTTTGAAAAGTGTGACAGTAAATAAAGCAGCAATTTTACATGTAATACAAGTGGCAGGGTTAAATGGTTTGATTTATGAACGAAGAATAAGATTAAAGAATTCAATGCTTGGAATGAAATAAAGGAAGGATTTCAGATTTCAAGAAAGCATGGAAAAAGATTTGTTTTAATTTCATCTTAAAACCAAACATTATATTTAAAATAATATTTGCTTCAATTTTTATTTATTTAAATTTCATATTAAATAATAAATCTTAATATATCTGATCTACTGAGAAAATTAACAGCTGCATTAAAATTGCTAATGAAGAAATAGGTTTTAATTAGAAAACTATTTTCCTTTTTCAAAATCATCAACAACATTATGTCTATGAGCTACAAAGTTTTTCATAGGCTATCTGGTAGAAATACCAGTCTGCATTCTAACAACATAGAATGTTAAAGGAAAATGATTATAAAATATCTCAATAAATATCTTTGTTCGATGAAATTTCAATAAATAATTATCTATTTTTTGTTATTTAGTTCTATACTCTTATTAATTTGTTCATATAGAACAGTGTTGGGGAAAATATATGACAAAGTGGAAAAAGTTTTCTTGTCACGAGTTTCATTCTTTAGGACTTCATTGGAATAAATTTGTTATTTTGGTGTGACTACACATGTGTACAAACAAGGGATGCTGAGAATTAAATTTTTTTTTTTTTTTAAAACCTACATGATTTCATTTATATTTTTTTTCTTTTCATCACTTATGTTAGTAGATATCCCACACTGTGCCTGGCTCTTACAACATTTCACCATTCCTGGCAGAACTTCTATTATCACAATGTGGGATATCTAATAACAAAAGTGATGGAAAGGAAAAGAATATAAATGAAGTCAGCTAGATTAAAAAAAAAATAAAAATCTTTTTAATTCCCAGCATTCCTCATTCAGACGCATGTGTAGTCACACCAACATAACAACAAATTTGCTCTGATGAAGTCCTAAAGGATGAAACGCATCACAAGAAAACTATTACCACTTTGTCATACATTTTCTCCAATATTGTTCTTGATATATAAAAAATATATATCATTATCTCATAGAACAGCATGTGTTGTGATGCAAGGGAAAGAAGCATGAAAAGGAGACCCCAAGTCAATCAAATAAAGCATACATACCTCAACAAATAAGCATAATTTACTTTCATTTAAATCCTTTGTTTTTTAATCTATTCAACATACAAAGTATGCAAACATTTCCTCAGTGATGTTGAGTTTAAATTTAAATATAAAAAATGTAGTTTCATGAATTATATATATATATATATATATAACTGAAATGGTAGATTAAATAAAAAAAGTTCCTTTTATTATTATTTCTTATATTTACAAATTATGTTTATTTTCTGTATTTTCCAATGGACTATTTAATAATCAAATATGCTGCTTCACTGATATATAGTAAATATCAAGAAAACTTGATCTGTATTAAGTTCTTTCTATCTAAAAATGCCAGAGATATTATGAACAATCACTACAAAAGCCTCAAGTTTAGATTATCAGCCAATACGTTTTTGGCCTTAATTTTCATTATTCTTTTGCCGTTTCTTTGTCTAAAAATATTTCCAGCCTGTGATTAATGCTAACTTCTATGATAAAGAATAACTTTGGAAAAGTATTAGCATAAACTCATCTGAAACTTGTCTTAAACAGAAGCTTTGAAAGAAATTTGGTAGATGATGTAGAATATGGATTGGACAAGGGAGGGTAGATTAAAAAGAGAGGCAAAAATAAAGAGAAGCAAAGAGAATTAAATTTGTCTTACATCAGCAGGTGAACCTAGAGTGCAAAAAGCAAAATTATTAAAGGTGAACAAGGCCAACAATTTGCAGTTCTATTGACATTGACTAAAAGCACTGGAATTGCTTTCAGGTGTGAGTCTTTTTCTACCAGGGATTAGAGTGCAAACAACTTCCACCTGTAAATAACATCAATCAACATGAATCTGACAACATCTGCTTTTCATATGCAATTCGGTTGACCAATATAAAAATAAATATATTGCTTCCAGCTTATTAATTTCTTTACATATCAAAATGCAAAGTTATGGATTTTTATCAATAAGATAAAGTTATCTATGAGAAAGCTTCAAAAAGATTTTTAAATTTGAAGGATTTTGCAAAGATTTTGAAATGATTCAAACTTTTTGTATTTTGTCTCTTATATAAAACAATTTGCATGTAACAAAATTGCTGAATTTGGAAAATGTTTGGCAGAGTCTAGGCTTAAAATTGTAGATAACTACATTTTTGCTTGCATTATATTTCTAGTAAGTTTGTTTTTTCAAATATCATCAGGCATTGTTTAATGTATCTTTCACCATTGGCATGTTAAAAAATTTCTTGGTTTATAGTGAGAAAGAAATTTAGAAGTTTTTCTGAATTATTTAATAAAATCAATTATAGTATAGAATGTCTGCCATGTATTAATGCTTCATTCAGATGATATATTCTTTCAATTCCCAGAAGGTAAAACTAAAAAAAAAAAAAAAAAAAAAAAAAAAAAATTATCCATCAGAAATCTAAATTCAACATTCATTGTGAAGGCAAATAAACCAATGCAGAGAAATGACACATTAGACAACACCTGATGAAACTAAAAGACAATAGTCACCAAAGTGTCAGACATATTACACAAAACTTATAAACAGTTTAAATCACGATGAATTTAAGACAATTCATCACAAAACTAACATCAATACAACAATTACAAATTGCAAATACTACTCTTGATGACAAAAGGATCACAAGATATACTGTCTAGTGTTTTTTATCATTTGAAAACATCAAACGGAAAAAACTGCTTTTTAGCAATAACAAAAATCTGTACAGAAAATGAATGAAGATATAAATTAGCTTCCATCAAATGTACTTTTATCAGAAGAGAGTCAGGTAAGAACTAAAGTACAGGGTGGTCTGAAAGTCTTGTCATCCTACATAATATAATTTTCTATTTCAGGTGGTTGAAACAAGCTCCTATAGTTTGGAAGAGGTAGGAGGTGAGAAGACTTTTAACCACCCTATACTATTAACAGTGGCATTAATTATGAATACAAAATCACACACAAAATGTTAATTCTATTCCTTTATATCAATTCTTCTTTCACTGGGCACAACACATCAATTAGACAACAATCAAGAGCATTGTCAAGCAAAGGATTAAGTTTTCCTTTTCTTTCTCAAGAGCCAAAAAGGAGCAAAGTCACTTTTGTTTTTGAAAGATTTACAGAATAAATAGACAATCAACCTTTACAAACAAAATAGTCAAAAGATAATAAATATAAAAGATATTTTCATTAGTAAAATCTATACAATATTCTAATGGAAAAAAAGCCACTTTACTCCTACAGAAACAACTGAAACGAAAAACAAAAAAACACAAATTGGACGTGAATTTGCCTTTCAAAATAAAATCAACCATCCAGATTCAATATACTCAATAGAAAAGGAGGGGGTGAGGTGGGTGTGGGGTTGTCAATATTAAATATTTAATAAACAACTTCACAAAGTAGATTTCACTCATTTAAATAAGCTTCGATATTATCTTCAGAAAACATTTCCAATTTGTTTTATTTTAAAATATTTATAGAAAAATATGAATAGATAAACAATTTATTGAATATGTAATTCAAAATTAAGATTGGTGATTCTTAAATAGAGAAGAAGAAAAATGCCCACATTGTCAGATGTGGAATGTAAAAATGGAAAGAAAACCTAAAAAAAAGAAAAAAAAAGATATCTGAAACAAGAAAATAAGGAGCCAATTTAGAAATGATGTTGATCACAAATTTATAGCTGATAACATGCAAGACCAAATACAAGTGAACTTTCCAATAAAAAAAAACCCATAACAACCTACATCAGTTAATATATCAGTTAAAGAGAAAATGTTTGAAATTCACAAATCAAATAATTTCTACCCAAGTTGGTAGGCTTACATGTAAAACATATCTTAAGTTAAAAAATATCGATTATAAATACCAAGCAGCCAAATTGATCACATACACAAATATAATTAACCAGGCAATTATTATTATTATTATAATATTAATAAAATCTTAAAAAATTATAAAATCTTAAAAAATTATAAAATCTTAAAAAATTATAAAATCTTAAAAAATTATAAAATCTTAAAAAATTATAAAATGCTGTTTATTAAATAACAAGCTAGAGGTAATTAATAACTTTAAAAAAAGCTGATATAAACATAATATTGATAAACTAGAATTTTACTAATATTTATCTAGGTATTTTCTAAGCAGAGATTTTTATTTTGTGTTTTTATTCTTTATTTGAAAAGTAAATCTAAGACTATGAGGTGGGGGCATTACTCTTGGGTGGGGGAAAACAGGCTTATTTGATTTTCAAAATCAAAATAAGACCAATGTTTCCAATATGATAAGCTAAATTTAAATGAATAAGAACAGTTGCAGAAAATGACAATTTTATCTTAATGAACCACACATGGGAGTAGAGTAGTACTGGAAAAATAAATCATTGAAAAAGAATTTAATCTTCATCAAATGTTCAAAAACCAATAAAAACATATGGTGGCCTTATCTCAAATTTTAATCTTTGAATGTTTTATGATGTTATTAAATTAAAATGTTTATAATCAAAAATAAGTTTATTCTTTTATGCTCTTGTTATTAAATTTTAAATACAAAACAAAAAATCTTTATAAACTGAAGATATTTTTCCTGTGGAAAGAAAAAAAATGAAAAACATTGAGCTGAAAGGATAATCTTTAAATATTAGGTTTTACAAAATTAACAATGAACAATTAATTCTAGTAAAGCATTTATTTTTATTTCAGATTGGTCAAGTGAGTAAACTCAAATTCTGTAAGAAGAGAAGAAAAGTTTCAATAAATGCTCAGTTGTGTTTTTTTTACATCTGAAAATAATTCAAGTAACAAAAGTATTTAAAAATAGAATTATAAATGGTATTCATGCAATGATGGTGAAAAAAATCATTTGAAAATAATATGGCTTTGGTAAGTGTGTTTAATCTTTGTTGTTGTTATCACATTTAGACTGTTGTACCCTCTGACCTTCTTTGGATGTCAGTCAATCTGAGTAGCCATGTTTAGGGACATCTTGTCTCATTCTCTTTTTAGTACTGCTCAGTTATTGCTAGACATGGTTCCACTAAGTCTATACTACTCAGCCCAGGGATTGAACTCAGAATCACTATGCGACCAAACCCACAAACCAACACTAATCGTTTTGGCTATTGTGCCATCAAAACAAAGCAAGTAGTAATAATAACTGAGCATTACTATAAAAAGTGAATGATGAGATATCCCTAGATATGGGCAGTAGAACAAAAACAATCCATCCTCATAGATTAAATAAAGGTTTCCATCTGAAATTTCCTGGAGGCTACACAAATTGAGGGATACCTGAAGAAGGTCAGAGAGCACAATAGCCAAAAGGGTATAACAATGAGAACATCAGTCTGAATGTAAACAATATAAATGGACTTGGCCAGAAATTCAGACAGAAAAGAATACTTCAGTTAGAAAATCTCACAACTATGATTAGGCAAGATCTTTCTAATTATTAGGAATTATTTATGTAGAATTTTACACAAAGATTTCTCTTCATCCTGGTTACTTCCTTACAGTATTGTTGCTGCTTTTACCTGTTAAAATTCAAGAATTTTACACTCAGTGAGATCTTACAAAACTTCACAAATAATTGCTGATACAAGGTTTTAGAGCTCAACCCCTCATGACATATCATTGGGGATACATCATGAAGAATGTTAAAATTAAAATGCTAGGAAAAAACTTGAGTTCTAAAGTAGTATTTTGAGTTTTGTTTTTACTCTATAGTAAATGACATCAATGACTTAAATTGATTAGCATATTTTGCCTTCATACAAAATTGAATCAATGGTTAATGTATCTTTACAAAAGAAATTTGAAATCTAAAGATGATATGGAAAAGGTTTTCATTATAAAAATGTAATTACAAAGAAAAAAATATTTAAATTTTAAGGTAATTATTTTAAACTAATGACCATTTGTTTTTGGGTCCCTTTTTGTTTGGTGGATTGCAAAAATCAAAACGCTTGAAAAACAATTTTACAAATGTTTTGAAAGGAGTGAGATTGTTAGCAAAATCCTCATAACAGAAACTGAAAATCAAAATGTTTGACAAAATTCTCAAAACTTGACGGATTGCGTTTCAATGCCGTCTGTTAATGAAATGTTTTTCGATATAATTGTTTTTTTTTTAAAATCACAATCTCTATAGAATTTAAAAATTTATATTTTGAGGAATGAATTTTAGCAGTAAAAATTAGTTTAAAGTCAACTTTTTTTTCTTTTTTTTTTAAACTGTGAGTAAGATATAAATTGACTGAAATTAATGCTATTCTTCATACAATTCAAAATTATTTTCCAATTAAAAAAATGCTATCATTAACTGCACTTTTAATATTACATTCATTCACTAAACAGCACGTTTCCCCTTTTCCCTTTCCTAAATATAAACACATTTTAAAATTCTTCTGCATCCAATTTCTTCTATACTGAAATCTCTTTACTTAACAAAAAATGTTAAAATACTATAAAAACTATTGAAACTCTAAAAACTACTAAAAAAATAATGAAAAGCCTAAAAGTAGAAGATACCTACATAATAAATTTGCCAAAAGCAATGATGCTACATATTTAGAAGTAGGTAATATTTATTAATAGAGTGTGCTTATCTAAGAATAAAAACTGAGCCTAAAAAATGGCCACAAAACACGTCAATATCATTAAATGTGAAATTGGATGGACTAAAAAATTTGTACAAATATAAACTGGCTATTAAGTACCAACTCAAGAGGTCACCATTGTTTCAAGATCAGTTACATAATTCACAAAGCTATTTTAAATTCATCAGAAATTCAGTGAAAAGCTCTGCTGAAAAAGAGAAAAAAAATTAAAAGCATGAACAGCGAATAATCATTAAAAATTTGAAAGGGTCACAGGTGACTCAGAATTTTCTTTTTATTAAACATCAATTAAGAACCAATAAAGTGCCAAAACAGACAACTGAAAAAGTTTTTTTTTTTTTTTAAATATCAAGTTTATAAAATCAAGTATAATTTTAACATCAAATAATGCATTAAATATCTTATGAACCCATCATTATTTTATAGGTAATGAATGATAGTGGTAAGTCAATAAGATCAACTAATAATTTCTTTTGCCAATTATAATATTCAAGCAAGAGTAACCTAGAGTTACTATTGCAAAATGCATATAAAAAAATGTAAAGTTTGTTGGGAGGGAGTCAGTTTATTGTCAAATACAGATTCTACTTGGCCTTTCTGACTGATGACAATAGGAGAGTGGCTGGCTTGGAAATTACTTGTCACAGAAGCAAAGTTCCACAATGAACAAAATGCATATCAATTGATTTTTTTCTTCTCTTTGTTAGTCTCACTAGCATCTGTTAGTAAAGTTAGCAAATGATAAGCTATGAGCCACAGCATAAAAACTGGATTATTAAATCATTTTTAAACTTTATATTCTAAAGATCACTCTGAAGTTTGAATCAAACAAAAAAGAATGGTTTGAAAAAGAAAGAAATGTGTGAAAGAATTTATAAATCATACTCTTAATTTCCAGAATAAATGGATATCCATATAATTATAAAGAAGTTCTAATTAATATTTAATTTGAAAATAAAATTTGGAAGCTAAACAGATTATCTGAAGAAAGATAAAATAAAAACCAATCTTTTTAGAATTTTCAATATATGTGTTTTGGTCATAGCAAAACATATTGCTTCTCAAAACCCCCTATTTCAAGCTAAAAGTGGTGTGTACACATATTAAAAATAATCATCACATCTGTATGAATTCTATGAATTTTCTGCAGATAATTCCAAATTGATAAAAGGTTAAATTAGTTTGACAAAATCAACAAAAAAAAAAAAAAGAAAGAAAAAAAAGAAAGACAATCTATTTTCTGTACAATCATAATATATTTCAAATGGAAAGCAAACTACTTTTTTTATTCTGTTCATAAAATTGGTACTATTGGATAAAAAAGTGATTAATATAAACAACAATGGTTCAGAAGTTACAATTTAAATTTGAATTCATCATAAAGTGAGAAGAGCAGTTAATAAATCCATTTTGTGGGCATTCAAAATAATATTGTTTACTTTAAGCTAAAAGAACTTCTCCTTAGAGAACAGCCATGGATTTAGGATTGTTCATATTAAACAAAATACAACTGCATATATCTTTATACAAGAGTTGAAAAATTGATAAACCGTAATAGGTAAAACAAGAAAACTCATATTTTTAGCAAACAAATTATCAAATAGAATTAGTACAGTTAGTTATTATGACAATATAAATTGCCTATGTGTTTCAGCATACATGAACCCTGAGTCATACAAGGTACATAAGATGAGAATTTTACTCAAAATTCTAGCAAAGAAAATTGACCAATTTTACAAGTTTAACTCCTCCCTTCTCTGTGACCATAAACTTTATAACCATCACCACCTTTCCATCAAATGAGAAATGATATATTTGACCTTGATAAGTACCACAAACCAATAAATTGATATGTAATAAGAATTTGTTTTTGCCAAGTAGTACTGAATTCTAATTGAAAGTGCTTGAGATAGTGCACAAGTTTACATATATTTAAATATTTTTGTAAGCTAAATATAGGTTGTTAAGACAATTTCTGCAGCAAAATGATTGAAACTTAAATGAAGCTGAAGAACTGATTTCGATCATTACCCAAATACAGAATAAAAATAAATATTTACAAATCAAATACTGCTCATTTATTTAGATAAACATTCTGTAAGCTATTAAAAATAATCCCTTGTTAATAAATAGTAGATTCTCAAGGGGGATGCAAATAACTAAATTTCCTAACAGGAATAATTTTCACCTTCAGCATTAACTTAGAGAATGGGTTAAAAGAATTTCCAACAAAATCAACTTTATAGATATTCAGTTAAAAAGGGGGAAGGGAGAGGGGGGAGATCCTCCCTCCTACAAAATTAAGAGACGAGTATGGAAAATATACAAAACCAAGAGTATACCTCAAGTTTACTAGGAAATGCCTTAAGGCATTAACTGATACAATGTCAAACAAACTTAGTTAATCATTGTGAAATTTTTTTTTATCTTTGCTCAGTAAGCATTATTTCCTAATTGTTTCCATCTAGAAAGCAAACGAAATGACTATTATTCCCTTCAAACTTTGCTTTTGCAACCTGGACATTGATGTTTTGAAATTGACCTTTTTTCCATTACAAATAGAATTGCTGAAGGAGAAGTTTCAAGACTTTCTAAAATGTTCTGGCTATCAAAGATTGTATAATGATGGGAGATGATATAGGGCGGGGGGATTCATGAAAGTAATTTACAGTATAAGCAATACAAGATGAATATTATTAAATATTTGCAATGTATTAATGCAACTAGAAATCAGTTTCTTCATTCCTATACTACTGATAAGGTGAAGATAATTATTCATGACTAAAATAAAATCTAATTATTTAAACTTAACCTAGATAAAAAGAAATTTTTACACAATATAAAGTATGGATGTTTCTAATGAATTCTATTTTGAATTAATTGTTTCCATATTTGGCCGTCTATGCTTAAATTTATTATTTTAAATAACTATCTAGAAATAATAAAACCATTGTCAGAATATATCAATTGTGTGACTTGCATTTATAACAAGAGCTGGTTTTCACTGATCAATGCATAGTGAAATAGTAAAGAAAAAACAAAGTATTGATATTTACTGATTGAACTACTATGTTATCTACAAGAAGTTCAAGTAAAATGGTGGTGACAAAAGGAAAAATAACAAAAGTTAAAAATACTTTTAATGTGAAGAAGTTATATTTTTAAGTTCTTCATTTACAAAACTGAATGAAGATGAAATATATGCTTAGACATGGTTTTCTTTTTATTTTGTGCATGTGCAAAGATTTTCATTAACAAATTTACAAAGCAGTGAAATAGATTCACTCAATATGACCAAACACAACAGAACAAAGCCATTGTATGGAAGCATGGTAAGGGGGAAAAAATAAAGAAAAAAAGAAAAAAAGAAAAAAAAAAAAGAAAAAAAGAAAAAAAAAAAGAAAAAAAGAAAAAAAAAAAAGAAAAAAAGAAAAAAAAAGAAGAAAAAAAGAAAAAAAAAAGAAAGAAGAATTTTAGGTATTTTTGCAGAAATGCTTCAAAACATGGCTGTTGCTTAAACATGTACTTCAGATAAATTAGATTCAAAATCTTATGAAAACAGATAACTGAAAAATACAAAGTTCTCATGACAGTCTCTTATTTTTCTTTCTATAATTATATTTCTAAATAGATTTCCATTAACAAGTTCAATCAACATTTAATATCAGTTTTTTTTTTTTAAATTATTTGAGACTTATGACAGGAAAATTTCACACAGTACAAAAATGAAACAAAATCCATGGGAAATTGGTAACAAAAAAACAAAATAAGCTTTTTTTTTTAGATCATGTCCAGCAAACAATTGCAAATAAGAAAAAAAGGCAAGATATAAAGTAAATAAAAATGTGTTGGGGGTTTTGCCATGACAGAAGAGCAATACCATGAATTCAATATTATAAAACTGATTAAGAAGCTTTGGCTATGGTGATAATCAGCCATGCAGTGGTCAAAAATTAACTGAGACAAGATTGGTGATATTTTCAAAATAACATAATTAGTATTAAAATACATAACAACATTCACAAAATACAGATTAAAAATTTGACCTTCCATTAAGAGCGAAATTTCATACGAAAATGTTTTACTTTTTCTAAATGTTAGACTAGTATTTTTTCTAAGTCTGTACTGTTTTTCATTCCGTATTTTTTTGTAATTTTAGAAAACACCAAAATGTCGCAAAGCAATACTGACTATAAATATGAAAATAAAATACGAGAAAAAAAAAAAAAAAAAAAAAGAAAAAAAAAAAAAGAAAAGAAAACTCTTGCATATGGCTAAATAATAAAATAAGGAAATTTACATCCAAAAGAAAATAGGCTCAAAAGAAAAAAAAACTGAAATTAATTTGTGATGCAAATGAAATGAATGCATGTATTCGCTACTTACCAGGGACCTGGTCAGGCTTGACAGCAAACAATGAGGAGAAAGACCGTCTGTGTCTATAGTCTGCCACAGGCAACTGGACGGTCAAGTAATGGCGGTCAAAAAGTGATGCTGAAAGTTTGAAGTGAAGAATAAGGCAATTAGCAAATGAAATTCATAAGCTTAAGAAGGAATCAGCAAGAGAAAAGATTATATAATTATTATTATTACAAAGACAACATGTACTTACTACCTGGCAAAGATAATAAATTAACTAAATAAATCAGAGCTGTTTTCTATGAAAAGAAATTTGTTGCACATATGTACATACGTATGTGTATGTATATATGTATTTGTCTATCTCACACTGTCATGGTGTTGCTCTTTGTCAGCTTGTTGCTTATTTATTATGTGCAACAGCTGGGATGAAGGCAGCACAATTGTTCAGCCAAGCACAACAACAACAACAACAACAGGGGATGCAGCAAAGAGAAAAGGAAAAATATCAGAAAAAAATTATTTATATATATGTGTGTGTGTGTGTGTGTGTGCTTGTGAAGGATTAAAAGAAAAAAAAAAAGAAAAAAGAAGAATGGTCTACATCTTAATCTTGTGCTGTAAACCAAGAGAAAGAGAGAGCAAATGGGTTTCAAAGGCAAATATTGAACAATAATAGGCAGTGCTATTACACAAGTCAAACAGTTGAAATATGAAATGTGAGGCCAAACTACTGACTGAACCAGATTAAATAAACAAACCTATAAAGCTAACGTTTCCACTGGATGCTCTTGACTTTATTAACTGCTGTCATATGAAGTGGCCTTCAGAAACTGATCCACCAAAAACATACTTGGAAATACTACCGTTGTTACATTTAGTTGATGAAATGTGCATGCAAGTGTAACAATAACAACCATGATAGACCACAATCTATCCAATATATCAAACAAAGCCAAAATTCATGATTTCATAGGTCGACTGATACTGTTACAAAAGTATCTGTAATATGTGTGCATATGTATGGTGTCATCAATAAGTTCAAAGCTTAATGATATAAAAAAAGCATTTATTTTACAAGCATTATTCAATATAGTGTGTGTATGCGTACATATTTTGTAGATATTAATATTCTACTACATAGAAAAAGTATTAATCATTAAATTCAGTTTTTTTTTCAAATAAAGGAAAATGTTTTTCGTTAATAAATTTAAGAAGTCTCGTTGAAATTCCAGGTTTTGTTTTAACAATTCAACACATCAATGTTGTTGATTTTGCTACCACAAAATTTTGGTTGATCTCTTCTACAGCCTTCTTCAGGTGTATAATCCATAAGAGAAAGGTCTTGTTTCTTGGTTGGTCTGAGAACTTTTCTGTATGTCCTTGTCATTTATACACAAATTTTGCAATTGAAAGTGACAGCAGAATTTAAAAAAAACAACAACAGAAAAACTCATCTATTTCCTTATAATGAAGGCTGTAGAAGGCATTATGGAATGTAAAAGAATCAACACAAAGGTGTTCAGTTGTCCAAATCTTAAAACAGATTTTTGCTATAAAATTTTAACCATTAAGAATTGTTAAAAGAAAGATAAAAAAGTACTTCTTTTGGACCACCATATAAAAAATGTACGTATACAAATGTGTATATAGAAAAAGAAAAAAACACAAAACCTCTTATTGTAGAAATTTAGTTTTGTAGATGTAAATATTCATTTTCACTTGCTTATCATTACTTGAGCACTTAAAATTCTATTTTTGCAAAAATATCTTCAATTTTGAACCAGTCAGCAAATATCTGTCTTAACTTCTGGGATGAGAAGTTACTATTTCATACTATTCACATTTCGACTATTCTCCTCATTTTTGTTGTTGTTATCATGTTTTGGCATTTCTGCCATCTGGCTTTTGATCTGAGTAACCTACAGTGAATTCATTAATCTACGAGGATAAACTGTTCTCATTCCATTTCCCATGTCTAAGGATATTTCATCTAGTTCTTATTTTTAATACTACCCAGCCTATGGATTGAACTCAGAATTACTAGGTCAACCAAAATTCTCAAACCAACACTTTAATCCACCAGGCTATTGTCTCATAGAACAATTTTCTGTATTGAACATAAACCCATTTTGTGGTTAATTTCAATTATCAATTAAGGAAAAGAAAAATATAACTAAAAGACAAAAAGAAAATATGAAGCTTCAGGTGAAATATACAGGTTAATTTTTGTCATCAAGAAAATGATTTGCTTGTAATATAACTGAAAAAGCTTAAATGCTAAAACTAACAAAGCCAAGGCTGTTAAAAAACAAAAGAATGCAAAGCTGAAACGTTTTAAAGAAACAAAAGTTGTTTCATAATAGACAGAATACTTAGATAATATCAGTGGACATTTGTGTATAAAAGTAAATTCACTAACTAATTTATACCTTTTTATTCCATTTCAACTTTGTTGATTCAATTTTCAAATAAACAATTTTAAATCTAGATTTCACATGTTATGAATTTTAATTAAAGAGAAATGTGTAACCGTAACCAATATATATATATATATATATAAATAAAAGTATGAGGAATTTATTAAGTTTCTATATAATTAAGATTAAATCAGCTGCTAACATTTCTGCCAGTAGTGAACAAATTGAAAGAGTTTAACAATCAAAAATAATTCCTCATTTTAGTTTTCTTCTGATTTTTTATCTAAAAAATTTCTTAGATAAAAATCATTAGAACAAAGCCTTGAAAGAGACAGAAAGAAAAAAAAATATTGTCAATCCATTAAAATGTTCTCTTTATTTTCATAAAGTAAGCTATTTAAATTCTAACTCTATATAAAGAAAGAGAAAGATTTAATTGATGTGAAATAAATCCACTAAAAATGGTAAGACTGTTGACCAACAAGATTTAAGAAAGAAGATACTGAAACAAGAAGAATGAAAACAGCTGCCATCAACATTCACTGCTGCTGCTACATTAGTGAATGTGTTGCATCAAGTGCTGCACATAGAAAAATCATAGGAACTACAAGAAATATTGCTGGATAAAAGGGGTGAGGGTGGGGGGTGGAGCATTCTTAAATATTTTCCAAAATCATTCTGCTAGTCACAAATCTACTGAGAATCTGTCAAATTGATATTTTTTTCTTTATATAAATAAAAGAAGTTTCAAGCATTTTTCTCAGTTCCCTACCAATCTTAGCAAATGATTTGTAGCAATTAAAAATCACAAATACTCGTTCAATAAGAACCTGATGGATTCTCAGGTCAGACTTTTATTAGTAAAAGACAACATTTCAGCAGCAGATTACTTGGGAATAGCATACTTAATAGCAATGACAGAAATCACAGTCATCTGTAGCTAATGGGTAAACAGGATCAAAATGTATAGTCTCATAAAGTCTCTGACAATTTGTTTGTTATAAAAACTAACAGTAAATTAGAATTTTAAACAAATATTAATGATACATGCTTCTCAGATCAGCAACTATTCGTTGTAGATTCCACTGTTTACGTGCATGAGTTGATTTTGATGTCATACTTACACAGACATCACTAAACAATTCATAAGTTACATCAATACTTACACATTTTCATAAAGGACCAGACATACATTTAGTATTCATTTGAAAACTTAGTAAAAACTGACAAAAAACAAGGATTAGTTGATATAATGTAGGCTCATGTTTTCTGTAATATCTAACTGGAGCTAAACTAACTACAGAACAAAAAGACTGCCAAATATAAATGGATATGCATGTATATTTCAAGCTAGTTTGTTTTTTCCTTCAAATTGATGAAGAACTTTTTAGTGAAGTATTTCCCCAAAATTTGTTGTTAGTAAATCTAAAGTTCTCTGGTTAGAAAGAAGTCTCAAGTTAGTAAGAGAAACGACATTCAACTGCAGAAGAAATAAATTTCTTCATAAATTATGAAGAAAGTTAAGTCATTTTTAAGTTAAAAATAGAGAAAAATTTATACAAAAAAATCTACACAGAGAAAAAAAAAAAAACAGAAAAGCAGCAGCAAGGAACAAAGGTTGCTTTTTCATTTATACAAACACATTATCAAACAAATCCAACAGCAAAATGACATACTTTTCAACTGTTAATCTTTTGAGAAAAATATTAACACTATAGGAGAAAAATAAATATGAAAATATAAAGCATAAATGATATGAAACATTAGGGAAACATATCGAAGTAGTCGTAATAACCAAATCCAATGTAAATGAATGCAATAAATACAGAAAGTAATTTAACTGTTGTTAATATTCATTCTAAGATTAATATACATACAAAAATCTATGGTATTATAAAAAGCAGGAGATATTTAAAAAAATATACATTGCATTATTATAACAAATGTCAGAGTGCATGAACAGAGTGTAAATTCTTGATAAAATCAAATATAATTAAAGCAGTAGATTGAGATCTAAAATTAAACTAATTAAGTTACAATGTCATTCAACATGTAAAGTTGGTTGATGCATCAAGTTGAATTTGAAAGCCTTTTTGAAAAATGAATTTTAAAATTGTTTCATTTTTCAATAAACCACCAGATGGTAAGAAAAGGAAAAGGGAAATGAAAATCACAAGGCTTACATGCAGACAATTGGGAAATAGGGAAAAGTCTCCGTATGGGAAATATGTAATAATATTACTGGACTGTTAAATATCTGGTAAAGCTGACTTGTAGAACAGTGGTTTATACAGTGACAAGCAAAATATATTGAGGATAGGTAACAAAAAAATAAAAGAAATATTAACAAAGAACATTTATCAGTGACTTCTTCAGATATTTCAAAATCAACATTAGTGAATTTTCTCATAAGTAATATTTACTTGAACATGCATCTTATAAAAATATTATAATTAGAGTTTATATAGGATAACGAATTACCATTAATTATAGCATTAAAATAAACAAGTTTTTTTTATTTGTTGCTGCTACTGCTGTCGTTTTGGAGACCACATTCAAGTTGAAGGAAAAGGAGTGAGATAGAAGAAAGAAAAATTATATATGAAATAAAAAGCAATGGCATTTGGGTAAAAACAAAGGCATTAGAGGAAATTACTTAATGAGACAAGGCATGGAAACAGAACTTTGTGATAGAATTAAAAAAAAAAAATTTTATCAGAAAAATAAATTGAATTTTGAATGATTTACATTAGAAAAGAATTTTTTTTTAATAATACATTTAGGTTCAAGTACTGACTGCACAAAATAACTAAAAATATCAGCTGGAAATAAAGTGTATTTGTTTACTATATCTTCAATTTCATGATTTGTTTCATAAAATAATTTTATGAACTTTTAAGATCTACAAGATGTATATCTACAAAGAGTTTCAAAACAATTTGAAAATATAATGTATGCTGGTCAGTGAATGTATGCATCGATGAAAAGGTATGTATACTTAAAAGAACAAAAACTATAAATATATATATGTTGATGGAAAAATGATTGCTAGCTGATTATTTAGAAGTTTCTATTTGCTATTTAAAAGTTACATATATTTGTCTTTTACAATATCTGTACGTCTTGAAGAAATTTTATTCACAAAGATTGTCTACAGTCATGAGATTCTTCTTTTTCTCTCTCTCTTTTTAGACTTGTCAAACATCAAAACTTTTGCTACTTAGATTTTAAAAAAATAAAAATAAAAAAAATTCTTTAAATGAAAGGATGATTGTGAAAAAAAAAAAAAATGGTTTCTGGAAATTTATCAAATACCTGGAAAAAAAAATGCTACAATAACTTCTGCATACATATATACATACATATATGCATACATATATACATATATGCATACATAGATAAAGAGAGAAAGAAAAGAATATTAGTGTGAAGAAATTTTTGAGGGCGACAAAACAATAAATATGACCTTTTGAGAATTAAAAAAAAAAATACTGATATTTAAGTAGGAATAAAGCAGAGCATAAGTTTGGAAAAAAAAGACATTCCTTAGTTGGAAATGAAGAGCAAAGAGGAAAAGGCAATTTAGACTAAACATAGAAAAGAAGATAAGAATTAGTGGCTGGTAGGGGGGGTTATATAGGTGACTTACTTGTGGAGCCACAAGAAGGATATTTATCCTTGTCTTCAAGACTTCGACTCCGTTTCTCCTCTAAACTCTGTGACCTGACCGTTCCTATAAGAGAACAACCAGGAAATAAACTAAAAATATTACAAATAAAAGAAAATGTCACTCAAAAGCCACCGTTTTACAGATGTTTGGTCTTTAAAAAAATAAAATTGAAAAAAAAAAAAAAAAAAAAAAATCAACCAAAATAAAATTGAAGAGGATAACTATTTTGTGAAACATTTTTAGAAAAAAGCAAACAAGGGTTAAAAATTAGTTTGCCATGAATTTTTATTTTGAGCAAAGAGAAGCATAAAAAATATCCACAAAAAACAAAAAATAAATAAATTCTTATAAAACTTAAACATTTTATTATTAAAAACTGGACCTAAAGACAAACAGATATTTCTAAATATCCTAAACTATCAAAATGTTGAAATACTATCATTATAAACTAAGGAAAAAATAACATTTCATAATTATTAATCTCTATCTTATTTACACTATTTACATGTGGACTATTGTCCTCATCTTTGTTGTTGTTATCACAATGTTTCAGCTGTTGTGCCATCCAGTCTTCATTAGGAGTATGTGAATCTGATTAACCTACATGGAATTTCAAACTGAACCCCTTTATTTAATCTACAAGAGTTCTCATTCCACTGACCACGTCCAGGAATGTCTTTTCTAGTTCTTATTTTTAGTACTGTTCAGTTATTGCTTACCCAGTTTCCTTTGTGTTCAAGCCTAGTCCAGGGATTGAACTCACAATTACTAATATCACAAAATTCACAAAGCAATGCTTTAATCTACTAGGCTATTATCCCGTGGGCTGAAATGTTGCAATTAACAACAAAGACAAGGATAATACTCTGCATGCTAATAATGATAACTCCTCATACCAGAAATTCAGACTGAACTTGAGTGTTAGTTTTAAAAACTGTGATTAGACATTTACCATCTTGAATAGAAATTAAAGATATAGTATTGGCATTCAAGATTAAATTAAATGCAACACCTGAAGATGAGCCTAATGAAAGATTAAGTGTACTAAATACATCAGTAAGTGATTTGACTTCTGAACTTTAATACAAGAAAACTAATTGTGAAATGATGCTTCATTTCATATCCATTTACTCATATTGAGAGAAACAGACAAGAAATTAGTTTTTAAACACATACTACATTTTCTCAATTTTTTCTTTTTTTTTTCCTTCAAATTTTTCATGAGAATGTTCATAATATAGATTGCCAAAAGGTTTCCAAAATGTATCTGCAGAGACTGCAAAAATAATTCTCAAAACAGCTACAATATAAGAAATGATGAAAAATTCTCAGTTTGATTTACCTCCTAAAACCTGAGCAAATGAACAATTTCTTCTTTTTTTTTTTTTTAGAAAGTTCTTTTTGGTTGGACTGAGAACTTTTCACTACCTCTGGCATATTTTTTCAATGTAAATATTTAATAACTTATTATACCATTTACATGTATTTGATTAAATTATTTTAATCTTTTTTTTAAAAATTGTTAAATTTTGTTTAGCAAATATAAGACGACAAATTTTACAGTTTAAGAATTAAAATCATATAGAAATCGTTTTTAGAATTCTGTTGAAAGCCAACCTGTAATAATTCATCATATACAAAACCTTGTCATGGTAATGGAAACTTTTTTTTATATTAAAGTTCCTATTTTAAATTATTAATGTTTGAACAAAGAAAAGGCAAGATGTTAAAAAAAGAAAAACCCAAATGATTTGTCCGGAGACTTTAGATGTTATGAAAAGCTTATGTTTCTGCATTGTTTGATGATCAAACTGAAAGTGTCGTATTTCTTTCTCTTTTAATTAAATGTAAATCCATATGACATTTTGATTTATCTTTGTAAAAGAAGAAGTTTGGTTTTTTTAACAGTTTAACCCTTAAGCTCTAACCACAGGTGCATATGGAGGTAAATCAATAAGTTCACTCTCATCATCATCATCATATATATATAAAAATCTCTTGCATACAACAAAGATTTATTTAACATAATTCATGGAGATAAAATATACAGTGGAAACTGTAGATAAAAAATTCAGTAACTACATGTCAAGCTGTGAACTTATTGATCCGCCATTGTGTAAAACAAAAATGCCATTCATAATTTTGCTAGTTTAATTCTATGGCAAAAGTCCCTGGATGTTGCATTTTGTTCAATTCAGATAGCCTAAAAGTTTTTTGCATTGAAAAAAGTAAAAAATTCAACAAACTGAACTTATTGAACTGAAGTTATTTTTATTTTGCCAGAACCTAAACCTGAAGCTCAAAACTATTGTCAATGATTTTTTTTTTTTAAGGAATTACTTAGTCCCACCCAAACTCATCTTTTTGGCTATCTTTTCTTGCGTAAAAGTCTAATGAATCATTTTCAGCTATATATATATATATATATATATATATATATATATATATATATATATGGGAGAGAGAGAGAGAGAGAGAGAGCACAAACAGTTTCCAATTATCTTGACTGGTTTTTGCCATTAGATTCAAATCTTTATTAGTTGCACTCAATACATTACTTATACACCTTCCAACTGGTGTAAAAAATCTTTTTAAATTCTTTAAATAAATATTAGATACCTCCACTTTTTTTGATGAAAAAAAAAAAGCATAGCATGATGAAAAAAAGGCCCCAAACTTAATAAAAACAAAGTTTTATTGTCAAAATGTTTATGTTATTATTAAGAGGAAAGACCAAAGTATTTTTTTATTAAATTTTTTTAATCCTTTCTAACACCTCTGAAATTTTGGTTAAAAATCTTTTTTTTTTTTTTTTTTGCGTTAGCAATTGGCGTAATATTTATGACTGGTGTCTTAGTGCCCTTTTTCTAGTGAAAAACACATTGATTTGGAAATTCTTACAAAAATCAAATAATTGTTTGATTTTAATGAAACTTTCAGGATAAATTAATGAATTTTATTTATTTATTTTTTTTTTTTTACATTTATTACCCCTCACTTATTTAATGAAATTTTGAGAAATTAAATTTTCATCCCCAATTTTTTTTTATTAGTTAAAAGGAGGACTCCTTGGGGAATGTAAATCATCAATAATTTTTTTTTTAAACTGCTACTCATTTCCAGAAAATCTGTTAAGAATCATAAAATAACAAATGCAATAAAACTGCTATTATTTAATTAGAAAAACTATTAATTGCTTTTATAAATAAGATTTATAAAGGACACTATTGTCTTAAGAAAAGAACTTTTTTAAAATTTTAATTATGATAATTTATAAAAATTTAAAAAAAAATCTTTTAAAATTCTACATTAGTTTAATATTGTTAAGTGATATTGTTATTAAGTGAAAACTATATTTATTAATCAAAAATTGAAAAGATTAATACAAATCATTTTGCACCAAGATTTTTAAAATAATTAAAAAATTTTTTTATGTATATAAAACATTGTGTAAAGTGCCCATTTTTGAAATGATGGTAGACCATATATGACATTATCAGAAAATAAGAGTGATGACTATAGTAAATTTAAAGTCAATATTCCTAAGATTAGATTATGGAGAATATTTTCCAACATTTTTAAGATTATTGAGTATTCAAAAATTATATGAAAAAGGCACACGTCATTTTCTTAAATTGTGTTTTTACAGATAAAGTCTCAGTAGAACAATAATCATTATGTCATAACCTGTCATCACCTCGTCAATTAAATAAAACAGTGATATCGGTTAAAAACACAGCTACTGTTTTGTTTTAAAAATACATTTCTGGGTTATTTTAAACTTAAAGTAAATAATATTTTTTTCAAATCAGATTAATTATACTTTAAATCAGCCAATATTCATCAAATAAAGTTTCAGAAAAGAATATGTTATTTTTGGAAGATTTTTTGATACAGAGAATTACTTTGTGATAAAAGACGAAAAAAAAAAAGGGTGCTACTCAGCTATTTTAGAAAAAAAAACAAAAAGAAAAATAGATTCCAATCAATGTAATTTTTGTTTGAAATACACTAGAGTATTTTGCTTACTGGACATAGTAAATTTAATCCTTTATCTTTTTAACTAGAGCTAAAATGAAAGCTTCAAGAAAGCTTTTTCAATTATGAAAATTCCATTTTAAACCTTAGATATCACGAATTAGTAGAGGTACCTAATAAATATGAATATGTAAATTTAACTGAAATATAAATATATTTACTTAGTTAAAAATTAATGTAAACTGATGAAAATAACTTAAAAATGTTTTGTATGTATTTAAGTTAAATTTTTTTAATTATGACAAAAAATTATTTAAGAAACAGACACAAAATTAAGTGAATTATGTAAATGCTGTCAACATTTTTTCAGTACACAGCTATTAAGAACTAATGTTTCTTGTTCTATGTAATGCATATTTTTATGATTATTAATAATTACATGCAGTAAATAGGTTAAGTAGAAAACAATAAAACAACCAGGTAAAGATTTGAAAAAATGCTGAGATTAGTTTATAACAACAGATGCAAAATAAAAAGATTTATACTGAAATTCTTTAAATATGAAAACAAATGCTTTTTCTTTTCATTAGATATTCAATAGTTATGATTATAGTATATTTGATTTAAAATGTCATATCTGCAGACATCTTGAAATGATGCGTTGTTATGTAAGCATGATGTTGATGATGATTAGTAGTTTATGCACTAAGAACATTAGAATTTAGATTGCTTTCAAATGTATGAACTTATCCTGAAAAACGTCATTTCAAATTGTAATATATTTTCTAATGCTCAAATGTCAAAATGTTTACATACAAATATTGAATATTAGCAAATAGATACATGGGTACCTTGGGTATTCAAAAAAACTTATCACTTGGTAAATAATTGAGTAGATACAAGTGGCCTAATGATTAACATTGAAGAAAATGAAAATGGTGAGCAGGGTTCAAATTCTGGATGAGATAGTTGTATTTACTTCATACTAATGCCATTGGGAAAGGCATGAACCCATCTCTTCTCAACTATAGATTAAATAAGGTGGACTGAGCTCTCTAGCATTGGTTGTCTAGGAGAAGGACAACTGAATTCAAAAGAGATAGCATCAGGAAACCATTTCACTATTTTTTCCCAAAACTAACATGGCAATATACAGCTTATAGATACTTTGAAAAAAAAAAAAAAAAATCAAAAAGAAGTTATAACAATATATGATCACTAATGTCTTAAAAGAGACATGGCACTTGAAGAAATTCTATATAAGCATAAAGAAATATTAATTTCAAACTAAAATTAAATTTAAAATAAAAATATTGTTTGGAACAATATTTTGATATAGCTTTCCTATTTTTTTAAAGCAAAACTTTTTCTCAGATATGTTTTGTGAGTTAAACCAAAAAAGATTATTAAACAATGCAATACTATTGACTATATTTTAATTAAAGTCAGGATAAAAGGATACTATTGAATATATTTTATTTAAAGTCAGAATAAAAAGATAATTATAAGAAAACAAGTAAATATGAAAAAGAAAAAAATGGCATGAATTTTAGTAAATCAAGAAAAATAATAATTCTTGTAACTTGGTTGTGGCAGATGATATTCCTCCTGAAACATAGTATTTATAATGAAGTGCCTGTCATGACACAAAGGAAATGTTGATCAGATAAAAAGGTCAAAATGTTAAACACCAAGTATTACTTAAAGAAAAGCAAGGAATTAGAAATTGAACAAAAAAAAGAAGAAAATCATATCAACACTTTAAAAATGATATGAATGTTAAATATACAGTTAGTAATCTTGTATGAAGAGGGGCAGAAAACAGCAAGCTTGTGTAAATGGGTGGCCGAACAGGAACAAAGATGGACGATAAAGAGGCAAACACTGCTTAGAGCTACAAAGGATAGGAAAGAACACAACTCATAAAAGAAGAATTTTGTATATTATGTAGCATTCAGATCTAAATTCATAATATTGTGTGGCAAAATAGGTGACAAGAAAATCTTTCCAGCCTTTACAGTTGAAATCCTTAATACCAAGCAGAATTCATATCAACTTTAATATCACAAAGATTAATCTCTTGAATAAATTTCTTGCTTGTTTTGGTGAAATGTTTAAAGTTACTTGTATTACAAAAATTATGGTATGTGTGTATTATATATATATATATAGACAAAATGGAAAAAGTTTTCTTGTGACGCATTTCGTCCTTTAGGACTCCAGACTAAATTTATGTTGGTTATTTACACTTTGCCATACATTTTCCCAATATTGTTCTTGAGATTATATATATTATATAATACTACCCCAGTTTTATAATAATTGTTGAAAATTGCATATATATTTTATACATTAAATATAACAATTGCTATGGGGCGGAGGTAGTACATTTTTTTTCTAATTAGATAAGTAGTGGTTTTCTTGTCAGTTTTACAAAGATTAGAGTAAAGATTGAAATTGCCAAAAATAAATTTCTTCTTTCATATTTTCAATAGTTTACTAGTTAGTGAAAATATGGGATTTGAAAAGATAGACCATGTGTTTATACAGTGCTGTCAAGAACAGGTAAAAAAGCAAACAAAAGAAAAACAATATATTTCCATGGTATATAAAATTAGTCATTTAATAGAAAATTAGACTGGCAAGTCAGCACTGTTATAAGCAAGAAATCTACTGCCAAATGAGGAGAGAGCTCAAGTCAAAAAACAAGAACAAATTATAGTAGTTTAAAACCCTGAGAATCAGTTGACTAGTTGTTATATAGTAGAATGAAAATATTACTTTTTCCATTTACTGATGTGTTTGTGTGTGTATGTATGTATATATATATATATATATATATATATACACACACACACACACACACACAGAATGATGGGGTGGGGCAGAAAGAGAGACTATATTATTTTTAAGAACAAAAGGTCAATAGAAATGATTTAGAAGAGATAATTTGAAGTCCTAAGGCCATGAATTAGCAACTAAAAGAAGAAAAGCTTGAAGCATTACTTATCTTTTTATCTTGCAATATGAATGTGAAAACATCAGTTAACTCACTCAAAGTCTAAGTAATTCTTTGATAAACAAAAAAGTTAAGCACTGATAAAACATTAGTATCAGGTATATTAAAAGTATATTAACTATGAAATTGGGGGGAAAAATAAATGTTTTTCACTTTCATACAAGTGCTGAAAAATTCTTAGTTTGACCTACTATCAAAAATCAGGCAAAACATTCGATTCATTTCCTAAGAACTTTTCAGCACCCATTTGTAATAAAAACAAATAACAAACTTCATTTTGGGTGCAATTGCATATGTAAATTTTACTATAGAATCTATTTCAATTAAACTTGCTGGCAAAATGAAGTTAAAGAGCCTAATGGAAATGATAGTTTGATATTTTTTAAATTAATAAAAAATGGTGATTGTTAGCAATAAGAAAGCATCCCAAGGGTATTAGCACATAAGTGAAAGTAATGGATTCAACTGGAATTCAAACTCAGCTCTCCAATTCCTCAATCCAAGCCACTATCCATTATTCCACCGTGCACCCTTTTCAGTGTAGGTTTGATATTAAACATTTTGTATTAATACTGAAAAGAATTAGAAGATTATTTTCAATGAGCCTGGTAGAGATAGTTTAATTTTGAAAATAGATAAAGATTTAAGTAGTCCCTATTTCAATAGGTTTTGTCACTTTTAGGTTAAAATAAATTTAGAAAATGTTTAATTTGGTGAAATTTTCTTACTGTCTTAGCTGGGGCCAAGAAATGAAGTGTATTTCTAAAATCATCCAAGGGTGACAGCTTCATATACAAATGGTATTTAAGATTAGTGTTGGGCAGTAAGAGCTTAGCCAACATCTATCATTGGAGGTTAATGTCATAAGAAGATTTAAAAGAAAGTAATTCAGTTTAAATAAGGTGAACAAAATAAATGATTTGAATTTGAAAAGCTGAAAGGAGAATTTTGATTTCTATAATATTAAAAGTATTTAGTTTTAAGAGAATTTTTTTAAAACTTAGTGTTGTTATATAAAAATAAACAGCATACAGTTATTTTTTTTTGTTTTTCACTCAACTGAAAATATTATGAATCAACACTAAAGTTTTCCATTCAGGTGATGAAGTAAAAAGAAATGTAAGATGATGAAATGTGATTCTTGAGTGGAAAACAATTTTGAATCCAGCTAAGAATGGAAATGATGATAAAAGAATTTAATGTAAGAGCAAACAAGAACTGAAAGTATAAATAATAAAAATAAAAGTAGAGAGTTAAACCACAGGTTAAAGTTGGAGAGCATTAAGATGGGAATACTTTCTGTTGAGTGATGAATAGGATAAGTAATTGGGGTAAATAAGAACAGCTAAAAACACATCATAGGCACACAAGTCAGACAAGAAAACTTTTATCAAACATCTTCTGCAGTCTTGTGAAAAATATGTGCAGCATTCAGTATTTATACAGCAGAAACAATTTTAAGTTCAGTTTTATGATCTTAATAAACAGATCTTAATTTCAAGTTTACTATCCTTAAAGATTGAAAGTAATTTTAAAAATTGTGACACACAGTGAAGCTTAATAAAAACATCTATATTAATTGCCATATATTGATTACAATTCTTGTTTCATATTTCCCTTCCAGAATAGCATTGTGACCAACTTTCAACCTTTTTTTTTTACAATTTTACTGTTAAAAATAAAATCCTAGTGCCTTCAGCGGTTCAAAAATCAATAAATCCAGCTAGAATGTTTTATTTTTTTTGTTTAAAACAAATAAAAATTGTATACATTTTTTCATTTTCCTGTCTATAATCTCCTTTCAACCCTCTAGTGGAATACAATTCAGTAACAGTTTTATTAAACAGACATGTTTATCCCCAGGCACACAATTCTAAGACTTCACCCAAACCATTTTGTTTTCTTATATTCTTGTGAGGTGCATATATATGAAATCTGTTGGGGGTAAATGTAAAATCATCATTGAAAATGAAAGCTACCAATGGAGAGAATAATACAAACATGACTAAAAAAAAAAAATATCAAAGGATGACATTTGAAATAATATGAAACAAAACCCAAAATAAAATGCTCTATATTTGCTCTTTAACAAACTGCCAGCAATCAGTAGCTAGGAAGCAAGTAGCACTTAAGTTATGGAGGCAGACAGATAGTTAACCTTGTTAGTTGCCACTTTTGAGTGATAAAAAAATTCAAGGGTGCCTCTTGAATGTTAAATTATTACTCATGAAATAAATGCTTGTTTATATTAATAACAAATTACAGAAAAAAAAACAATGAACAAGTAGATAAGAGGATAGATAAATCCTATTATAGATTAGCCTAAAAACTGATGACTAAATTTTTTGACATGATTGAATAACATCTTAATCATATAAATAGTTTTATAAATATCTTTGCAAGAGTAGAAGTTGACCAGTTGCAAAATATAAAATGAATACACATTTAATACACTCACTCTTGCAGACAGTTATAAATTTTTGCTTCAAATATTGATGCTCAGTTAACCTATTGAAAATATCAGTCATTATAAAACCATAAAAAAATCAAAAGAACTTACTAATTGCTTTTAGTAAATGGTTTGTGATCAATTTTATTATTTGGCTTTTCTGTTTTCTACAGAATTGAAAAAATTCAGTTTCTTTATGTTGGAAACTATCCTGAAATGAGTGATTTTGAACTCATTCATCAATTTACACACATACACACACACTTGTGTGTGTGTAAAAATTTCAGACAGAGTATATCTGTAAAAAGACAATATAAATAAAGATAAAAAGAAAACTTATCTTAGTCAACACATTTTGTAGTCTGAGGGACTTTATCAAGGCAAATGTTATTTTGTGACAAGTATTTATATACAAGAGCAAAAATGTTATTGATTTTCCAAAATTTGCAGGCATAGGAGTGCTCATGAATATTCAGTAGGTTAAGGGAAAGTCAGGCAAGTTCATGAATGTGAGGTGATACAATTCAATGTCTTATAAACAAAAGTGAGTAGGTGATGATTTTTTTTTTTAATATATATGCAACTTAGTATTTAAATTATTTGAGATTGGGAATGTCATTCATTTATGTGTTATATATTTGGAATAACATGAGGTTATGGACACAAGTGTTTTCTTTTAAATTTTTAGTATTTTTGTTGTCCTGTATCTTGTCTTGGGAAAGTAGTAATTCTTTCATGAAAGGAGATATTGTAAAGAATCCAGGATACAGATTTATATTTTGATAAGATTCGACAGTAGCACGTTCAAGAATTTTCCTTCTAAGTAAGTTATTTTCTTTTTTAATAAGTGTGGCATTTGCGAGGTCAAAATAGTGGTTGAATTTATTTCTATGTATAACTAAATCATTTGATAAATTGTTGTGTATAAGGTCTCTTTTGTGTTCATAGATACTTTTTTAAATTTCTTCAAGTTTCTCCAATGTATTGTAAGTAAGATTTTTGCTCTTGTATATAAATACTTGTCGCAAAATAAAATCCTTACGTTTAGCTTGATAAAGTTCCTCAGAGTAGGAAACATGTTGGTTAAAATAAGTTTTCCTTTTGTGTGTGTATGTATAATATATATATATATATATAATAAATTAATTGATTTAAAATATGTTTTTTTTTCGCTACACAGTTCTAACCATGTTTCAAAAATGGAAGCTGAAAGCTTCGAATTTAATTTTGTAATTAAATTAAAGACATTAGTTCCATTTCATTCTCAAGCAAATTTTGGAGTAACTTTTAAAATTACTGGGTTTTAAAGACACAGCAAAAATCATAATTCACGTATAATATAAAAAGACCTAATTAATTTCAGTGATTTAGTAAACTTGTATTTTTTATATAAAACCTAGTAATATAATGTTTCTCATGTAAGTACAAAGGACATGGGTCATTCAATGGCTTACATCTTCTAGCTTTTCATATTAATTTCATTTAACTGTAGGTGTTTTAAGTGCTTGTAGTACTTTGAGGGAGGTGTTTAGGTTAGAATACGTTTTATTTAACTACAATTTTAAAAGATGTTTAGGTTAGAATTCATTTTATTTAACTACAATTTTAAATACAACTTTAAAATATTTTCACTGTTAGTTTTAATAGACTATATTTCTTTTTAAAAGAAGTAAATGTATTAGAATTACTTACAATAAGTAAAATTATTTTTCCATATCAAGTATAAGTATGTATATTTTTTTAAAAATTTAATAAGTAAAATTTATGACAATTACGGCAAAATAGCTAATACATTTCTCTGATTTAATAAACTTTATTTATTTATTTGTTTTATTTATTTATTTTTTAAACTTAGTAATAGTTTCTCATGTATGTACCAAGGACATGGGTCATTAAATGGCTTACATCTTCTAGCTTTTCATCATAATTTCATTTTTCTGTAGGTGTTTTATTGGATTCATTTAAGTGCCGGTAGTACTTTGAGAGATGTGTTTAGGTTAGAATATATTTTATTTAACTACAATTTTAAAAGATGTTTAGGTTAGAATTCGTTTTAACTACAATTTTAAATACAACTTTAAAATATTTTCACTGTTATTTTAATAGACTATTTTTTTTTTTTTTAAACAAATGTAATAGAATTACCTACAGAATATAAAATTATTTTTTCACGTTAAATATAAGTATGTATATTACCTGGTTGCACTTTTTAAATTTATTTTTAAATACTATTTCATTTCTCTGATTCAGTAAATTTTTATTTTTTATAAACTTAGTAATATATAGTTTCTCATGTATGGCACAAAGGACATGGGTCATTTAATGACCTACATATTCTAGCTTTTCTTATTAACTTCCATTTTACTGTAGGTGTTTTATTTGATTCTTTTAGGTGCCAGAAGTACTCAGAGAGAGATGTTTGATTTTTATATTTATTTATCCTAAATGAACTTTGATGTTGGTTGAATCTTTTTTTGAACTCATGGCTAGTGCAACCTATATATATTTTTATGTTTTCAGGATTTTCAATCGAAGAGATATTGCATTGGTATACTAATGATTCCGTGCAACATTTATTTTGTAGAGGGCAATTATGAGGGTTTCTACAGTTACATAATTTTTGTTTATCTTCATCAGTTTTTATTTTTCCATTATCTAAATTTTTTTGGTTTTGGTATAAGTGTTTATTTAAGATATTAGCATTATGCTTCTTAATAATTTTTTCTAAGTTTTCCATACAGCTGTAACTCAATTTTAGTGTGTTTTTATTGAAAATAGTACTTAGTTTACTTTCACTAGGAAAATGCTTGACTATTAATGCGAAGAATTTTTGTCCTAATTTGTTCTTTACCATTTGATTGTATGGGGGTGTATACCAAATTATTTTTCTACTTCTGTTTTTTCTATGCTTTCCATTTTCATTTTTTATATAAGTTAGTTTTGGGTTTTTGTAGCCACTCTCTTTTAGAGCTTTATTATAGGAATTGATATGCTCATCGAAAATCTAGTCATTTGCTGAATTTGTACTTATTCTTTTACTTATAGATAATGGTATATGTTTAATTATAGGTGGGGGGGTGATTTGATTTAGGGTGTATATATACAGGATTGGTATTGGGTTTTTTATAAGGTGTGTATGTATTTTTATTTAAATCTAATGTTATATCCAGGAAGTTCACTTTTTTTAATTTAGTGCTAACTGTAATTTTTAAACCCACGCTTTTAAATTCTTTATATAATACCTTTCTAATTTTATCTATTTTGAAGTTAGTTGAGTTTCTAATAACCATAAGATCATCGTCTCTACAAACCAATGTCAGTTATATTAATATCACGGTGCGCTGTAAGGTTGTATAATATAAAAAGACCTATGAGATCACAATGGGATCACTAGACTCAGCTGAGTCTTCTGATCTCATAGGTCTTTTTATATTATACGTGAATTATGATTTTTGCTGTGTCTTTAAAACCCAGTAATTTTAAAAGTTACTCCAAAATTTGCTTGAGGATGAAATGGAACTAATGTCTTTAATTACAAAAAATTAAATTCGAAGCTTTCAGCTTCCATTTTTGAAACGTGGTTAGAACTGTGTAGGGAAAAAAACATTTTAAATCAATTAATTTATAATATTAATGCTCTGTAAATTTACATTGAGCACTATTTTGTAAAAATAAAAATATCTATAAGAACACCGGATTATATATCTTACTGTTCTTTCTTTTTATTTATATATACATACACACACATGTATGTATATATATATATATATATATATATATATATATATATATATATATGTATATAAATAATCAAATAAATTAAATGATTAAGGCTTGACAAATTATTGAATAATACTGTAATAACATGTATTCTAAAAACCTATTTCATCCCTGATCATGTCTGGTTGAAGTTTTAATAACTTACCATATTTAGCGTGAACAAAAAATTATGAAAATTTGTAGCTTTGATAAAATCTCAAAATCTCTAAACTAATGTTAGAACCATGAAATAATATGGTGTCTACTCATATAGATATGCATGCATCAATAGGTTCTGAATATGTATATTTGCTTAGAATTTGTAGATGAAAATACAAAATGTTTAAATTGCTAAAAATTACAAAAGGAACAGGCATTTCCAGTAATGTACTAGCTCTGTCCCATAACAGCTGTCCCATTTAGTGTATGAAATGCCTATGTAACAGCTATTATGGGACAAAAGTAGTACAGGATTATTATGCTTAGTTACCAGACATTAAAGACATACACAACATATTAGTAATACTATAAAGTTTCTTTTCATTTAACGACTACTAATTCTTTGATTTGATGCCCAACAAAGCTGATCACTTTTCTAAACTACCATTCAATATCAATGCTGACTTTAAGGTAAAAAAAAAAAAAAAAAAAAAAAACTTAAACTGTTAATGATTGAATACCAAATGAAAGAAATGGGTTGAATGCACAGGAAAAACTAATTTCTAAGCAAAAACATTAAAAAAAAACAAAAAAACAACACAATCAGTGGACAAAAAGTGAAGGCCAAACAGATTAGAAAAAGTCTGAAATTAAAAGAACAAATGAAGAAAAACAAATCAGATTAGTGGGCTTAGATTCCAAATTCAAGGAAGTGAGTAAAATCAATGAGATTGGAGTTTATAAAATTGGCACTGAAATGTTAGAAGGAATGCATCAATAACATAAGACAAACCAACAGAGTACATCAAAAGAACAGATCTGGAAGTTGTCCCTAAGTTCATTTCATTCCTCTTACATAGCTATTACTTATATATTTATAAAAGTCAGCAACTTAAATAGATTTAATAAAAATGTCCAATTACTGCATGAATTCTCAGTTATGAATAAGAAGATTTTGCATTTAAATTTCAAAATGACTTTTTGATTAACAACTAACATTGATTAATTATTGAGGAACTGTTTTAAGAAGCTATTTAATTGAAATTATATTGCTAAACATTTCATTAAATCATTTAGAAATTATTTTTGTCTCATGTATATGTTAAAGTATATCTATGTCTGTGTGTGTGCAGATGATTTATTATAAAATTATGCATACATTTAATTCATATGAATAACCTTGTTACAGTTAAAAGCCTCACTGGATCCTAAATTGCATTCTCTATCATCTTTCACAAATGTTTAGTCCTAAGTAAATAAAAACAAGATCTTGAATGCTGATTTTCAAAGATGTCAAAACCTTCCTAGAAGATAATGACATTCACCACTTGTTTTTTCATGCTATGTTCAGAAGGTAAATTTAAATATCAAACATAAAAATATCAAAAATAAAAATATCAAAAATGATTTTGCATTATCTTTATATATACAGGAATCCCTTGATTAGTGTGGCTAATGTGTACATTGGTAACTATGAAAAAAAAATCAATTTTCAATTAATATGGTTAAACTAAAGAATGTTTTACTGCACTAATCAAGTATAATACTTGATTAGTGCAGTAAAAACATGCATTAATTGAATTTTGTTATATAAAAATTTTAGCACACTAATTGAAAACATATTAATTGAGGGATATATATATATATATATATATATATATATATATATATATATATATAAGGGGGAGGTTATAGTTGTTTAAATGAGACAAAAGTGTATATTTTAAAGAGAAGAAAGAAGCCACAAACGTTTTTGGTTATAATGTGGATTTTATAAATATATATTATACTTTTCCATATTTTTGCTAAATGGGTTTCTGGTTTTGTGACCTTCATCAGGCAAAGAGTGGCTATTTCCATATATAATTAATATTCCTTGTATTCCAAATTTAAGCATTTTCTGTGTTAAGCATTTTCTGTGTAGTATTAATCCAAATTTTTACTTAGACTTGTGATGAAAATATTTTTAAGGGTTAATAAAACAATTAGGATTGGTCAGAGAAAGGAGGTATTTGTTCTTATCTTTTTATGTCACCTGTATCTTCTTAGACATATCTCTATTTTTGTTTATTGTGTGTGTGTTTTTGCTAGTATGTGTATACATATTCCTTCTCTATACATATATATTGTTTTATTATAAAGGAATTATTTATATATATATATATATATATATATATATATATATATATATATATATATATATATATATATATATATATATATACATACACACACTTCCTATGTTGTCTAGGGTTCATGTGTATACTTGTGGGTAGTCTATTGTGTTTGTTTTTGCCAGTATGTGTATATACATATTTGTTATCCATAGATACTTGTGTGTGTTCTGACCAATGTTTTTGGCCATTATGTGTGTAGGGTTATGATCTGTTTAATGCTGGTTTAAATTTGTTCGTGAAGTTTTTTTTCTTCTATTTGCAGGTAAGAATAATTGTCTGATATATTGGCATAATTTTAAATTTACCTTGATTACATTTGTAGATGTGTTGTGATACAAAGAGTTTTCTATTGTCTGGAAATTTGATGTTGCTCTTGTGAAGGGAAACTGTTCTTTAGTGCTTGGCTGATACCTGTATAGGACTTGAATTTTGTACACTTGAGTGCATAAATCACATTTTTTTGTAGTTGCAGTTTAAATTTTTATTCATTGTGAATGTTGTGCAGTTTTCAAAAGTTTAGGAGTTTCCTTCTATAATGATATCACAGACCCCACATCTTGCATTTTGTGACCCCCTGTATTGTGTTGACCTAATTTGGGTGAGGCGAATATGTGTTTTAGGTTTTTTGATTGGCTGTTTTTAGTATATTTTTCATTTTATCATTCTTGTTAAGTAGGTCTAGATTTCTTGTAATTTCTGTAAATAGTTCTGGATTGTTCTTCTTGTATGTTGAGATATATGCTAGAGTTTGTTCAACATTATGTTTCTTTGGATTTCGTAGTTGGTCTAAAGGTATTTTTTCTGCTAGTTTGAAACCTTTGTTTATTAGTGTTGTTGGGTAGCCTTGTTTTTTTTTTTTAGAGTTTTATGTAGTTCTCCTAAGTGGGTTTTTTGGAGGTGTTTATCAGCCACTATAGTGCAAACCCTATGTGCTAAGGAATAGGGGATGGATTTTAGACAGTTTTTTGGGTGATGGCTGAAATGAAGATATTGTTGAGTGTCTGCAGGTTTGTCGTAGATATCTGTGATTATGTGGCTGTTCCTATTTCTAATGAGTATATCTAAGAATGGCAATTCTTTAAAATCATATATAGATGAAGGTCGTAAGATTGGAAACACGTGTAGCAAAAATATGGAAAATAAAGTATAATATATATTTAAAAAGTCCACATTATAACAAAAACATTTGCGGCTTCTCTCTTCTCTTTAAAATATATATATATATATATATACATACACACACACACACACAAACATCCATCCAAACAGTGAAAAATAAAATGTATATTTATTAATTATTAATATAAATTTTAGCTCTGTTGTTATACATCCGAGCATTGTTTTATTATCACCAGCACTCAATGTGCATTATCACATTATATATATATATAAAAACCACCAGATGGACCATAATGTTGAAATTCAGCTAGTGTTAATGGTGATTTTTTACATTTTAAAAAATTATATATATATATATATATATATATATATATATATATATATATGACGATGATGATGGACTTTACCGTTGTACGAGGATATGACAATCTCATTCAATTTTTATGTTTGTGTTGTATATAACGCTAGTGACCTGCATACAAGTCCATATCTTTTATATATATATATATATATATATATATATATATATATTATTGTGTTGTACATAATTACTGAGTACTTTATTGGTAGAAATGG
Source organism: Acanthosepion lycidas (assembly GCA_963932145.1). Taxonomy (NCBI): domain Eukaryota; kingdom Metazoa; phylum Mollusca; class Cephalopoda; order Sepiida; family Sepiidae; genus Acanthosepion; species Acanthosepion lycidas. The sequence continues at coordinate 41,912,285 of OZ010596.1, read as the reverse complement.
GTATAGTGTTGTATATATTAGATATTAGTTTCTATTTTTATGAGGTGTTACTAAAATTACTTCAAATGATATAATGTACATTAATAAATGATTTATATACAATTTATAATTCAAGTTTTAAAAAATTCTTTTCTCAAGGAGCTGTTGTTTATAAAAATAAATTTTTCATTACAATGGAATATTTTTTTTTTAAAACAATATTCAATTTCCAGATCTATTTTCAATAAAAAGAAAAAAAGGTTGAAGGAGCAAAACAAATTCAGCGCAAGGTGTCTGCAGTAATTTTAATCAACCAACATGTGGAGTTGGGAACCTAGCTAGAGGCATTGCATTCAAGCCACACTCATCAAGTCAGACTGCTGAGGGATGGAGAGAGGGCCATGACAGTATACAACTGACCAGATAGCTGCAGTCACTTACTCATGGGATAGTAGTACTGTTCATCCAATGCCATTAAACGATAATAAAAATGGTCTGCAAAAAAAGAAACTATATCAAACTCCAACAAACAAGGCTCAGAAAAAGACAAATGTTAATATTAACAGATAAAATAAGAAAAGAAATCCGTTTTTAAAAACATTACTTTTAATGAATGATCAAGCAATGATCATGATAAAAACAAATGGATGTAGTTTCGTGCATGAATTAACACAAACAATTCCAAGGCACCCCACCTAACTTGGTATAAAAAAAAAAAGTATAATTCATTAGTTATTGATATAAAACCTAAAAGCAAACATAATTTATTTATTGTTGTTGATTATTAATATAAATTGTTGAAAAAAATATATCCTCAGATGATAATAGAGAGTGAAGTCACTGAAAATATTTTTATTAAAATCTTCAGTTTTAGTATTTAAGTGATGGAGTAACTACAAATATATTCTTAAAGAATTTTTCTGAATGCACATTTACCTAAATGTATAAATATAGGAAAGGTCTTCTTAGATGGCCACTAGTCCTGATGAAAAACATTAAAATGAAATCTTGAGTCTAGGGCAATAATGTAAAGGAAAAACATAGATTTAATCAAATTTTTAATGAAAGTTTCAAGAATGCATTACTAATTCTGAAATTGAATGTAGGTAACAATAATACAATAACTTTTTATGTAAGAGATTTATGAGGGAATTAAGCACAAAAAATTAAAGAAAAAAACAGAAGTTGACTTATTTTTTCACCTTTTCTTTTAAAAAAAAACAAGGAAAATAAAGAACTTTATTATTAAGATTAGGGTATCTGTATACTGTTCTTTCTTAAAATTTGAACCTATTTTCAGATAACAACTATTTTCATAGACAGGCCTGCTGGCACCTCATAAGGCTTGCAAGACCTGTATACTAATTATTATTGTAGCAACTATTGTGTTAATAAGCCAAAGTACATTAACTATTAATTAATTAATGCCAGCCATTTTTAGTAATTATTTGTTTTATTTTTAATAAAACATAGAATTTATTTTTATTTATTGAATATATTTATGGGATTACTGGTTGGATAATGCAGTTATTCCAATTTGCATGCCTTTTAAATGAACAACATTGTCATTATTTACTCCAAGCCACCTTCACCCAGTCGAACAGAAATCAAAGTTTAAGCAAATATTTTAAGATAACTCTGGAAGAGTAATTGAGAAAACCTTAAGGATATGAAGGAAAGAAAAAACTCTCAAACTGATTTTCATTTCAAACAAAGCCTATCAAAGTTAAGTCGAAACAATTTGGAAAGTATTCCTGATGTACTCAAAAGAATAGTATTAACTATTACGAAAAAAAGAAAAAAAAAAGATTTATGACTAACAAGTTTCCTACTCTCCCTCCCCTTAAATGGGTCTCCCAAATGATCTTCATTTTTGATGTTTTTAATCACATTTCAGCATATACATTCCTTGGCCTTCTCAGATATATATGCTTCTTCAATCTTTGTAATCTTTAAGTGCCATTCATCACTACATTGGCTGACAGTGATAATTAAGATTTACATGAGAAATGCCAAAAGACAGATAAACTAAAACAGTGATAAAAAACAACAAAGATGAGGATATTTGACTGAATACTTTTTAAAATTAATGTACATATTTTCTTTATTATCTTGAAAAATATGTAAATTAATAAAATCTAGTGCAAAATATCAGAGTTCTTTTCATGTAACAAACATGAAAACATTAACAGTTTTAGTATAAAATACTCAAAGAATTAAAACAAAAATTATTTTAATCTTCAATGAAACCTTTAATGATTATTTTTACTTTTTTGCTTATGTTTATTGATATTTCCCAACATTCTATCGATATAAACACAGAACAGCACTCAAAAAAATTAACCAAATAGTTCCTTAATCATTAATGAAAATGTCTAAGAAAGTTAATAAAAGCAAAATATTTACACTTCATTTAACTGGCATTGCTTTTATTTATATAAAAAAACAAACAAAGATAAAAATAGCCATGGTAAAGTATTGATATCTATTCAGGAACTTCCTGTATTTAAAAGTAAATTTCAGAGTTAAGTAGAAAACAAGACCAAACACCAGTGTTCAAGTGGAAAATGATTACAGTTAAGTGAACCAAAAATGGAGATAAGAGCAATTTGACAAATCTCTTGTTTAATTATGTTATCTACAATTTTGGTGTTATTTTTTTGTTTATTTCTATTTTATTTTGTTATGAGAAGAGAACACAAATTTTTTTTAAGCCCTTTTGAAAGATATTTCATGTATTGTTATCCGTAAGTGTGAACAGTCAGTAGTAACATGACTATTTGTGTTTGCCATGCTGGTTAGGTAAATAATTGAATGAACATCCTGCCCAACAAAGTGTGGTCAGTGGGATTTCCACTTTGCCTCCAAAACAACAGCAGCCACAAAGAAAAGAAAAAAAAAAAAAATGATCAAAGTCAACGTGGAAAGTAATTAATATGCTGAAGCAGTTATCATCAATGGTAGAAATGAAATTGCAATGTTCAAATTCAGAACTTGAAAAAACAAATAAAGAAAAATAGAAAATGAAAAAGTAACATTTTTCATGGAAAGAAAAAATATCGTAATGAAAAAAAAAAAAAAAAAAAAAAAAAAAAAAAAAAGGAATTGGATTAAGAACAAGAGAATCATTTGCAAGTGCAACAACAATGCCAAGTCATCCACATAAATAATCAAGTTCATATTGTGTGCATGCATTAACACATGCGCCCACACAAAGATGAACAAACAAATACCTCAATATGAGAAAGAGAACAAAAATACTAATACATTTAGAGAGAAAAAAATTGATTTAAAATGATAAAAAAAAAATCTTTAAGTAGACAAGTTGTGCATTAATTTTTTTTTTTTTTTTTTTTTTTTTTTACAATAAGACATTTTGTTACTACAGTGATGTTTAGAAACCTGATGTGATAATTTATTCAAATTCTGAATGATGGAGAAAAAGAAAAAGGAGATTTTAAATGATAGCAGTTTGAAAAATACTTTAATGTGTGAATGTGTGTCTAAGATGGTAGGCAAATCCTTCTGACCCATCTCCACAAAAAAAGATGTGAAAAGTTTTAATGCAATTAACCTTCATTTACATCTATCAAAAACATAACAGAATTTCTAATCCAGGAGAGAATAATAGACGGGCTACGAGTTTCTCACACCTTTTCAAATCTCTCTGCAGAATTTAAAATTAAAACACAAAGGATTAACTTACTTACTTCATGTACTTAACATCCAAAATTACATCATTAAAAAACAAATAAAACAATCAGATTATTGAAAAGAAGAAATAAAACAAAGCCTTTCATTTGATAAAATAGAAAAGTAAATCTCTTCTCATTTAATCTGATTACCTAAATAATTTACATTAACTAATTAATATGTGTCAAGTTGGGTGAAGTTGACAGAGAGTTTGGTCAATTTAGTCATAGACTTGATATCAAAATGAGTACTGGAACCTATTTTCTTTTAAGCTGTAAATATAAATAAAGAATTGAATTTCCCTTCAATTCATATCAATCTTTTTTTTTTTTTTTAATTTTGAAGCATTTTGTAGTTGGAAAAAGAAAAAGTGACTTTGTAAAAATCGTATGCATATTAATTTGTAATACATCATATATGAGTGCAAATGAGTTGATTTTGTCAAGATTTACTATAAATGACGATTAATAAATAAAATAAAAATAATAAAAATAAAGGATAATAGAGGCAAGATGGAAAGTTGATTTTGAAAAGGTTGTACTGAGGATCAATCATGGAGAGTCACAACATCAAGTCCACATGTGAACTTTAAAAGGGACAATAAAAATGAAAATGATACGAATAATAAATCAGGAAAAGTCATAAAATGATAAAGTATAATGTGAGAGAAGTTAGTAAATTGCCTTAGAGAGAGAGAGAGAGAGAGAGTGTGTGTGTGTGTGTCTAGTATATAATCATCACAATGTGTCGTACAAGTTTATTAATAGACAATAAGGGAAAAATTCAAAGTTCTTCAACAAAAATTTATAATACACTATATGGCAGGTTTTTTCTACTCATTTTAAGCATGGGAATAAAAAGTGAATATTTCATTTTGAACATCATTTGCTATATCATTATTTTTTATTGGAAATAAAGAAAAATATAATTCATTAAAATTTTATATACATATCATTCCAGCAATTTTGCCACAGGTCACTTCAGTAATTCTTATAAACCAACATTGCATTACAAATTAAACTCAATCAAAATGCAATAAGTAATTATTTTCACTCTTATTCATGAATTTATTAATCTATGCTTGTAAAATATGAGGCAGAAAAAACTGGTGAAACAATCACAGTGGCAAGAGTGTCTACTGTGGAGAGGGAGTGTAGGAGCAGTCAACACCCACCTCTTCCTATTTATACTCAAAGGATAATGGTGCAGTCCCATTGTTTAAATATAGCCCCCTAACTTTTTTTGTTCCCATATAAAAAGACAATAGTATTATTTGATAGTATTCATGTAACAGAGTTGCTACTAAGATATAGTCTAAATATATCCTCTTGTCCCCACCTCATTTGTATAGTGGTAGTAAACCTTCAAAAATATTAACAATCTAATAAATTTCCTCACAAATTAAGACAAAATTAAAATATTGTTCAAGATATTAAAACAATATTTAAAAACGCAAGTATACATTATAGATTATTATTTTGTATCTATGTAGAAAATATGGCCAACCTGAATTGTGAGAGCTTTTTAAAGAGATTTTTTAAATAAATAAAAAATTAATGTTTAACATGAACAATAAAGCTGGCAAACACATAACAAAAAGAAAGCAGAACAAATAGAACAGTTAGAAAATAATGGCACTACCCTTACAAGCTAACAAAATACTTAGACAAATAATGACACAAAATAAGGTTCTCAATAATTTAAAACTAAAAAAAAAAGCATTCACTTAAAAATTAAACAATTGCCTATTTCATAAATCCATTCAAGTTTTTTAAGATGAAAAAAAAAGAAAAGAAAAAAAAAAGGAGAGAGACAAAACATTTTGAATATTAACTGAAAAGCTGAGCAGCTTTTAGCAAAATGCTTAGCAAAGGTCAAGTAAGGTACCTTTTTTTTCTTCTATGTCTGCCAAGTTGTGCGAGCTTGTTGGTTGTTTTTCTTTTACATATCCCTCAGCATTTTCTCCTTAAAATCAATAAATTCATTCAGGAGACATTAATTCTACCAGAAAAAAAGGACAAGTGTATGTGAGTCAAACATATCAATGATTTCTTTCCGATATCGATAATAAGTATAAACTTGGAAATCAACTATAAAATCTGTTCATAAATAGCATGACATGCTGTAGTGAAACATTTATATATCCTTTGTTAAAAGTTATATTTTACAGCACATATCGTGAAGAATATTCTTATTGTTATAGCTTGATTCATTGAGGAGATGAAATATACAGGACTTTTTATCGATAAAATTACTTCACTTATTCAACAAGAGATTTTTCCATAATAGATTTCAGGTATTAACTTATTTTATCTTTGAATGCTGAAGAAATTATTTTCTGACTGACTTTTCTAGTTATCATCATTGGATGAAATAAAATGGTTGAAATGCCTATCAAAACCAATAGCTATAAATATTGCTTTGGTTGACATCATTTTTTGTTTAAAGTGCTTCATCATAATGTATTCTTACAATCTATAAAACTAATTTTTTTTCCTATCTCGTATTTTTTTAAAAGCAGCAACCATCATTTATTTTCAGAAACAAATGGTTTTAAATCAGCCAATACAGATAAGCAATATACAATGCAAATTGCATAATACTATCTGTAATAAATGGGAACAATACTGAGAAGGTAGCACAAAAGAAGACATTGTTATCAGTTAAACAATTCATCCTTTACACTTTTAAGGCAGGTGTTAGGGACAAAATTAGAAATGCAGTTTCATAAGGTTTTTACTGTCTTAATATTAAAAGGTGTCATGTATTTCAAGAGAAAACAAAAACATTGTACTTCTATACCTTTCTGTTTATCAGCTGCAGAAAATAAAAATGAAATATTTGAATAAGATTACTTCAGTCAATTGGCATGTGAATCTGCTTTTCCACATTTTTAATTGCATGAATCCCAATTTGACAAAATTTAAACTAGGGCCCCATGAAGCAAAAAATAAATACATTTTTGTATTATTAGTGAAAAAATACATTTTTATTTTCAACATATCCACTAATTTTTCTAGAAATATTTGTATTTGCATGTAACATTATTTTTAAGCTGAATCAATTGTCCAACATGAAAATTGAGTTCTAGATATTAACAACACTTCACCTAATTCTATGCAGAGTTTATATAGCAGGGTCAATCCAAAAGTAATGCCTCCTATTTTATTATGTTAGACAATAATGTCAGGTCAGTCAATGCTAGCATTAGAGCAGTAGAGTTTGAACCTTTCCACCACCAACCTATATTTTTTGGTAACAGCAATCTAGCAAAATGGCATCTTATGTAAAAGTGCATATAAATCAGAATTATTACATGTTAATTCAGCCACCTAAAACACTAACACCACCACTCCCACTCATTAAGTTTTGCTCAAACATGTCAAAAAGCAGATTTATTGGGTACGAACAAAAGTTGACGGCATTTTTTTAGGTGGTGTTTGAATATGTGATTTTGTCACATGTGATTGAAAATTATGACAAAGTACATATTCTGACAGGTGACATTTCAACATGTCTATCTATATAATTCAATTTGTATATGGATGGTGAATTTTAAATGATTTTATATCAAAAGTGAATATGGAGGGAAAAGAGGATCTTTTACTTACAGAAAGGAAAAATAAAAAAAGCACTTTACAAATAGCAAAAAGAAGATATGTGCCAATTATGGAGATATGGTACCATAGCTGAGAGCACTGCTTGAAAATGGTTCGCTAGGTTCAAAAGTGGAGATTTTGATCTGGAAGACTGAGAATATTTCAGCAAGTCTGTGGTCATTGATGATGACCAAATGAAAAATAATCTAGGTTACATGACATAGGACATCACAAGGAGATACTCCACATATTTCATACAAGTGTTGTAAGCTATTTGAAAACACTTAGATACATGAACCATTAGGACATGTTTGGGTGCCTCATGATTTAAAGAAAAAAAAGTTTACTGAACCATATAGCCATCTGCTATTTTCAGCTCAAACATAACAAAAGTGATCCATTTTTGAAAAGAATACTCACAAGTGATGAAAAATAGATTGTTTACAACAATATAGAGAAGGGATCCAGAGGAAAATAAAATTATCTAGTCTACATCTGAAGAAGGTGATGCTGTGTATCTGGTGTGATTGAAAAGGCATTGTTTAATATGAGCTCATGCCACAAAACCATTTGTTGAATTCAGACAAGTATTGTTCCCTAAATGGACCAATGAAAGGCAGCAACTAATGAAAAGTATCTGGAATTGGCCAATTAGAAGGGTATCAGCTATGAACTTTTGTTCCAACCCAATGGGTGTCAAAAAAATAAAGAAAGAATAAAGCTAGCTGACCTTTGATTATCAAGATACAAAGTCACTTTTTTTTTTTTTGCATAACAAGACTGTTTTTAAATTGGTTATAACTAAAAACACTATTCAAGTAAGGAGAGATTGGAAATGCATGTTCAAGTAGAACAATTTGCAGCCATTAGACTAAAATGACAAAAAAGCTGACCCTCCATAAAATACATATCTGAAGCGGCCCCTTGAAACCAGGTAACATGTATGGGTTTCTGATAGGGGGATACTGCAGAAGGTATAAATCAGCAGATGAATTATGCCAAGTAAGGATGAATGTTATATTTATTATACATTCATATTTAATGCCAAAATCATTGTGAGCTGGTATTATAGAGGAAAATCAAAATGATGGGCAAAAACTTGCATACTGAAATATATAAATAAAAAGACTTTTCAAAATGTTTCTTGAATTTATATTTTGTACAATGTTATAAACCAATTAAAGTATTTTGTTTTATATTACAAATGTTTGTATTAAATGTACAAATTTTTTTATTTTTTTCAGAGGGCATTTTTTTTTTATATTAAAAAGGTCAACTTTTCGATTAATTTTTTTTCGCAGTAGATATAATGAGCAAAGAAGAATGCAAAGGGCTACTCAACACTTTTAAAATGAGACTAAAACCAATCCTTTAGTTTTAATAGTATTTTTTATTACACCAATTTAAAAACAGTCATGATGGCATCAGCTCTCAACTTGGTACCTATGCTGATGACACACCCATTTACTCCTGTCTTGATAGTAAGTCTGATCAGATTGATAATGTCAAATTGGTGGCTGATCTCAAAATGACCTAGTCTGTTATTAACTGGGGCAAAGGGTGGCTTGTTAATTTTAAAGCCTCCAAAACAAAACTGCTCTCTATTAATCATCTGAGAAACCCCTTTCTGCCTTCCATCAGTATGGCTGATGCTAAGCTCCAGGAGAGTTACTTGTTGCAGCTTCTCTAGCTAACATCCTCAGCTGACAGGAAATGGAAAGACTATATTGAATCCATCGCTAGGTCTGCTGCTAAGAAAGTTGGTTCACCATGTCATGCTAGATAATTTTTCTCTCCAATAAGTCTACAATTCATCCATGCCTTGAATATTGCTACCACATATTTAAAGATTCTTGATAAAAACCAAAGACAAATCAGTAATATTTGTCCTGACCTGATGTCTCTGCTTCAGTCACTTTCCTATCCCCATACAGTTGCTATACTCTGTGCCTTTTCTATGAATACTCTCATGGTAATTGTACAGATGAGCTCTCTGTTAGGGTACATAGACTTTATGAATTTAAACACAGTACTAGATTAGCAACAACATCCTGTTGGTTTATTGTTGAATTGGCTATATGTAATCATAAGTTCTATGCTAACAGTTTTTTTTCTTGCACTTCTTGCTTGTGAAATTCTCTTCTAGCTTCTTGCTTTCCAGCCAACTTTGAGCTTCAAAAATTTAAATGCAATATCAACCATTATCTACTATTATTATTATTATTATTATTTTGCATGGGGTGAATTCGATTAAAAAAAAAAAAAGGCGAAAAGGTTATAACTGTGATATTGTACTTCAATAACCAAAAGTCAGCCAGCTGGAATATTCTGGAAATTTCAGTTTGGCATGTATATCTGCTGCTAATGCAACAAACGAACAAAAATTAATATAGTTAATGCAAAACATACCCTTTTGTGAAGGAGTTGACATAGATAATTCTTCATTGAATTCATCTATGTAGAAAAAAATTGCATTCACTGACATTTGCTGAATGTTTACAGAGACCAAACAGTGAATGTGAGCATAGTTAGTCAGTGGGTAATGCATATCAACAGTGGAGGCAGTGGTGTGTATAATAAGATAAGTTACAGGTGGCTCTGCACAACTGTCAATTCACAAAATGAAAAGCCCCTCAGAAATTTATAATCAATGGGTGTGACAGCACTTGCTCTATCCCAGTGTTACTGTATGCCTTATATCTGTTGCAGATTCCATGGAAATAAAGTGGAAGAAGCATTACTTTCAGAACATCACTTGTAATTTATTCATTATAAAAGAGTAACAGCCTAATTTTAAGCTGATTTTTCATGTCCCTACCACCAACATTAGATAGACAGTCCAATGAAGCAATTTTATCCCATAAGGTTAAAGAATATATAGAAAACAAAAACTTATGAAAACATTTCACTTGTTTCATTTTTCTTTCCATTATTAATCTTTAATAAACCTGAAGTTAATTTTAGATAACAGAAGACATTTATACAGTGATTCTGTGAAATAAAAAGGTATAAATCAAAATGTTAGGAAAATACATTTGCATTCAATTTTAAGTACAAAAGTAGAAAATTCAATGCTTTACTAAATAAATATCTACCATAGCTGTTTTATCAGAATACAACTAATATTTTGAAAGAAAATTTCTCTAGATATCTGATATAATCGGTTTAATGTTAGAATTACTTCTATATAAGTTTTGCTTATATTTGGCTACAAGAATATAGTAAATTATTTTCTGAGCAATAAAATTTTTTAATTTTCCAAAAAGAAAAAAAAAAGTGGGCGTTATTGAAGATATTTGCAAGAAATTGGAATAAGGTGCAGAGATCAACTTAAAGAGTTAAAAAAATGTTCAAGTGGGAAAAGCATGAGAGTTAGAGATTTTATGTTAAATTACAGATCAACTTTACAAAAACGCTAATCAATTTGCATCACTCCACACGTGGACATCAATATTCATTTCCAACCCAATCAACACCTGACCAAATTGCTTGCACTGATATTAAAATAAGTCTACTTTTCATTTTATTTCTGTGAATTGAAAAACTCAACCTAAGCCAATTATCAATTTCCTTGATAACAAAGGGGAATATTATCTCATCATCTAAAATCCTTTTTCTGTTGATGCATATGAAAATGAGGGATTAGAAATGAGTCTCTACATGATGAAGTTGTCTTTAAAAGGTTTCAAAGGGATCACTTTTATGAAAGAAAGTGAAGAGCTAACAGAGAAATACAAACACATTAAACATATACTGAGTGCTTTAAAGAGTGAGATACCAATTACACTTGTGTCAGTTCTGTTAAACTGATGAATGCCTTACCATCAGAATCATCCTTGGGGGTTGACACAGGCTGGATGTCTATTGGATTAGACATACTGCTAGGGCTACACGGTTCAGCTAGTGATTGGGATCGGCGTCGTTCAACAACAAATTCTCCCTGAATAAAGTGATACAATAACAAAATAATTAAAACAAAAAAATAATACTGACAATTAATGCTGAATCCTATTCTAATAATTATATTGACTTCTAAGAATAAAATAAAATCTAATATTGTAATTAATTTTCCTAGCTGAAATTCGAAATCGTTAAGTCATGGGCATCTTATGCTCTATAAAGCAGCTTTTATAACAAAGAAAGCAATAAGGAAATTAAAAACAAGATAATTTCTTATTGAAGTGGATGAAATATTTGCAAAGTTTTTTCAAAAGTAAAAAACAAAATATATTAGAATGCTTCAGTAAAGCACAAACAATGACAATATCTTATAAACTTGTTTCTACTTGTTAAGATTTCAATTTAGAAAAAGAATAAAAAGGTTTTCTCCTCATGAAAAACTAATATTGGAACTCATGAAGTCAGAAGAACAGAAACCAGATAATGCTTACAAGACATAAGTTAAAAAATAAAAATATCAAATACTAAATTAAATATTACTAGGTTATGAAAAGATGTTAAAGATGGACAATTTTTAGATTGTAAAATAAGTACAAGTATTTCTGTGAAATCTTTTTGATTCTTAGTCACAATATTTCAATGCAATTTTATTTTGAAAGTTTCCAAATTTTGAGTCATCTGCATATGAAATGCTACATAAAAATATGTGATACACCTAAATCAAATACAATGTAGAAATCAGAATAAAAACACATTTAACTTTTGTTGTGTTAAAAACAAAATTATCAAGATATTTTACAATAATAAAAACCATTTTAATTGTCAAAGATATTAATGTTATATATACTACATGCAAGAAGTGTAAATCTTTCAGATTAGTCATATAAAAGTGAAGTAGCGTGTATCTATTCTACATTAGTAAACTAACAAATGAGGTAGGAAGAAAAAGCAGTAAACTTTCCTAATAGAGAACCTACCTGTTGAAAGTTTATAGGTGGGATAGCTACAACTTTGGATACAGGTTGCTCAACATCTCCCCAGTCCCACTCAGGAATGTTAGGATCTGGAGATTTAGGCCCAGGAATAATTTTCACACACTGGAAGGAAAAATTACTAAAGTAGAATCATAACTACTTGTGCTAAAAGGGAGCAATTAGAAAATAAGCAAATTAAAATTATAGCAGCAGAAAGAGGTTAGTGGTGAAAATGTTTAGCATGCAATGTTACAAGACAATAAAATTATTGTTTAGAATTTAAGTAAGAATAAAATAAGTTCCGTAAAAATATGATGAAAAGAAGTTTTCTTTTTATCTTGATTGAGTCTATATTTTCAGAATTTTAGAAAAGTATTCTTTTTAACATTTTTTTTTAGCACTACTGAAATATTTCTATATAAAACATTCGTAGAAGCTGAGCCTTTTATATTAGAGCAATAAATATTGAGTAATGTAAAAAGTTAAATAAAGTAAAAATAAAAGACATTTGCCATTTTACCATCTTTATAATTCCATCCCCCTAGAACATATCTTTCTCACTATAGAACTACACTAGGGACCTTTTGCAGTTTTTTCCAGGAATTGAAACAACATGCACATTAAGAAAATTCCCTAAGGACCAGAAACAATAATCTGAAAGTACAATATTTGGTGAATGCAGCAGGTGAGTGAAAACTTGTCAGTCAAACATCTCTTCGCCTGGTCACCAGAGAAAAACATCTCAACTACAGCCTGTCTGAAGTTATTATGCAAATCAAATAAACCTCAATAACGCAAAAGGTTCTGAACCAATATTTGTCAAATTTTATCTTGCTCATTCCAAGCCTTAGTAAAATATTTAATTAAATTTTCTGCCATTTTTAATGGTTAGCTTTTGAGATTTGGAATTTATTTAAAAAAATTTATGAAAAATGGACTGACAAGCTATTATGCAGATTAAACTAATATTAGCTTAAGACCTTCTGAAAGCTAATAAAAAACTATTTTTTCTTTTTGTCCATAATATATGTTGAAACATGGGTAAAGGGAAGGATCTATCAAGTTCTGAAAAACAGAAAATAACAAGTTATTGAGTGAGGGAATGTTCACATTGGAGACATCAAAGGAGCTTTGGAGAGATCATCAAATGATAAAGAGGGCTAATTTGAGAACCCAAAGCAAAGGAAAAGGCTTTAACAAATTGCTTCCTCAAGATGAATGGAAACTAAAGCAAGTTATAGTGAAACCACTTTTGACCAGCACTCAGAGTTTTGAAAAGGCTGGAATTGAGGGAGTCAAGGACAAAAGGTGTACAATACTTTGTGAATTGGCATCTGTAAAAAGATCTCCTAGGCAACCTCCTTTCACTAAAACAAATATTTTAAAGCGTTAAAATTGAGCCAAGAAATACATGAAAATTGACTTTTCTAAAGTAATTTTCACAGATGAATCTTGAGTGACATTTGATGGTCTTGATGGATAGACCAAAGGATGAGTTTTATCTAATTTCAACATGTCTGTGGCTAAAAGAATGCAACAAAGAGGCAGTAGTGTTATGATATGGGCTGGAATTGTTGATCAAACCATTATTAGACCATTCAAAGTTGATGAAGCAGTTAAACTGAATAGTGCTAACAAGACTTTCTTTGTATGGTACAAGTCCCAATCTCATAGTTTCAAAGTGAAATGTGTATTTATGCATGACAATGCTCCTTCTCATGTATCTAAGCTTACTTGTGAATTATATGAGCATAAAAGATTTACAGGAGAGAAGATAATGGAATGGCTGACATCCAATTGAAAATCTATGGTAAATTGTGAAGATAAAATTATATGATGGTAGCAAACAATATAACAGCAAAGGAGACTTTTGGGAAGCAATTAAAACTACCATGTCAGAAATTGAAGCTGCTGAAGTAAAAAAAATTAAGAAAATCAATGGATAATAGATTACTTGCTGTTATTGAGAAGAAGGGTCTCTATATTAAAATGTAAAGGATTCAAAGATTTATCATATGTGTTTGTTATTTGTTCTATTATAGGTGTTGATCAATTTTTGATGATTTTATTACCTTTTTATTGAAGTAAAATGTGATTATATTGTTTTGCCTAATAACTTCAGACAACAGTTTTTTAGAATACATCAAATAACTTCAATAAAACATATTGATACTACCTAAAATTTTAACTTTGGTTAAAATTTGACAATTTTTTTCAAATCAAATTTATATGATTTGCTTAATAACTTCAGAGATGGTGTAGCATTATCCTGATGAAATCTTATGCCTTTATCTTTTAACTAATCCTAAATGCTTTTCACTGATTGGTACTTTCAATTGTTCTAAATTGCACTATATCATAAATATTTTAATAGGAGCAGATAGGTTCACCTATCATCTGGTTAACACTATTCCTCGGTTTTTTGAACAGGACTAGAGATTTGTCACTTGTTTCCTGACTAGGAATGGTTTTCAGATTCCCTCTAAAGTTTTCTTGTTCTCTTTCACTACCAGTAGCTTCTTATGTCTTAGGAGAATGTCTGCTGAATTGATTAATAAAAATATACAGAAAATACATGTTTTTTATTACAATATCAATTATGAGCTTACATAATAAATAAAGATTATTTATTCTTACTTTCCAACAATTCCAAACTAGTTTATACACACTAAAGGGATTTTTCCGTTTATATTGAAATGGATTATGCTGTGAAATACAGAGTTTTAGCATTTCAGTTCTCTGCCTTGGCTATAGTTGCCAACTCTGTCAAGTCATAATAAAGGACAAAGGAAAAATATACAAATAATCATTTTTTTATTTAATTCCTGTAAATATACAATATAAATGAAAATGTTATTGTTGAAATTCGAAGATGAAAATAAAAAACAAAGACAGAAAGAGGTAAACAAACGAACTGCCCATTCAAATAAAGGATGATTAGCAACCTTAGCTATGGCTGAAATACTGACAGGAGCTAACAAGTCTGCTTTGATATATAAATTTTTATTTAAAGAGTCCCGTAAGATGCTAAATTATAAATTAACTTCAAGTCTACCAAAATTCACAAAGGTAATTTTTTACCTGCATTACCATGATTCATCTTTTTAACGGTATTTGTCATGACTTTACAATAAAGAAAGCAAAAGATTTAACTTGGATTCAATCATAAACTCATCCTTTTCATTAAACATAATAGGTACCCAATTATATCACAAGCAGCAACAAATCAATATTTCTAGCTTTTATTTTAATACAAAAATTATAGATAAACTAATGCAGGTTTACTCTGCTATATGAAAGCTAGTCCTGGTTATGACACTAAACTAGATCTGTTAGTAAGGCATCTGATCAGAAGATTGGAGGTTTTAAGGAGTGTTAATTGTGGTTGTTTCCAGGTTCACTTTAACCTGTGATGGTAGTACATGTCAGGGTCCCAGCTATGGGCAAATAGTGAACCCCAAAACACAACAGTGTGAAAGTATAAAAATCTTATAGTAAAAATACCAGCAACATATTTTTATATAAAAATTGGCAACAATACATTTTATCTGTAGTTGAAGGTATACAATTATGGTCAAATTATATTTAGTTTAAGCCATAAAATTGTGTTCAAAATATCTAAATTTTGACTTTAAATAATAGCATAGAGCTTGATATGCAGCTAAACAAAAACAACCAAAATGCAAGAACTCTTTCATGACATTAATCCATATACTATCTTACTGTTTCTTAAGAAATCAAACAGTATTCCAAAATATAACTTCAACAAAACTACAACATACAACTCACACATCATTGCCACTAGTAATTATGTCCACACAAACATGTCTCTCCACAAAAGCTGAGTATCATCTACCATGTATTCAATTTTGAATAACATAACATATATTTTTATTAATTCAAAGCTCCCAAGAAAATTAAATTTGGCATTAAATGACCCATAAGGTGTTCATATGTAAAGAAACAAATTAAATAAAAAAAAATTTAAAAGCAGAAAATTTCTATGAAACATTTTGTAAGATGAAATGACATCAAGTGAAGTAGCCATTTTCAACCAAAGCATGGCAATAAAGTAACTAAGACACAAGGGGTTACTGAGTGTGAAAGAATAAGAAAAAGAAAACATTATTTAGGAGCGAGAAAAATAAAAGAGGAATCAAGAAGACAGTAGATAACAACTGATATTGGATTTAAATTTCTAAAGTTGGATGGAGAGCAAAAAGTCAGAGTTTCACAAACAAGAAATGTGAGAGAAGAAACTGTTAACAAAGAACTTATGGTTACATTTAGCCAATTCACCTATAAAACGATGAGACCTTGTTAACAATCGATGAGAATGCTTAAATTCATAAAGTCTAGGTACCATAGAGGAAAGTTTATCAGAACAATTACCATGAAAATATTTATAGAACATGTACAGAGAAGATACATTATGGCAATGGGAAAGTAACTGAAACTGGGATGCCAGGTCAGGACCAATAATATTGCTGATTCTTTGGATTTTATCAGGACACCAGACGAGAAATGCAGTGATATTCAAAGTATGGACAAATGGTAGACTTATAGGTATGTGAGACAGATTCTGAAGAGAAAAATTGTCTAGCACGACACAGTGAACAAACTTTCCTAGCTGCAACACTTGCAACTGATTCAATATAATCTTTCCACTTCATGTCAGCAGAAAACATTACGCCAGGAAGGTGCAATGAGTCAGTCTTCTGGAAATTAGCATCAACCAAGCTGATTGAAAGCAGAAAGGTCTCTCAGATGATTAATAGAAAGCTCTTTTATTTTGGAGGCATTAAAATTAATAAGGCATTCCTTGTCCCAGTTAACAGCAGATTTTAGTTCACTTTTGAGATCAGCTACCAATTTAACCTTATACAACCAATCAGAGTTATTAAGACAGGAGTAAATTTTATAAAAAAAAAAAATCTCATATCTGAAAAATAATCATTTGTGTAATTTTTGCTATGATTTCCAATGCTGATTGCAAAACTTACATTAATTTTGAAAGTGTACATTAGTTTACGAAATGTTTGCTTTTAGCACTAACAAACAATGATATGATAGAAAAAGTAAGTGTGAGGCTAAGTAGTTGAGCATACAGTCATATTGCAAGCCTTTCAGAGTAGACAATACATCTTAACCTTAGACAGTGAGCCAGACAGAAATAGAAGGTTATGTTTGGGATCTGGAAACACTTAGAAAATTTTCTCAAAATAAACTCATATTGATTGCTTCTTTTCTTGGTGTAAGGAAACATGTATTCATGTTGGCCTTCCATAAAAGCAAAATGATAAAAGATGAACTTTTCACAAGACATACCAGCCAAACAGATTTATTATTTATTGATAAATAAGTCTGAAAATAGATATTATGATGGTAAAGCTTCCTTAGATTAGAAAATTTCAATGAATTATCGTGTGGCTAAGGTGTGACACTATGCATAGGACATTCACATAGGAGTGGAAGATGCTTCTCAAGTTTTATTAACCAGCAGATAGGGTCTTTAAAGTCTTATAAATGGCATCCACTTTGACAGAAGGGGAATGGAAGAGTAAATAGGAGCTTTTGAGATCAAGTGACAACAAAATCAAATATAGAGCATATCTGATTGCTGGCCTATATTAACAGTCACGGTTGGCATTGAGGAAGCCAGTTCTTGTCCATCCTTGGTAGAGGATAGATTGTCCTTCATGGAGTTGGCAGTGGGGAAGAGTTGATCTATGAAACTGACACAACAAAAGTCATCCCAAGTGTCACCTTCATAACCACCCAGACTGAGCAAGACCCTGAATATAAAAATACCTATTTTATAATATTGGAAACAGGTTTCTAAAAATGGCATCTCATCTGTTTTTATTTTTCATTAACCTGCGCAATGAGCCTTTCCCAGTTTTTTGTGAACACCAATATGAACGCAAGTTGAAGACAAATCATGAGGTTGTCAATGGCCAATCAGTAGAAAACTAGGTGATATTGCATGTTTACAAAGGATTTCCCCACTAGTATTAGTGGTCAGGGTGTGGAGCTGAGGTAAAAGCCAGGATTTTGAAGGTTCATTTTCAAGGTAGATGTTGGTAATTTTTCTTGACGCATTCGGGCACCGAATATTCTTACACTCGGTTTTGGAGCTTTTCTGGTGGGTTATTTTCCAACCATTTCCAAAATGCTGTCCATGTCTTCGTCCTTTGGTCGAACTCTGCGCTAAAGTCGGGTTTGTTGTTGGCGAGAAGTGAAGGTTGGATTTGTGACCCCATTTTGTCGTCTCTACGGTGTGTGTTGGACTGTTACATCGGACTATCGTGTGAACTGCGATTTGGCTACAAGTGTTGCGGCCGAGAAACAAGAAATCTAATGCTGTTGCTATGATCAGTTGACAGTCTTTGCTTTACCCCAACAGTAGACAAACCCTCCCTCCCACTTGAAAGATGGGTGAAACACAATATTTCTACTCTCTCCCATTTTTTTAGATAATTACAAATGATGCTTGGTTATAAGAATAAATGCTTTTTCATCTGAATAAGACTGACTATTACTGAAACATTGGGATTTAAAACCTCATTAACCTGTTAATGCCTACCATAAATATAGTATTAATTATAAAAATTAAAACAAAAATCCAGTATTAATTATACATTTATAAAAACAAGTCTAGTATTAATTATCCTGCAGTCGGTATCATAGTCATTGTAAACTCCATGATCCTTTCATTAGCTGCATAGTATGTGTTTTGCTGGGGTTACATACAATTTTTGAATTCAGAGTTGCTGTTCTCATAGACTGTTGCCACCCAAGGCTGAAGAGCCGAGTTTGCTCTACTATTTAGCCATAGTTGAAGGTTTTGAATTCAAAGTTGTCCTTCTAGACCAGTATTAATTATAGGTTTATAAAAATATTCAGTATTCATTATAGGTTTCTATATTAATGCCCATCATTCCAAAAAATAGTTTAAGAGGCATGTAAGAGTACAAAGAAGTTTACTGGATTAGAACTGGAATCATGACGTTGATTTTTCATTTTATTTCATTGTTAAAGGTCACTGTGAAATTCTGTTAAGGATTTCATTTGTAATTATAATCAGTACTAAAATTGCAAGAGAGTGCAAAACTGATGATAAACCTCAAAAATGTATAAGGATTGGCACTGCTAAGTTTACTAAAGGTTTTTGTAATAAAAATAAAATATACAATAACTATGAAAGTGATAAATTTGCTGCCTTTCAATATTGTTAAATCTACAATAATGAGAAATAGTGAATGTAAAATGTTAATTTATTTTGAAAAAAGAAATGATTATTTTAGTCTCTTTAACTCAGAGTGAATATTTAAAAAGAAATTTATAAATTTAACAATTTAGTGTTATCAAATTATGTCTTTTTGTAACATTTGTTAACCTTGTGCATTACTACTGGGTTGTTGCAGATTAAGATAAGCATGGGTTTGTGTCTATTAATAAATATAAAATAGTAATTGTTAAATAAGTATTAAGAAATATAAAATTTTGTTAAGTGATTCTTCATTTGAACTAAAATGAAACTATATTTGATTAGTTGTGAAGTGAACAATGGAATAAGACTTGTAATTTAGTAATTAAAATTTAGAGTAAGAGAAATAAATTTAGTATAAAAATAGCATTATAAAAACATCTATATATCTATAATTAATGTTTTGCCCGAATTAAGCATAACAAGCTTCAGAATCTTAGAAAGTAGTTACAAGTATCAGTAAATATTAAGTAAGTATTTACCTTCTTAGGCTTAAGATTGCTTTCTCCATCCTCTTCTGAAACGGTCTCTAAATCAGGAACTTCTGGTACTTCTTTGAGTTCTTCAGTAGCTACTGGAATTGGTCGCAGCGAGTGACTTTTCAAATTGACCATGCTACCACCAGCTATTCTCCTCGATCCGTCTTCATTTTGAAACAACAGCTGGAGCTGAGAAGAAACACAAAATAAAAAGTGAAAAATCAGAAATCTAGAAGAGAGCAAAATCAATATTTGTAATTTATGTGATACAAAGTTCAGTAAGATGAAGAAAGAGGGAATAATAACCTGGTCTGCTTTGGTCAGTGTTCTGTATCCATGACCTTGGGGAAGACTTCGTTTTGTATCACAGCAAGTATAGGCACCTGGACTGAAATGTAATTCAATGTGATATCTCTCAGGAGACATAGGATCCTAAAAAGGAAAAACAAAGAAATAGTCACACTTCATTAACAACAACAAAAGTGATGAATTTTAATTCAAAATTTAATTAAAAAATGTTGAATTTTATAAGGAATTGCTATTGCAGTTTTAAAGCAGCTGCAAAGAAAGAGACTACAAAATGAGAATATTTTGTCATTTTCTTAGAATAAAAATTTTCTTTAGCTTTCCTTTCATATGTAACCAAAATTATAGAAGAGAAAAAGAAAAAAAATAGCTCTCATATAAGAGATTACTTGGTAATTAATACTACTAGCTATTCATACTAAATGGATATCTTGACTATTACAACAGTAAAAACCAATTTTGATTTGTTACAAGACTTGCTTTAGCTATTTTTTACATGAGAGGTTCAGTGAACATATTGAATAAGCAGACGAAAAGTGAACTAAAATAAAGAAAACGATTTCAACTAATTTATTGTGGCATTTATTTTCTTGTTAATGCAAGGAACAAAAGCTAAACAAATGGTCAACCTGAGAAGTTCACACTCAGATTATGAACAGTACTCGAGATAAAAATCAGTCTTGGCTATTTGTTTCTCTTTTCACTTCTCTCTGAGGTGAATGTGAGTTAATCAGACAAGCAACAAAAGACTGTCTAGAATCTAAACTAAAATTTTTACATTCATTCTTAGTTAACAGCCAACATTTTATTAGCAACATGTGTCTATAGTTCATCATTTGAAAATTGAAAAGAAAGCCTACTTCACATTTTTCTGAAAACTCAAGAGTTAAGAGTAGAGATGAAATGAGAATAAAATAAAGGAATAAACGGATTCAGATTAGATATGGAACATTTATTCTTAGTTGTACAGATTAAAGTCTAACAACTAAACAACAAACCTTGTTAGGATCTTCAAACATCATGATTACAATTTGAGTCATGTAGTTGAGTTCACCAGTGGCACTAATGTACTCCATTGCTCGGTGCCATTGTTCATCTTTATTTTCCTAAACAAATAAAAAACAAACTTAAAACCTATACTATCATCAAAAATTTTAAATGCAATATTAACCATTATCTTCTGTCTTCTTAA
This sequence comes from Acanthosepion lycidas, assembly GCA_963932145.1. Taxonomy (NCBI): domain Eukaryota; kingdom Metazoa; phylum Mollusca; class Cephalopoda; order Sepiida; family Sepiidae; genus Acanthosepion; species Acanthosepion lycidas. Next base: position 41,890,893 of record OZ010596.1, on the reverse strand, counting down.
TTCTTGTACTTTTATTGTTCTCTCTCCTTAATAATATTTTTCTTTTTCTCATATTCTTTCACACAGTAACCCCTTGCATTTTAGTGATTTTATTGTCTTGCTTGGAGTGAAATGATTAAAAAAAGAAATAAATAAATGGATTAAAAGACATTAAATGAAAGTTAGACAAAAATATTTTCAATCTAAAAGTTTCTTAAAATGACTACAAAAAGGAAAAAAAAAGTAAGAAACGAAGTAAAAACTTATAAGTTTACTTACATCACAGAGCCCACCATATCGTATCATTGATAACAATGAATGTATATGACTTTCACTTGTAAAATACAAGCGTGTCCGTACAAATCTCTGTGGTGATGAGACACCTTTGGAATATCTGAAGGAAAAGGAAAAAAATTAAGAAAAGAACAGTAAATTTATGAAATAATTTATTTGATTATGAATTTTCAATCAATGGGCATATTTCTCAAATACCTCAACAGGGAAATTGACTGCACTCTTAACATCATTAAATTAGACCTTTTCACACTGAGTGAGCTTTAATATAATCCTTTAGGCAAAAAAGAGGAACAAAAGAAAAAAAGTGCTAAGAGCTTAATTTCTTTGAAGAACAGTTTCTTTACTGAGTGTTTTTTTTAACAAAAAGAGAAAAAAATAATAAAAAACTACATATCAATGAAGTTTTTCTTCAATCCTTTTTAAAAATCAAGCAACTTGTTCAAATATGGTTAATTTCTTTGAAAAAAAAAAGATTCATTTTTAAGTCTAATTAAAATATATTTTATTGCATATGTATAATTTCAATTAGAAAAATATTCAAATTTTTACATTTCCAACATGCTAGTCAGGAAGTAGAATGTTTAAAAAAATATACATGACCAACCTTGAATCTAAACGTGTAGTTTCTTCTTGTCCTAAGGTAAGACATTGTTGAAGGTCACTTCGGATTTTCCTCAGCAGTGGAGTACATAAGCTCTGGCCAATTTGGAGTTTTTCCTCCATTGTTATTCCATATTCCTATGAATAAAAAAAATTAATGTTATGTCAAAGAATCACCTAATTATCCTGTTGAACAAGGTCCAATATGAGGATACAATGTCATTAGCCACTTCTATCAAAAAACGTTCTGTTCACCGTATGTTTGCTTAGATATCTACTCAATTTTAAAGTGCTATCTACAAATAGAAACATGTTATTATTTTATCAAATATCTTAAAAATTCTTTTTCTTCTATGTGCTGTGTCCTTCAGAATATGGTTGATCATGGCTCTCCACAACTTCCTATTCATCATGGCCCATAGCAGTGTTTCTGCCCATAGCAGTGTTTCTACACTTGCCAAGTCTCACCCCTGTTCCACTATTTATCCACACAAGCTCATCAGGTACGTGCATAGCTGCCTTCCCTTGTCTTTCTTGCCTTTGATATGCCCTGTGAGAGTAAAGTTTTCTAAGCACCCACCCCAACTCCTCATTATGTGCCTAAGAAATTTCTGTTTCCTCTTTCTGATTCTGACTATTTTTCTTTTGTAAAATTAAAATATATTTTTTATTCTTTTACAATTAAAGAAATCATTTTTCAATTGCAGAACTTTCACATATAGACTTAACACAAAAACAAAGAAAATTAAAAATTATTTTGAAACTTCCAACATATTCAACCTCACAAAGAGATTTGTATTTTAAATAATTTATCTGATTTAAACAGTGGATTAGAGAGTGAAGAATGTCTAACAGTTGGGAAATTTCTACATTTTTACCTGAGTCTAATTGCAAATAACTAAAATGGTTCAATCCTTAAACAAGATTTGTGTTTGGAAAGAAAAGTGAATTCAAACAAGTGACAAATCACTAACATACAGAATTAAAGTATGTTTGTGTTAATCTATTAACAACTGTCTCAAAAATGTAAACTTTACAAAAGGACAGAAACAGATACATTGGAAAAAAATAAACTATATGATAAATTTCGCAAAAAAAGTTATACTGATGGAAACAAATATTCAAATTTCATTTTTAAAAATGTTAAATTTAAAAAAAAATTCTGAGAAAATATATTAAATTTTTCATTTTCTTTTTTAAATAAATAAATAACTTAGAAACACAAGCAAAAATTTCTGTTTTAAAACAGAGAAAAACAATACATTGATTGCTAGAGACATTGTTGGAAAGACCTTAACAAGAGTTCAATATTAAATGTACACTTAACTATCCAGTAAACTCTCTGGTTTAGTGATGTAACAAAAATAAGGAAAAAATCTTGCCTGATTAAATTTCTGGAACAAATGTAAAAGTTTTGAAATATTTAAAATCATTTGAATTGGTCTACAAGAAGCTCAAGTTTTTATAGAACTGGTTAATTATAAATAACAGATTTATAGTTATTTAATTGGATTGCACAGATAATGACCTTATGAGATACGAGTAAATTTAATTTGACATATTTTCTGATAAGATCTACAAATTAACATGTTTTTAGAACAAAATATTAGTTCTAAAACGAATCAGAAAATTTAAGAAAATTATACCTGAGGAATTACAATGTCAGCCAATGCTTTTGAGCAGTTGAAAAGTTCTTCAGCTCGTTCATACTGTAAGGTATGATGATTATGCTGCAGGTCGTATTTAATGCAGTCATAAATGTCTGGGATCTTACTGACATCAAACAAGCCTTGTTTTGTTTTGAAGTCTTTCTCCAACTTGGCCCAGCGACGTATCAGTAGCTCCCACGATTCACCATGGTATAACTTCAGATCTAAGAGCAGAATTTGTTTTTTTAAATAACAGAGAAATTAAATCAATGTCTTCAAAAAGAAAAAAATTCATACATTTATTAAATTCAGTTGACATAATGAATTTTTGACAGCTGACTGCTGCACATAACTAATGAGAAATGAAAATATAACAGAAGAGAAAAATTTAATTTCAGTTCAGTCAACTTGAAAAGAAAAAAAAAAAAAAAGGCTTTCTGGCATATTCTCAAAATATGTCACCTAAGTTTTGTTATGAGGAAAGAAAATAATTTAATTTTCTTTCACATGAAAATTAAGTCTATCATTTTCAAGATATAATAAATATTTGAAATTTGTATTTTCTGGTTCTATTTCAAAAGATTAAAACTGATTCCCACCTCGAGCTTTCAACTCCAACTTTAGAGAACGTATCTTGGCTGTTATTTCTTTGACCATTTCATGTACTTTTTCACACATTTGCCGAGGATTACAAACAAAGTTCATGGCATTGTACACAGAAATACTTCCAGTGGCAGCCAACTGCAGAAAAGAAAAAAAAATTCATTTCATTTGATAAGAAATATACAGAAAAAGCTAAAGAATTGCAACCAATATTAATTGTAATATCATCATCATCAAACAGATGAATAAAACAGATAACTGGACTTTCAGTGTGTAGCTTTGGGGTCTTCTCTAAACAGATTATACATTCTTGTGGGAGGGGGGATTTTGTCAGAGAGACTTTCTCAGATGGATGCTTATATATCAATCTGTTATCTAGTTTGTCTGATGTAACACATTCTAGGTGCAGCTGGGTCAACTACATGTTTACATGTTGGAAGCTGACACTAACATCTAGCGAAAGCACTACCTCCCAAATCAACCTGCTGATGCACTTGTTTTATCTAGTGGACACTGAATCCAAAGTGTATTTTACATCAACTTTAAGCAAGTCATATACTACAATTTTTAAATAACATTTACAAACATAAAATGAATTTTTTTTTTTTTGCTTCTTTTCGATACAACTTTGAGACAGACACAAATGAGTACATTTATCAAAATCAGATTCAAAGAAGAAAAAAGAAATGAAAGAATGCTGTAGACTTACTTTGGTATAATCAGCAGCAGTGAAATCTCTGTCTTGATTTAAAATCTCTTTTAATCTCTCTTTAACACTGTATTGAAGATAACAAAATTGATTTTAAAATCCTATTATTATATGATACTCTCTAAATGGAAATAAAGTGATTATTAAGATTTATTTCAAATATCTTTAGCCAATTAATAACATTGGTAATAAGAATATTAAAGAAAATTACTAAAAGAATTTTGAACAGATTTTCATTGAATCTTTCATACTTGATTAGAAAGAAAAATGATGACGACTCATCTAGAATGATCCTTGAAATCAGAATTAGATAATAAAATTCAGAGAAACAGCAAAGAGGCAAATTATGAGAAGAGACATCATACTGATAATCATTTAACAATCAATTATAAATCATTTAAACAATTTAATAATGCATATTAGAAAAACTGAAAGAATTCTAGTTTAAAAAAGAAATTTATTTTTAAAAGTAATGAGTTATTGAAGTCAAGAAAATGAAAATGTCATACAAAATTATTTATCTGAAAGTGTTATATCTGTTTTTTTTTTTGTTTTAAACAAACAGGAATTAAGCACAGCACATAAGCAACAGCAAACGTCCTGAGCAAAATCTTCTAAACATACAAATCATTATCCACCCCAAAAAAAGAAAAAGAAAAAAATCAACAAAACAGAAGCATGGAGGGAAAATTAATTTCTCATAAAAATCAATTTTAGGTTGTTTCCCTATTTTAGTCTCTTTTGTCAGACATGTTTAGTTAATTTTAATTTATGCTATAAAATGTTCAGTTTTATATAATTCGACAATAATGCAAAAGCAAAATATATTAAGAGAAATACATCTGGAAAATTAGCATCAGTCTCTAAAAGCTAATCTATTTTTAATTATTTTTTTAATCTCACAGATGGAAGCACTCATGAACAGTTGATTTAAAAAAATAATAAAGATAAAAAAATAAAATAAAGAATAAATCACAAAGAAAACAAATCCACCCATAACAACAGAAATATTAAATATTTTTATTGAAAAAAAAAAAAAATGTAGATGACTTAAAATAATCTAAGTATAAAGCTTATTTTATATAAAAAGTTTTTCAAATATGAGGAATTGGAAAAGGAATTAGAAAAACAGATCTTTTTTGTCATCATAAATGAAAAAAAAAAAAAAAAAAAAAAAAAAAAAAAAAACAGTAAGAAATAGGTGCACTCTACAAGTAACTGAAATATACTTCAAGAGTATTTCTAGCCAATCATATATATATATTACTTTATATACAAGGGGTTGTTGAAAGGTTCTTGATCCAACTTATTTTTCAAACTAGAACCAAATAACCAGGCATCAAATTTTGCTTTGGAAGGGCTTCTTGATTGAACTTTTCTATGTAATGCAAACACTTCAATTAAACTATTAAGTAGTCTTCATCATTTCAATCAGAAATATAATAGATGTGAATTGAAAAGTTTGGAAACCAAAAGTATGAGGAGTGCAACCAATTGTGTTATTTTACAGAGTTTTATTCAAAATATATAATTAGGAGATGTTTTTTTACATAACATTTTATTCAGTGCAGATTATATGAATTTCCATCCTTGCAGTTTTATGGCTTAACTGCTCACAAATGAAATCTCTGCCATTGTAAATAACTTATGGTATTAATATATTTTAATTCTTGTTACATGGAATCTTAATAATAATAATAAAAAAAAAACAAAAAAAAAACTAATGTTATGTCATGGATACTTACAAATTTGGAAAATTCCATGTTTAGAACCAACCGCATAATGAAATGAATATAATCTCGGTTGAACATAAGTTATTAAAATAAACTTTGATGAACACAATAGTTGAGCATTTATGGATGAATTATAATCAAGATGAAATACAAGGAACTCTTTACAGACAAATGCTCACTGCAGAGAGAGGAAAAACTTCTACATTTTACATTTTTTTAAAAAATCTCTTCCATAAGCAATATACACACATTCACTTTATTATTTTTTTTCTTAAAAAAGATTGTGCTTAATATCATAAAAACAAAGAAAAAATAAGTTTGATATTGGCCTTTGTTTTAAACAAATTACATTGTATATGGATTTTTACAATTGCCCACAATTTTTGTGTTGAGGTGATGCAGTGCACATTAGTGTTATGAACAACAATCAGAACAACATCAAAAACGATCAAACTGCAAATGGCTTATAGACTAGAAAAAAAAAAAAACAAATAGCTACATTCAGAATTAAAGTTATATAAAGTTAATTTTGTTTTATATTTTTAAATAAAAAAAAAAAAAAAAAAAAAAATTGGTAATGAAAAGTATTTTAAGCTAAGTCAACCAACTCAACTGTTCTGAAAATGTTTATAAAACAGGAAGTTGGAAATAGATTTGCTTTTGGACAAAATTATAGTATTAGCATGGAACAGACAATGCTTTACAAAATTAGGGGAAAAATTATCAATGATTTCATATAATAAATGTTGAATACAAGAGTTGAGTGATAAGTAAGGTCTCCTACCATGTGATGACATGAGTAACAGGGAGAAAAAACAGGTTTAAATATGTATTTAATAGTATGTAAAGTTCTTTCCAAACATGTTTAATGTCCATTTAGTGACTGTATTGACTCATAGTATTTGTTAATAGAATACTGTCAGAGTTACATAAATGGCATTGATCAGTGATAGAATTATCTGTTGTAAAAAAGTTGCACACCAATCAAAATTCACTGACATGTGAAGTCAATGAAAACTTGTAAACATTGCAAATAAGGCATGAAAAGAGAACATTTTTTGCATCTCAACAGTGCAACATTGCAGTATGCACTCAATAAAGAGTGCAAACTGTGAGAAATGCATAAGTGTTGCCCAGCCACAAATTTAGTGCTATCCAATTTCTGATTGTTTCCCAAAATTAAAGGAGGTATTGAAAGTTGTTGCATGCAATCGGTTCAAAAGAAAATGACACACTTTCTTAACAGAGGGAATGCAAAAAGTGAACGAAATGTTTAGAAAATGTAGAACTAAAGAGTGAACATATTGAAAAATAACCTAGGAAATTTAAGGAGAAATAATGTTTATTTTGATACCAGCTTCATTAATAAAACTGGTTTAAAATTTGTTTTACAGAATTGGGGACTTTATCAGTTAACACTCAATTTTGAGGATAAAGAAACTTACCACTTTCATTATTCTATATAATGTCAAATTTGTTTTATAGGATTAGCAACTTGCACTTATCAATCCAGTATTGCAATTTAAAGGAGAAATAAATTTATTTAATTTTTATATCAGTTTAATTACTATCTGGTAAAAAAAAAAAAAAAAAGAAACTTATAAGATTGAAGACCTTACTCACCAATCAAGTTACCTATTTACAAACCATTGAGCCATTAAATAGAAATATGTAACATAATGCTGTATGTGATAAATAGAAAATCTAACAAGAGTACTTGGCACAAAGCTTCTTAAAATTAATCTAATTATCAATTTCACCAACTGAAGACATGAAAATATTCATGTATTAAGTATTTAGGAAATACCATGTAAAATCAACAAGCTAAATATTAAAATTCTATTATAAAAAAAGTTAATTTTGAGTTGTTTTTGGGTTTTTTTTTACTGATTTTATACGTTTCTTCATATCTTCAAAATCTCTATGTGGTACATTTCATGTCTAATCTTGATATCCCTATTGAAAAACAAAAGCAAAATAGAATCATTTAAGAAAAGATCAAGTCATTATATTTCCTATATTTGTTGTCTTTGAAAAGTTTATATCAAAGTGGAGCAGCAGAATTGTTAAAGTTAGAATCAAAATCTCATATAGATTTCCAGGTTGATAAATTTTAATCCAATTTTGGGAAAAGTAAGTTATTAGCAAAATAACTTTGGGCGGAATATCAAGTGAAATATACATCAAATAATTTGATTGAATATTTCCAAAAACAGTAGAAATCCAAGACTTTTTGAATTTTGTAACAAAACTATGAACTCATCCTGACTCACACCCACTTGAATTAATATGGATTTATAAAACCAGAAATGGAGACTCACAAGAAAATCCCTCTTAATAATAAAAGAAAGGAATCACATTTTGAATTTTTGTAACTTCATGTTAATGATAAAAAAATAATAATAATAGAATTTATTTAAACATTAGTGAATTTCAATTTATAAACTTGGGAGTAATGAAAATTTCTTGACCTAATCCACATTCCAAATTCTGACTCAATGTCACATTTTTTTTATTTATTTTTTTTGAAGAGTTTCTTGGTCAGACTGATGATTTTTTCAACACTCCTAAGCCTAATAAAAAGAATCAAATCTATGTTTTTTTACAGAGGAATATAAGTTACATCGTTTTTTTTCTTCCCAAATTCATCTCTTATGAATATGATTTAAGCCAATACTGAATAATTGATACATACAAATATCTCAGCTTCTACTTGATTTTTTAATGAAAGCAACATTACATTAACAAATGGTGTCAGTATTTTATTACAGTTGCACCAAAGAGAGAAAAACTGACACACAGCCAAATGCAGAATATTTCCTCTCTCTAATTTAGATCAAATATATGAAATTTTCCTTTTGAAATCTAAATTCATTTTCTCAATGACAGATTCAGTTATACATGACTGTTCCATGCAAAACGAAAGAACCTGAGAAAGATCTTTTTTAAGTTTTCGATGACAAAGCAGAGATAATAAAAAAAATATTTATCGTTTTGTCTACTGCACAAAAATGGATGAATTGATTATAAAAAATATTCTAGGAAAAAAGAGAGAAAAAAAAATAAGCAAGTGTTGTTGGCAACTGGATATTCTGTGTGGACAAAAGGAAAAGGATGATCTAGAGGTTTGTCAAAATCTGAAGCGAGTTCTTAGGAGTGCAATTTTGGGAGTTGATACAACTATGATTGCTGCTCCTGATGGCATATTGAAGATTGGTTGAAAATAAAAGCAAGGAGTTGTGAAGGACAACAGAACTTGCATCCACAAACTATAGCAAGACCAATGACTTCTCAACCATTAGCAATCATGCAGCATAAATACATGACAACTATACTCACATTTCCTCTTAAAGGATAGTATTTAATTTTTATTCTTTTTAACTTTAATCCATTTTATGAAGTAAAATGATTTAAATTTATTAGTAAATATTATTACTCACTTTTAACAAAACCATATGAATTTTCTTTCAATTAAAAAATTGAAAATTTCTAAAATTCGACTGTAGCAATAATAAATGTGAATTTAATATTTTTTTATTTCAGGAATAATTAAATAAAGATTCAAATAATTCAATTTAATTTTGACTGAATAAAATTTATTCATGTTCAGATATTTCATCAGTTCATATATTTTAATGATGTGAGGTCTGTCTATTTTTCAGAGTAATATACAATTTTGAATATAAATTTTACAAGTACATGAAGCATGGACTATAACAACAATACAACATTAATAATTCACTTCAGTCATACAGTTAAGTGAATTTATCTCTCTTCAAGTTGCACTCCTGTTGCCATAAATAATGGCTGGATTTTTACTAAGCTTTATCAGCAAATATTTCTCATCATTGTCATTGGATTATTTCTAGTGTCAACAGCAGCAAATCTTTTGAACTCTGTTCTCAATTCACAGCCTGACAGAGTTCAAAATCATTTACCTGGGAGAGAGGGGAGGGTATTTCCCAGCCTACAGCCTCTTTGCAACATTGCATGCTTTTTGCTAATTCCAATGCAAATGTTCAGATGAGCTTTCTAGTTCTGCCAGCTCAAATCTTTGCAGCCAAGACCTGCCTTGCTACATCCACAAGATTGAATTGCCCTCATTACCTACAGATTCTTTTTGTTAGAAGGATGTTCCACTCAGAAAACTTCTTCCCAGAAACTACTCCTGTGTGGATGCTTCCCTGAACATTACAATCTTTAACTTTTTAAGTCTGGGATCAATTGTTATTTATCCACCATATCCTCACACTTCCTACTTCCTCAACTTATGTTCATATCACACACTTCATTCAGTAACCCTCTACCTTGAGTGGCTTTTGGGCCTTTTATATTTGATGAACTATAGTGGAAGAAAAAAAAAAAGAATCATATATAGATTACAAAAGATTGGATACTTTTTGGGGAGTATCCAATCACTCATAACCTAGATAACATCTGATATTACAAAAACAATTACCTATTAAAACAGGCTAAAGAGATATAAGATCTTCAAAGCAAGTGGGTCATATGCTGACTTACTCACAACAAAGCTAAAGAGGAATCAACAATCAAATTGAAACAATGATCCTTAAAGGTTCCCTTTTATATATTGAAGGTATAATCCCTTATTTTGTTTACATATATCTCTTTCCATATCTTTCAATAGTTTGTTTTTTTATTAATATCATTCAGAAAATGATAGAGAAAATGTCAATATTTTAGATGTTCATCCTCTAGTTTCAAAATACATCAGTATGTTTGCAGAACTTTGCTTGCTGTGTAATTGTAGTTAGCAAAGAAGTACAAATTGTAGCCAGCATTTCTTTTATTATGAGGAACAGATGGAATTTTGATAAGGTCTGTTTGCTTTTGGACAGAAATCTATTTGGATTTGGCATTAAACTTTAAGAGGTTTGTTTTTCAACTAGGAGTTTTTTTTTATTATCATACTGAATTCATCAGAAATTTATGCAGCAGTGGAACTTATTTTGTAGATTCTGTACTATTGTATTTGTGGCTATTTTATGCATTATATTTGCAGGCACATGAATGTTGCATAATCTATCTTGTGCTAGATATCACTAGTGACATTTGTATGTGAAGAAAATATAACTTCTTATTAAAACATTTACTTCTTGCAAAAGAAATGACTGAATGGGTTTTCAAAATTTTAACCATTTATGTCATTTTTATAGGGTGCAAATTGTTATTTGTTAATTTCTTTGAACACAATATTCAATCAAGTTTAACTTTTATAAAAGGATATCTTTTTACTAAGAAAAATCCTTTACAAATTGACTATTAAGGACACTACAAAGATTATAGAAATCAAGAATGTTTGAATATGGTTATAATACATAGCAATTTTGAAATATTTTGAGTTGTTGTTATTGTTATTATTATTATTATATATTGATTTATTTAAACTGCTATCCTCATCTTGGTTACCTTTTGAATGATGTACCTGCTACCCCCTTTCTTCCTTGCAGAACAAGCAAAAGGCTACATTGCATGGACAGATTAACTAATCCATGATTATCCACTTTCCATGGAGGATAGAATAAGCTGTCTACTGCTGTGGACTGAATAAAAAGAGTTTAATTCAAAATTTTGAGAACAATATAGAATATGACAGGCACCTGATAAAAGCCTGACCCAAAGATACAATGGATAAAAAAGTGTAACTATAACAACCAAAATGAAAATTGGTTTATAACAACATTGCATAATAACTGAACAAAATTATTCTCAAATTAAGTTGGTTAATTAATACATTTTATATTATTTCGTACAGTAGTAAATTGTATATGTAATATATGACTAGGCTCAAGTAGTTTTTATTTTATCTATAATAGGCAAGTTCAAATTTGGAGAATAATTAGTGAAACTTTCTGAACAGTTTCATAATTAAGAACCCAGAAGATATAAAAATTATATATATATAAAATAAAAATGTATACTGAGGCCAACACCCAGTGAAGACAGTCTGTTTCATGCATAAAGGCAATCTTCAGGATGGCCTTAAAACTATATATATATATATATATATATATATATATATATATTAATATACATTTTTGATTAATCTGACAGATTTTTATCACTTTAAACGTTATTTTTAGTGGATACTCATATTTGAGAGACACAGGTTCAATTCCTGCTGGAGAGCACAAGTTTTACTTTAAGATTTCTCAAATATTCAGGCCAGTAGACGAAAATAAATAAATATACTGTTTAATAAATAAATGGGGAATCTACTCAAATACGAGTATCCACTAAAAATAACGTTTAAAGTGATATTATATATATATATATATATATATATATATATATATATAAAAATTGAGATGAATTTATTTGTTCTACACATCTAAACTCTTTCATGTAGATCAGCCACCTTAAATATGAAATGCATACTTACTGAATACAAGGGAAGCTTTTAATGTAAAAATATTTTTTGCTACTCATGTGGAGTGGGTGTGTATCTTCTGCTTTTTTGTCATGTACCTTTTATATTAACAATTGCTGTGCTGGATAACCATTCAGTGGAAGATTTTGATTATTAAAGTAAAATTTTGAAAAATATATTTGAGTGCTTTGGAAAATCAATTTTAGTGAACAATTTTCCCCTAAATATATTTTTACTTTTTATTAGAAACTCGTCAGAAATTGACAGAATCTATAGTGTTTTTCCCTGAGACTCTTAATTGCTCTAGATCTTTCACTGAGACTACTAATTGCTCTAAATTTTTAGTTTCTGTAAACAAAAAAAAATTCCATTCATGTCCATCAACAGTGTCAATTAAAATGAACCTTGAATAACAATTTTAATTGGTAACAAAGATCGTAAAATAAACATTTCATATATATTTATAGCTATATATTTCATTTGTTTTACTATCAAATATGCTAATAGGGATTACTTATAATATTTATATTAGAAGTGAGGAATTGTTTTATTGTTATTATAACCAGCTTCAAGCCAAATGTTGACCTCTTACCCAGTGTAGATAAGTACTTCAGCTAATTAGATAAAATGGTATATGAAAAAAAATGCTGATATAAAAAATGATACAAAAAGATCTACATGAAAAAAAAAAAAAAAATTATTATGTTGCTCAGATAAAAACATTACAAGATTTATATATACATTAACTTACATGATCATAAATCAAATTATTTATTCTAGATGAATTCCTAATTAACAAAATTTGGAAGCTAAAATTAAAAAAAGAGTATAACTGATAAAAACTTTTCAAAGTAATATTAAAGTTTGCCAATATTTTCATTTCCAAATACCAATTAACCTTACTCTAAAATTCATGAAGATATTTAAAAAGGAATCACAACAAATGATAAATTGAGTTCTACTGATACATAATAGACTTCACATTGTTTAAAAAAGAAGACATTATTCCCTTCATTAAACATATTACATCTCACAAAATTAAAAAATACAAAACAATCATATATTGTTAATTTCAGGTTAATGTTCCATCAAATTCTAAATCCGTTAACTGTTTTTTGGGGGATCACAAGTAAAATTAACCATTTGCTTATAAGCATGAGTGCAGTTTGAGTTTTTTATTCAATTCATACAAATTTTAAATAGACACACACAAATATTCTCAATTTTAAATATTCTTTTTCATTAAATGTCATCTGATTAGAATTAGTGACCTAGCTGATATTCTTTGCTAAGTTTTACAAGAGAATTTGTTCTAAAAAGAATTTATACATTCGCCTGTCCTTTCAATACAATCATATCCAATACCTCATTATATTTTAAACATAACAAAACAAATTTAGAACAAATCAATAACTTCTGCTTTGCTCAACAGATACAGAAATCATTTTAAATTGACCTATTATTTAAAGTGGTTTATTAGAGTAATAATAGGACTTCAATTGTTCCATATAAAAATTCACCTAATTAAAATGTGTTTACATGTATAAACTCCCACACTCACATACACACACATATTATTGCATAAAAACACCTAGATTATCAATGGATCAGTATTTTCAACACATGCAGAAACAATATTAGTAAACACATTCAAAGTAAGTCTTACAGACACTACTTATTAAAGACATATCATCCTTTGTACACACGGCATGGAGGAAAGAACAAAGGCACACTTAATGTTTCATACCTGGAGATATAAAACAAGAGGTGAACAGAACTGTACAGCAATGGCAGACTTATGCCTAAGTAAAAATATTGGAATCCTGAAATTGGTTTTATTTTGTAGGCAGCAAAATCTCCCTCAAACATTAAATAACAAGAAATTCCTGATAATAGTGATGTTTCTTATAGTATGAGAGAATTATACTTTATAAAGGAGTTCTTTTAAAATTTGAACAGTTTCAGCAGTTTCAACTGTTATAAGAAGTAGGAATATTTTGTCTAGTTTATTTCATACTTTGGCCATATAAAGAGAATATTCTTAGATGACAAATAGAAGGTGGAGGGTGGCAGATATTTTTATCTTTTTTTTTTTTTAAGGAAATTTTCTGATCCCCCCCATTTATTAATTTTGCTTTTTGCCTAGAACTCAAACAGGAAACAGTAATTATTATATTTGGTTGAAATTTTAACTGGCATGCTTTTATGATATAACACATGAAAGGTTCTGTTTCAATGCATTATTTCAGAAATAGAGATATATTGTTCTTTCTTATTCTTTCCAGAATTACCATGTTCCAGCCTTTGATAAAGTTAATTTTTTGGGAGATTGCTCCCATTCAACTTTCCATATTTGGTAAATATTAACTTCTTCATCTTTGTCTCACTTGTCTGTTTCTTTCAATAAACCAGTGTAACTTTTCAGCACTAACAGTGATTAAACTCACAACTCTCAGGGAATCAAATATGTTTTCACCAACAATTCATTAAATCATATGTTTCTTGGACAATCCAGAGGGGAAATTTTTAAAATTTAAATCTAGTGCTTGCATGTATGTACTGACTCAGGTTGATAGAATTGTATTAGTGTTCTTTTCTTCTTAATCAGAGGTCCCCAGATGGTATTTGTCTCTATGCTAGGTCTACTGAGGAGGAGGAGGAGGAGGAGGAGGAGGTCTGTGCTTAACATTCTTTCAATTGTTTTTATCCTCTTATGATGAGAATTAACTGATATAAAATATCCCTTAAGAATGGAAAGCAGAATGAGAACAATCTACTCTTGGGGATTGAATAAAGGGCTATCAAGAAGGTTACCAAGTTCAATAACAGGCACCTGAAGAGATCCGGGGAGTATAACAGCTAAAACTGAAACGAGCATGCTGGTTGAAATAATAAGGCATATAAAAGGATCTATCTCTTGAGAAATTGAAGCATTATGAGGCGGTGCTGACAAAGAAAGGATTTAAAGGGGATGTGAATTCTGATGCTTTCTCAGATTTGGTCAGATTTTGTGAAGTGAGTTTGGCTGAGATTTTTTCAGCACCCCATCATATAATATAGATTACTGGGATGATTACAAATACAGACCCAACACTATTATTAAATTGAAAATTGGATTGGAAACCATTTTGCACTAACACATATTTTGCTATGATGTGCCATTTTTGCTATTATGGTAAGAAACCAACAAACAGAAATCAAATCCTTATAATACAGATTGTGAGAAATTGAATTGTCGCTTATTTAGACAACTTTATCAAAAAATAGACAAGAGTCTTTATGCCCTATTAAAGTGTGGACAAAACTTTCCAAAGTTCATATTTTTGTTTCTGTTTGGATAATGAATTCATTGCTGAAATTGTTCAACTTTTAAGAGTAATTAATGAGCTATCAGAAATTATGAGATCACCATTAATAAGAAAGTTTTGAAATATTTAACCAAACACACACTTGTATACAAAAATATATCTATGTCACCTGAGCATCTTTCCCTTCCCATGGACAGTGATTGTGAAAGCCAACAATTCAAAATGTTTTTGAAAACAATTCCATCATTAAATTTACCAGTGAAATGAATGGCAGTAAGAAAATCCTATTCTTTCTTGTCCTCAATAACAATTTTCCTTACTTCAGCAAGAAAACAAATCCAAGCAACCAGAAGCACTTTAATTATCTTGAGAGAGAAAGATAAACTACAGTATAACCAAAGGTTTTTAAAAAGCACACCCGATTTCTTTAGACTCAAGTAAAGAAACTTTGGAATATAAAATAATTTTTAAACAATAAAGACTTAAATAAAATTTAAACTCCAAGCAAATCCAAAATATCAGCCTTAATTATTTAACTTTCTCTCAAATTCCAATGGCAATAAACATGTTAAATTAATATATTGCCCTAATTACTAATAACTACATATGCTATGTTAAAATAATGTTAAAAAAAAAAAAAAAAAAGAGAAAAGAAATTCATGTATTTTATGAGCTTTCATGACTATAATATAGATTAACTTAGGTACCTCTACGAAATCGCTAAAAAAAGAGCAGAGTCTGATGAAAAAGACGCCAAACTTTATGAAAACAAAATTTTATCGTCTAAATGCTTATGTTTTTATGAAGAGGATAGACCAAATTTTTTTTTAATTATTTTTCAAAATTTTTTCCATCTTTTTAGAATATTCTAAATTTTGTTTTAAAAACTTTGTTTATCTTTGTTGCAAAAAGGGGTAGTAAATAACATAGATAATTTTAGCGCGTTTTTTTTGTATTTACACACATTAATTTTGAAAATCTTGTAAAAATAAAAATAATTGTCAGATGTTAATGAAAGTTTCAGAAACTATTCACAGATGATCGAAATTATTATAAATATGTTGTTTTTTATAAAAGTCATGGCAGAAATATTTTTTTTCATTTTTATTAACACCCCATAACTAATTTTATGAAAAACTCTAGAAATTAGATCTTGCCGCCCCCTACAAATTGCAATAGTTAAAAGCACAAGGCTTTGAAGAATGCAAATCATGTATTTTTTTTTTTTTTAATTGTGGCCAACGTACCTGAAAATCAGCTCTGAATTGTAACATACAAAACTCAATAAAACAAATATATTATTTAATTTCAAATGCTTTTATTTGCTTCTATTTGTTTTTATGAATGTGGACAATATTTTCTGAAAGCAAAAACTTTTTCCAATGAAAATTGAATTTTTAATACAATTATTTGTTATTTCTTTTAATTATAATAGATTTTTACATTAAGTATTTAAAAATATTATAAAATTAGTTAAAAGCAGTGCCTAGCTTTCAATTGTGTCCAGATGAGACCGCCATTGTCTAGCGCTTTGAAAATTGTATCGTTTGGACCAATCGGATTAGCCAACGTAATTAAAAATGTAACATTTATGCTTATAATAGAGCGTTAATTATAAAGTACGGAAGATCAACCAGGATACAATCTAGTTGCATTATTTGAGTTCAGCATTGTTCTCCGCTCTTAAGGCCTTTACTTTTGCGAAACACGTATGGAAAAATATAATTATATATAAAATTATAGTATTTTATGTACACTTCTGATAAAAATTCATAAGGTACGTATAAATAATAGATACCTCTTTCTTATGAAATTTAATCTCACTCTTAACAGTCTTATTTTTTAATTTCTTTATATTTTCCATAAAGCATCGTAAACGTAAAGATGAAAGCTAAGTACAAAAAAAAAAAAAAAAAAAAAAAAAAATGAAAAATTAGAGCGCTGAAAGTTTTTCTTAAAAGTAACGAGGTAAATAATTTGTTCATTTAAATCTAAATAATTTCACTTCCTTCCATCCGTAGAAAGAATTATCCTCCCGTAAGTTATCTAAACGTCATAAATCATAGCTGTCAACAGCTGTCAACAAGGCGAAAGGTTATGACCTGCTTTGTTTTATTTTCAAATTACATTTTTTCGGCGCAGAAGCTAAGTTAAGCTTGGTTCAAAATGTTTTAAATAAACATTATAATTTCTGATTTTATTAAAATCAGTTTTGAAAAAATGATAATTGATTTTTAAAAGAATATTAAAGTCAGATTTTCATCTTTTTAACAAATGATTGAAAATGATTGATTATCTGTCCTTTTTTGGTGACAAAAAAAAAAAAAAAAAATTTGTAACGAAAATTTCGGACGTGCTAGGAACGATTAAAAAATGTAAAAAAATACCCCAAAATTACTTTGATCTTTCCTCTTTAATAATAATATGAACATTAGACGATAAAAAATTGTTTTCGTCAAGTTCGGCGTCTTTTTCATCATGCTATCTCTGTTTGTTTACATTTTCGTGGAGGTACCTAGATTAACTTAAATAGCCAACATTCTTACACGTTTATTACAGAGTTTGATAACCAATTCTATAAAATTAATCCAATGAAACCCTTAGAAATACAAAACAAATATAAACAGTTACTAACCTACATTCTTAAATCTGGTACCGAATCAGTGATATCCATAGATTATGAATAATAAATAAAAGTCAAATTAATAAAATTATATCCAACATGAGCAACATGCTAGCCATCTTCAAGTAAATCCAAACCTATGATTGAGTTCAGCTTATCTATGAAACTAGACACTTTGGTGACATCAAAACAGGCATGCTCATTAATAGCCTTCTAAATTTATTCCAAGAAACATAAGCTTTATCCTAATTATAACAGTTGAAACTAAACTAAGTCCATATAATTCCTCTAGTGTCTTAATCATTAACTCCAGAGCTGTCCAAAAATATAGAAAAAGAACAAGATTGTTAAATCCTGCTGTCACTTTTAATAAAAAATGTTTGAAAGATAACCTGCTGCCTAAATATTCCACAATATATGAGTTCACAAGTATAAAGAAAAAAATGTCTGCTTAATTATGAGGTATAAATAAAGAGACAGAAAGTCCTTTGCTGAACAGAATCAAGGATTCATTATTTGAAAGGAAACCTGCAATATAAATAATCCTTTGATAAAAAAAAATTATGCATATTAAACATATTTTTTTTCTTCTTAGAAACAAGTTCTTATTTCAAATGAGAGTTTAATAATCCTAAAAGAATTGTTTGAATATATTGATAGCTGATGAATAGAAACGAATTATGTTTATCTTTGCAATTACATCACAGGATATTAAGAGGAAATGTTAGTAATAGAAAAGTAAGGATGGTTAAGGTCATCTCAGAAGAGGGCCAAATATTTTTTGAAATCTACTTACTTGAAAACTGACATCCTAAAAGAAAGAGCAACACAAATAGGTTTAAGAGAGCAACAGAAGTGACAGGCTAAGTTTCAAGGAAAGGCCAAGATTAGAAGGATATCGAATTGGGAGGAGGGGGAATTGTTTTGGTTGGTGGGGAGAATTTAAGAGTTGCTCTAGAGATAGATATGTTTGTGAAAATACATTATCTACTTTCTGATAAGAATATATCAAGCACAGATTGTAGAAAATGTTTCATCATTCTCCAACAACTGTTTTGCTTCTTATTTGTTGGATTTGTTTAGTTTCATATCAGAACATTTGTGCTGTCCAAATTATAGAAGCATTAGAGTCAGACACATACATTTGTTGGTGCTTTGACATTTCTCCCTCACTATCCAATAAACCATTTGTATTGGCACTCTTCACCATCTGGACCAGGATTGGCGTCAGTTCTCCTTCTAACGCAAGCAAGCCCTAAAACCAAATTCAGATAATTAGATAAAAAGGCAGAGAAAAGACATTAAGAGTTTTTGAAAATGGTTCAGTATATTTTTTATAAGAGCACAATGAATGTAAAATAAACATTTACATATTTTTTTTTTTAAATTTCAAGATACATTTTAATATTGGTAATCTTTTAAATAAATTAAAAATTTAAGTTCTCCAAAAATTAAAGCACCATGTAAAATATTGAGGAGGCATTATTTAGTATAAGCCAAAGGATTTCCCATTCTAGCAAGGTATTAATATCATTTACATAAACATCATTTGCAGAGAACAATATCCCCAGTTAGTGCATGTGACTGAAACCCAAATAACAAAGACGTAACATAACTTTATAATCACCTTGGCAAAGGTGAAAATTTGTGAAGAACAATATCGCCTTTGATACTTTATATGACCAAAAACCCAAATAACAAAGACATAACATAATTTAATAATCACCTTGGCAAAGGCAGCTGCAGTCATTTGCACTCTTCCTTCATCGGATGCATACATTTTCAAGTCATGCCGGAATGTGCTATGAAGGCGCAAAAAACCTAGACCAGGGGCACCAAATTCCCCTGAAAATGAGAATCTAATTCAGAATAAAACAGATACGGTACACTGGTAAATAGTCATTGACAAGTATTAGTAAGTTTCTTTTTTAGTAGCAACAAACTATGCTACCACCACACATTAGAGATTATAATTGAAATTCTCTCACCTTGACCCCCTGGATAAAGAGTTCGGAATGCTTTTCCAAGTTCTTCAGCTTGGATTTTACCTGCTGGTGTCAATTCGCCTCCCCATTTGACTATCAATACCAAAGAGGGATCTCGGGGACAATCTTGTAAAAAGAAAGACAAAACTCAGGTTTATTTAATGCTGAGTTTTCATAATTTACGCAAAAATAATAAAAATAATAAGAGACATTTTTGTAATTATATTTTATGAAAGTTGATTGATAAGGAAAGTCTTCTAAAGTCTTTTATTAATAGCAGGGAGAGAAACATGTTTGACTGTGTGTTTGGCAGTATATAAAGTTTCTTTTCAAACATGCTTAGTGTCAGTTTACTGGGTAATAATGTTCATTAGTGACGAGCACTATGTCCAATTTACATAGAAAGCAGTAACAAGTGATATAATTTTTGTCATGAAAAGGAAATGGACAGATGTATATAAGTAGTGAAACCCTGTCAGCACTTAAACAATAAATTCACAAAATAAGGCCTGAATGAACTTTCTTTTTTTTTTGCACTTCAACAATGCAAGGCTGCAATAGTGAAAATGGTGAGAAGCTGGAACCCCACCAAGTGTTTTCCACTTTCTATACAGCCCTGATTTAGCAACATCTGAATTCCAGTTGTTATCCAAATTGAAAGAGACACACTAGCACAGAAAGATGCACATTTTTCAGTTGAGAACAAATTGGTTATATTGGATCAAAAGTAAGCCAAAAATCTTCTTTATGGATGGAATAAAAAAAGCAGACAGAAAGTTTACGAAAATATGTCATACTAATATGTCGGTGAGAGTGTTGAAAAATAGTGTTGTTATTTTGAAGAGAAATAAATTCGCCTTGGTACCAGTTTCATTAATCTATCAGTCTAAAACATGTTTTATAAAATTGAAGATCTCACTTATCAATCAATCCTTGTCATTTTTTTGTGGGGGGAGGGGTAAATAGTTAAAGGAAATTATAGAAGACTTTTCTTTTCAATTCCTTTTGTAAAAAGAGTGATTTTTTTTTGTTTGTTAGTTTCATTTTAGTTAAAACAAAAAACAATCACATTGTTATTAATATTAATTTATGGATATATTTACTGCTAATTGATGACAGCTAAAACTTGGTGGTAATTAATAATATATATATATATATATATAATAAATTTGGGTATGTAATCCCAACAGAGTTATAAATTATTGACATTTGTTATTTTTTGAAACATACTTTCATGAACATTTTTCCAAATGTCAATAACTTTAAAGCTTCCTACCAAATGTTGAATTAAAATGACAAGAGGCACTGAAGGTTAAAAGTTATTAAAAAGTTACAGCATGGACGATATCAATGTTTAAATGAACTTTTCATTAACTCTAAAGAAGCAACACATAGAAAAATAGTTACAATATATCATAAATTAAGATTTTCATGATCTGACTGCAAGAAATGCAACTTATGTAAAAGATGAGAAAATAATTCAATATTTAAACATAATTTATGTAATATTTGATATACAAGCAAGCGACAAGAACAAGAAAAATGTCAAAAATACAATTAAGCTTTGAACAAAGCTGTTTTCATCATTATTGCATAGATTATTTAAAATGCAGATATTTGAATACATTTCAATAAAGTTCTTTGTTAGGAAGAAACATGTTAAGTGGTGTTCGTAACCCAATGAATTAAGACAAATTTCAAAGTTATTCATGCACATGACTAATACAGATATTTAGTTTTCTTTATTGAATTAGAATTTGTGAACAATGTAGTTAAAGTGTGTGCCGTGAATGTAGAAAGTGTTCAAAGAAAGTCTAATATATTCAGTGAAAAGTGGTCTCATCTTGAAACATGACTTATCAATTTCTGATGATCAGAAGTGATAACTACCTGTTTCCTCAGTTTTGCTAATACTTAACTGCCTTGCTGCAACTTTTTAACAGCAAGACAAATTTTTGTTTCTTTTCAAATTTTAAAATAATATTAATTATATAAAATTTGTCAAACTTTTCTCAATGATAATTCTCATTAGTGTGAGAATTTGAAAGTGCTTCCTTTAATAGTTAAAAAATTATTTACAATAATGCAACAAAATTGTGACAATAAATACTGGTGACAACCATTAGATTTGTTAAATCTTTATGAAATTGTTTCTCATAGCTTTATAGAATTACATTGATTTCTTCAAATTTTAATTGGATTTTATAAATTCAGTGAGCAAGATAAAACATTTAAAACATCAAGTTGGCTCACTCTGAAAATCTCAAGTCAATTTATTGATATAATCAGGTCAGTAAATGACAGTGAAAAATCCCACTGAAAAAGAACTTTATTGTTTCAGTAACTTAATTTCTAGTCAATAAAATTATTCTCAGATGTACAACTATAAAAATGATTTCAGATAATGCTCACTGAAAGACATTTATTCAATGTTTAATTGAAACTATCTGAAATGAGACTGAAAGTGAAACTAAAACTTCTATGTTGCATGCTCAATTTCCACAAAGCATAATCAAAGCTTTTGGGAAATGTTCAACTGAAAAAGTAGGCTATAACAGATTAAATAGATTTATTTAACAGCTGCATAAAAAAAAAATGCTTCAGAGATAAAAGTTTTTTAGGTTTAAAAAAAATAAAAAAATAAAGACAACAAAAAACTAAAAACACATTGTAAACTTTAATTTTCATCTATAATCAAAATGTAATTGAGCACAAAAGGAGACAGATGAATTGTAATATTTTAGTATTTAGCATAATCATGTTTCAGATGTAAATACATTGAAATACCATAAGATACCTATTACTTTTATCTGCTAAAATTTCAATACCAATAAGAATTGTTTTTGTTTTGTTTCTTTAGAATTATTGCATTTTCTATGCATTACAATCAAGATAGATTGAAGAGGGAAGACAATTAGAAATTGTGAATTTGTCATTCATCTTAGTAGTAATAATAAAAAATAAATGAAAATGGTAACAAAATCAGTAAACTTAAGAAAAATATGAGTTTAAATTAATTTCTAAAAACATTTTTTGTTAAAAGCAATAAAATAATCCCTTAAAAGGTACAATGTTCTCATAAAGCAATTGGACAATTTTTACAAGATTAAAGCTGAACATGATGCAAAAATGATTTTTCAGCTTAATTATTATAAGCCTAATCTTTTAATTTTAATAATAATACTCTATTAACTTTACCTTTTTTAAGAGCTAAATAAGAAAAGAATTTACTTGGGTAAACTGTAATGATGTAAATTAATTTTTGGAATTGTTTGGAAGGCAGAGCATTATTCTGGGCTGAGTTTTGAGCTTAAACTGTATTATTTCATATTTAGAACACTGCAATAAGATACAAAATGTCTACGTTTAATGTTGAAATAATTACTTTTATAGCTTAAATGAAAATGATTAACTTTAAAATTTTAAGTAAAAACCAAATACAAGTTTATACTGTTTAGAACAAACATATATATGTTCAAATATTTGGAAAATATCAAAGCATTTAACTACAAAACAAATATTACATGGTTTATCAGTGAAAAGTAAAAAATTCAGAATATAACAGACAGAGTATACAAATGTAGCTTATGTTTGTTTCCAAGCAATGAATCTTGGGGATCTGATATTTTAGCCAAAGTCAGTAATAAAACCAAAATCTTACATAGAAACTCATGAATAGAAGGAGAGTAACATGGGCAGTAGAAAAAAATTTACTTACAGCTTCATCAAAAGGTAAAATCCATCAAGATTTTTGATAAGTAAAACAAGAGTAAAGAGAATTGAACAGTGCAAATAATCAAACTTGGTAAAATGCATATTTAGTGCTTTGTATTAATCTGATTATAATGTACAATATACTTTACTCTACATTGTTTATGCTAAGAAATATCAGAAAGAATTTAATATCTTAGTTTTCTTGAAATATGACAAAGATATCAATAGAAAAGAACAAGACATCAATTTGATATGTAGAGGGGGTAATTGCATAGTTTAATTTTGTTCATGTGTAGAAATGTGTATACAAAAATTCAGTAGAAGAAAATATATTGTCAAGTGCAGATACGATTTGGTAGATTAACTTTGTTTATACAAAGATAGTCATTAAGCTTTTATCATTTTCTACAGATACACTCAACATTACTATGGGAAAAGAAAGATGAAATTCAAGTGAATAAAACTAATGAACAGAAAGATATAGATCAATTTTATCAAAAAAAAAAAAAAAAAAAAAAAACAACAAAAAAAGCGGGAGTAGAAATGTTTCCCAAAACACATACATTATCAAATAAGGCTCAAAAGGATAGTTTAATATAGCATAAAGAAAAGTGAAGTAGTGCACCAATCTTGTCCTACTCCAAAGCCATTCTGTGGTGAGAAACAAAAACCCACCAGTTTACAAATTTCCAGAGAGGCCATTGAAAGTAGAAGACAAAGCCCTGAACTATGTAAAGTCTTTCACCTATCTTGGTAGTAAAGTTAACTATAGTGGAACTTTAGATGATGAAATCATGCATCAGATTGCTAAGGCTACCAGTACTTTCAGCAAACTTCATCATTGCTTGTGGAATGAGCAGGATATTCAATTGGATACAAAAATTTGGGTTTACAGAGCTGTTGCCCCTGCCATCCTTTTGTACGGCTCAGAGTTGTGGACTCCATACAGGTACCATATATGCCAGCTGGATGTTTTCCATAAAAGCTGTCTGCGTGCCATCTGTGGAGTTAACCTTCAAGATAGGACATCTAATGTAGACCTGTTTAACAGGTGTAATATTGGAGGAATCAAGACTTTTCTCATACAGTCTCAGTTACAGTGGACTGGTCATGTCTTGAGAATGTCTGATCAGGGATACCCAAGATCCTAATATACAGCCATTTAGATCAGGGCTACAGTAATGTAGGATGCCCATGGCTAAGATACAAAGACAAGCTGAAGAGCAACTTGTCAGCTGTCAATATACCTCATAACACCCTTCAGCGCTTAACATGTTTTAGTGAACTCAGCAGTTTTCAATCTGCTTGTCTGAATCGTCTTCAAGAAGCATCTAAAAGGTCAGCCAATCTCATCCCACAATCCTCACTTTTGCTCCATATGTAGCCTCCTTTGTAAATCACTAGTGGGTCTTAAGTGCCACTTAAGATTATAGCACAAAATTTCATAACTGAATCAATTGGTTAAGTTGTCAGATCCTCATACGTCAAAACTGACGGGAGAGTCAGTTATATATATATATATATATATATATATATATATATATATATATTGCTCCTTGTTATTTGGATGACTTAATGCTTATAAAATGAATGCATGCAAGAAAAGAAAAAAAAGAATTACATGTCTGTTATTTTTTTATTTTTTTAAGCGTTTCACCCCAAGCAAGGCGAGAAGCCACTAGGACGCAAGTGGTTACAGAAAATTTGGAGCAAGATCAGATAGGAGTGATAGAAGAAAGGATGAGGAGAAGGGTAGTGGATAGATCAAGGCAGCTGGAGATGTCGATTGACATTACATTTGAATAGCTGGCGATTATAGCTCTATGGGAACTCAACAAATAATATGTAATACTTTTTCTCAGTTTTATCTTGATGTTATTTGATTTTCATCAAATTATTTTACTAAATTCTTTATCTTTAAAATGATACAATAATAAAGAAAAGATATATATTTTTTTTAATTATATTTACTCATAATTTTTGTTTTTATTTTATGAAAATAAATTTTATATCATGTTTAGAGAATGAACATTTTTAGGAAACAAAATGAAAATGCCTTGCTTTTAGATAAGAAACAAAAACACAAAAGATAAGAGGCTGAGGCAAAATGGTCGTTGCAAGCAAGGTGTCAGAAATGAAAAGAATAAAAAAATATTTAGTACAGCAAAGAAAATAAATAGAAAATAGCGTTTGGATAGAAAAGCCGTAAATTAGCTTGTGGCATATAGTGAACATATTTTAATATTCCAAGAGTTATTAAAATATTTATTTTAAGAAGCAGGTACATTAAAATATGAATAAGAATGTCTGCCTGGGATATATTCATACTATGTTGATATAGCATATTTTATTAGCACACATGATTGACAGAAGAAGAAAAAATACTTTTGTGTGGAAGCTCAAGTCAGTGAAAGTTCTGTGTTCTACTATTGAGACAAGACAAATGTTTTAAGTGTAATTTTTGGAAGGTAGAATTTACTTAAAAGTAAAATTTTCATAATTGAAGATTTCACAACAATTAGAAAAACATTACTATTTTTAGTTTTTAATTTTGGTAAAAAATAAATTCTCAAGCTGCATAATGAAGTATTTTGTTATTTCAAGGCCAACAAATTCTCTCTTACAATGTAATTCGTAGTATAAATAAAACATTTCATTAGAGCAGAATATTCAAGTTAAAAATATTTTTGTTAATATATGGCAAAACTTCGATCATAAACATCTTTGTCAAACCTTTTAAAAGAAAAATTGAAGGTAAAAATGAAAATTCATAAAAATTATCAAAAGAAAAATAAATTCAATATTTTTGCTACAATAAAAGTTTCAGTGATAAATTTCATAAAATCATTACTTTATACAAAGTTTATCTATAAAAGCAATGAAAGTAGCATTTATAATGCTAACAATAATTATGGAAGCAGAGAAAGGAAAAAAGAAAAAAGCTTCACAAGGAATAAACAGATGCAATTATGCTCACAGCAATAGAAACAAAATATTGTAAGCTGTAAGGATAACAATAATGACACGCACGCACGCACACACACAGAGAGTAGTAGTAAAACAAAAAAAAAAAAAAAACACTGTTGAATTGAATACTGGTCATCATGATGAAATGTTGGGAGAAACCACTTTACCCTGCTCAGTACTGCTTTGGTCATAACCATATGGTTGGTATTTCAACTGGACCTTCCGGTTGATGCCAGTAAATTTGTACCTGGAGAAGCAAGAAGCGCAAACAAAAACCAATAGACATATGGAATTAACACTGACAGCTAAAAAATAGATTTAAGGTATGATAATGTACCAGCAATTTTCAGTCTGAATAGATATGCAGTCCATATTTCTATGACAGCTATATCATTCCAGATATAGACAGAAGGTTGATGTGTATCTTCAGTTTGTTTTAACTAAATGTGGTAATAAGCACATCCCATCGTCTATATTGCTTGTGACCATCTGCTACTATAATAAAATAAATGTTTTAAGTGCTAAAGATGAATTAGTCAAATAAAGCTTCATAAGTTTCTACATAGAGTTGTTGCTATATGACACTGAAAGTATTAATTTCTCAAACAAATTCTATTTTCTAAAATGCCACAAGAGGATTTATAAACTAAGAAAAACTAATAATTTTGCTTTCTAAGTAGTAAAATTTAAAGTGCAAATGCTCTAAAAATCTAAATAGGAATAAAGTTCTAAACTGTCTGGTTGTCTTAATCATATAAACTATAGATAAAACCTTTTACAAAATCAATTTAGGAAAGAATTCATTTAAAGCAGGCAAATAGAAAAACTAAAAAAAAAAAACTCTAGATTATTAAAAAAAAAAATTCTTTTTTCAAGTTTTGAAAACAACATTAGTTAATTGATTTGTTTAATATGCACTTCCCAGATTTAGTGCTTAATGGAAATCTAGCTTTAGAAAAGGAAAAAAAAATGAAAATTATCAAAATCCTTTGTAAACTTTAGTAATTTTTAGTTTTCTGCTATTCAAAGCATGTATACCTGGTCTATTTAATGAATAGAATAGTATAGTTAAAAGGGCACAATGAGTGGTAATATAACTAGAAAATAATAATTCAGCTGACACAAATCTGAATTTTCAATATTCAGACAATTTCTATTTTCTTCACTTGAAAAACAACTTATCTTTATTTTGAAAGAAATCAAACAATTATTATAGACACACACTTTTCTACATGAAGGCCTTTTCTGATAAAAAAAATGACCATATTAATTATAATTAAATTATTATGAAAGTTTTTCTCAAATATACAAAATAAGTAAACATCAAATAATTAGATTGGACATAAATTTAACTATAAACTGGATATGTTTAAACTAGTTTCAACCACCTTATCTATTCCCCCAGCACCAAATGTACCTTATAAACTAAACATGAAATGTGAGTAAAAAAAACATATCTATTTATTTTGTTCAATTTCAATACAAAAATTATTTTATGTATTAGTGCTGAAAAGTTAACAACTTCCAAAATGGGGAGCATGATTTTTTTTTTTTTTGCTAAATCTCAATTTTAAGACATTTATATCTTTCTATTATTCAGTGTTGATAGGTAATATAGCTGCAATATTGAGAATTTTGTTTTCTTTAATTGAAAATAAAAAGAAAAGGAAAAAAATCCTTGGTTGTTATTAGATTCATAAAAAAAACACAAATTCCCTGACAGGGAAGAAAAAAGAAGGTTCTAAAGCAAATGTTTCATATGAATCAATGTTATCCTGAAAGAAAGGAAACTAATAAACTTTCTCTCAAATCTCACAGTCCATAATCTACTTGGATCTAACCTTAAGCAAGTTCATAAATAATTCTATCAAAGTTTTATCATCTCTTTTCTAACTCTTCCTGCAATAAAATTTCTTCAGTTACAAAATACAAACATAAAAAACAGCAGAAAAATACAAACAAACAAAAAAAACACACACACACACACTGAAAACAAAAGCAGAGAGTGGAAGCATTCAAACACATAAAGCAAAGAAATGAGTGCAAAATTAGAAAACAAAGAAAGCCAGAGAAGCACAAGCTCATTGTTGATGACTAAAATATTTTTGAAAATCTTTGTTTTTTCTTTCTTTAACATGCAGGCTTCAGGTAATAGAGGTGACAGCTGGGCTGGTTCATTGTTCTTGAATAAAGGCCAAGAGAGGAAAGTATTTTCAAAAGTGAAATCATGCAATACTGAAAAACTAATCAACTGCAGTAGAAAAACTAATGTTTTGTGTTGGTAAATGGTCAGGGGATAGTGGCTCAGTAATAGGTGACCATCATTTTCTGTCTTTAAACTGAGGGGAGAATAGATATGGAAATAATTATTAAATAATAAGATTACATGAATAGTGAATTTAAAGTCCCTGTAAAAATAGGAACATCAAGAACGAATAATCTAAAAATAGGGAAAACTGAGTATTATAAAAGAATAAAGAGAATGAAAGTTTCAAATATTTTTGGAATAAAAAGAAAAGAAAAAGTGGCCAGTCATTACATTATACACACACACAAAGATACATATACAATATAAAATTTTAATAAAGCATTCTTGTTGGTTCTTTGTTTCCTCCTAATTGTGTTTTTAGTTTTGAATAAAGAACTGACACCCAAATAGTTAAATTATATAATACTGAAGCTGGGTTAGTTACTGTGTCACTTTTTTTGTTTTTCTGAAGAACCATTAAATATAGAAAATAAGTATTAGGACGTATTGCAGAGGTCAGGTGTGTAAACATTTTGTAGTGTGGGTGTCTTTGCTCTGCCGGGAGGAGAAGTAACATACTCATGTATGAATTACAATCGCCCAAGTTACATAGATGGCAGTGAATTGTGTTATCTTCATATCTCTAGCTGTTGAACCTGCTTGATATATTGGTAACCATTTTCTTACACCATCTTGTCAAAGCAAAAACGGAGAAAAGCAACAAAAGTTTTCTTTTTCTATATGGATTATTCACCTGAAGAAAGTTATAAAATGAACTGGCCAAAACATATGTGGTAACACCATCAATAACACAAAAAAAGAAATTCAAGCATCCAAGCCTGAAATTTTAATGACTCTTCTCACATTTACAGACAATAATGTATTTAGTTTTATGCAAAGAGAATTTTGTAACAGAAAGATTGTGTTGGATTTCAATAGAAATCATTTTTCAAAAATCATTTATGTTGATTGTTTTTCTATCATTTTAAAAATTAAAATATTTTCTTGTAAAAAGTGAATTCAAGTTTCATGGCTAGTTGAATAATAATCTAAAGCAATAATGAAAGCAAATCTCTGTAAATGGCATTTACAATGAAATTGATTAATGCTTGATGACAGCTAATTTATATTTGACATTAACTGGGGATGGGGGGGAAATGCCAAAAATAATTTTCCCTCCAGATAAGAATGCAAATAAGCTAACCCTGGAAAGCCACTTTGGTTCCCTTGCTTCCTTGTCAGTTGCATCTAGAGTTTGCAAATTTAATATCCTTAAGAACATGAAATAAATATTACAAATTTGGATATTTTTCAATAATTTATGGAACTTTCTTCTGCCAATGAAACTATATTAGAGAATGAGAAGAGATTTTATTTCATTCTTTCAATGAGATTTAGTATTGGAAAAAAGTCTTTCTCATGCAAGTTGTGTTATTTCAGGAATTGCATAGCAGAAATGCTTAATCCAATACATGTGTATAACATGCTTGATAGTTAGTAGAGTAACACATTCAGTATTAGTATTGCGATACTTGCTCATTACACTCTCAGGGATCATGTCAGTTGACATTGAGCCCATATCAAACTAAAAGTAAAGAGAGCTGTCACCTATACTACTGAAGTACCATCAGGTAGCAAGCCTAAGTGAAGTGAGCACAAGATGACTACATTTAGTGATATTACAGTTGTGTTAGGACCCAAGCAGAATGTATAAATCAATGTATAGATGTGTGTATGTATGCATGTATATATATATATATATATATATATATATATATATATATACATATTATACATACGCACATAAGAATATATATATATACATAGAGCTATAGCAGCAAACCCTGGTTGTATGGGTACCCAGCTCAGTTGTAACAGTACCCACCCTCTTCACTTGATGAGCGCTTAGGTCGGCCATGAGGCTGATATTTGATCTGCACTTTACGATTGATCCCTGAAAAGCGTCCATACCTGAAAACAATAAGTAGCAACCAAACAATATGGTATTAGTATACAAGCATAGAATCTTTGTCTCACTGCAAACAATGGAAATATGGATTTGAGCAATGTATCATTAAGAATTAAGAAAATATCTGCTCCATAAACTATTGGCACAGTAAAGTAGCTTGTAAATAAATACACTTGTAAACAAGTAGGAAGTAAATTTTGTAACATCACAGCCTCTAATATCCTTTTTCTTATGTTCTTATCAACAAACTTTAACAAAGAAAATGAAATATTTATGCAAATATATTTTCTATTTATCAAATACATAAATAGTAACTTCAAAGAGATTTTTTTAAATTCTGACAGGTGAAAAGTGGACCCATATTAATTCTAAAAAATAATAAATAAAATAATATAAACCCTTGCAAAAATTGCACAATAATTGATTGCTAACCAGAAAAACATTCAATGGTCTTAAATATTTTACAAATAGTAGGAAACAGAAAGAAGATTTTATTTAATCAGCGTTTTAAATATGTAGAATTTGCAAAGAAATGTAAACTGTATATTTCAGCCTATATTAATATTTAGCTTTAAATGATTTGAATTGATTTTTAAGTTAGAAATTAGCCCAGTAATTATTAGAAGCAGAAAAGTATCCCTTGAAAGAAATCCAAGAGAAACATTAAGGCAGATCACTAAATTTTCAACTTGACAAAATATCAAATGAACTGGAAATATAGGAAATAAAAATGAAGAACACAAGTTTTCAAGATTTGTTTTAACTACTTTCCAGTTTCTTTGTAAAGAAACCTGAAAACATTTGCCATTGTTAAAAAGAAAAAAGTTTTCTTTTTTTGTATCTATTATTTAAAAATTATAAATTAAGACATAAAATTGTTAATGTGAAGAATCATTCAAGAAAATGCTTCATCATAAAAACTGGAGAGAGAAAATTAAAGCAAACATTTATAAAGATAAAAGAACAGACATAAATGTTTTAAAATAGCTTAAAAACAAATAATCCATTTTATAATAAACATTACTACCTATAGACATTCTACAATATTAAACTGTATTACTTGTCTATTTTGATGTAATTAAAATTTTTCATACTGCTAACAATTATTATATATGGGTCTCAATTTTAAATAATAAATTATGCATTGTTTCTATGTTCAGAAACGATTTAAAAAGTTTAAATTGAGTCATTAACAGGATATCAAATTAATTGAAGACAATTTTTTTTAGTTTTTAGGGTTTTTTTTTACCAAATTATTCAAGCACACTTTATTAAAAATTAGAAACATCATCACTGCTTAAGATATTTTCTATGAAATGTCAGTTTTAATTCTATATTGGTTCATGCAGAATTACTTTCCAGATATTTAGCAATAAAAAAATGAATATGATATTAATGTATTAAACAAAAATCATAATCTCCACCAAAAGTTATGATACATTATTTAAGATGGCTATAAATGTTGTATATAGATCTTAAATTATTTGTGTGATTGATGATGCCACAAAGATTTTTGCAATCAAAATATTTTTAAGAGTTAACAAATAAATAAATGGCCAGAAAGATTGATTTAATGACATTACAAATGGCATTAAACCTAATCATCAAAATTGAATCCGTTACTGTCCCAGATGAAATTGACTTCAATATTTTGAGGTTAACATTTGTTCATAATTAGCATAATAGTACTAAAGTATTATTTCATCATCAAATTTGTATAAAATTCTTTCATATTAAAAAAAAAATGATGAAAGCAAATGTGTTTAGATTATTAAACTTAATAGATTAAATCTAGTGTCAAATCTACACTAGAAAACACAAGTTTTATATAAAATATTTTTGTTCTAAATTATGAATGATGGTTGTAAATTACAATAACTAACAGCATAGCAGCTTACAAATCATTTTCTTTTTATTAAGCATTTGAAAATTAGTCAAAATTTTCATTAAAGATGACAAAGCATTTCCATAGTGTAGCTTATCTACTCATAATAATTTTAAAAATAAATATTATGATTAAAATAAAATAGATGAAACTATATTTTTAAATTAATATTGTTCTAAAATTAGAGCCAGACTTGAAGAGTCCATTCACAAAGCCCTTATATCTAAGTAATATACCATCTTAAAAATATAATTGCCAGAAATACTTGCTGTTTATTGTTATTTGTTCTAAAAATTTTCTACAAAAGAACATTACTTAACAATACTTGTGATAGCAACCCACAAATCAGTTTTATATCAAACTATAAAATCATTCTTAATAAAAAAATTGAATTATTACAACAGGTGATCTGAAATAAACACATTTAATGAAGAAATTTGAAGGGGGGGTTGTAAATATCTCACCTGGAAATAAAATGTACAAAATACATTATGCAGATGTATGTCATGTGATAAGGATTGCCTTGGAAATTAATAAAAATTAAAATTCATTATTTATAACAAGTTTTAAAATTGATAAGCATCCTTTGACGGTAATTTTAATTAAGAGGACCGAGGAGTAAACATTCAATATTTCTAATACTGTCTTTAATCTAGTTTCCAAAGAAAGTGAATCCAAAGAAAGTGAATTCAAAAAAGTTTATTCAGAAAATTAACTTTATGTACATGGATATAGGAAGATAAGACATTAAAATGAAATAAATGATATTTGTTTTACAAGCTTATAACAAGAGAATTAATATATGCAAAGACGTTTAATTTTTAAACAATAAGAGCAATCCTTAGAGCATGCTGGAGCATCTGCTTTCATTACTCTAGCCACTGGGGATGGTTGGGAAATCTGATGCAGAGAACAACTTTCATTACACGACTACTAATGAAGATAAAGAATAACTAACATGAACTACTACAATGCCAGTGCAAAGGGTGTGAACAGAAAAGCAGCCATACATACAAAGGATACATTTACCAGTGCTAAATGCAAATGACTGAGCATTCCAATTATTTAAAATAATCTAATAAATCTGCTGTAATTTTTTTTTAAAGAGAATTTTTAATTCAATCCAGAATAACAAACACTTGTGAATTAAAAAAAAAAAATCATTCAAATTTTAAAACTAAATTAACAAACTTGACAAACTGAAGTTACAAGCCTTACATTCCAGAATCCTTAGAAATCTGATTTCAGTAAAGCTAATCTTGGAGAAAAATATATAGATTATTTTGATATTTGCTTGTATAGCTTTAAAAATAAGAATAAATATTTCACCTGATATATATTAACAATAAAAATAGAATCAAAGTTTATTTACTTGAACAACATCACTTGATTACTTGACATGATAGATCATTGAAACATGTTATCAATTTATCAAAAGAAAGAATTTAATATTATTTTAGATTATTTTAATTTACTGTTAAATATTTTGTATTTCGTGAGCAATTAGTCTTAAACAAAAAAAACAAAAAAAAAAAAAAACGAATATTAAAAACATTCAGGTTAGTTTTAAAGAGTGGCCAATATATGAGTGGGATGATGAAAAGTCACTAAAATATGACCAAATAATGGAATCTTTTTTGAGGGGCTTCTTGTCTTGGGCATGAATATTTCAGCTCCCACTTGTGTTCATATATAATAAATACATGATTATAAAGTAACAGAGACTTTCCTAATGTCACTCCTGCTTATATTTACATAATTTTTTTTAAATATCTTAAAATGGACTAAGATTTTTTTAAAACAATGTTTTATGTTTACTTAAAACTTAATCTAATGAAATCAAATGAGTCTCCAATTTACTTATATAAAAGCAAAGACAAAAATATAATGAATTTAGATAATTATATAATAGCAAAGGGTTTATAATTTAAAAAAGTGGTTTATATACCTTTATAAGATAAAAGAGTAAATTTATTTTAATACAAATTATATTAACAGTTAAGTATACAAGAACATTGTAAAGAAGTTAAAAGAAAATTCTATCATAGAGTATTAGGCATTGCTAAATATTAGTAATGTCTAGTTATAAAAGCATAAATACATTTTTACACTGGAAAATTAGTTTAGGCACATTTTATATAAACAAATCCATTATATAAAAGCCTATTTTAAAGTACAATTTGTATTAGAAGAATGAAAATTAAGCACATGTCATGATTACAGCCATTTTTACGAAATGGTTTCACAATATGCAATACTGATCATGTATTTTACAACCGAGCTGGGAATAGAATTTACAGTACTTTGAGGATCTTTCCTTAGAAATCAGAAAGTTAGGGGTTAATTCTGAGATTCTTTGAAAGTAACTGAAAACTATAAAAAAATGATTAAAAAAAAAAAAAAAAAAAACTTTCTAAAGTCATCAATAGTAAATTAATAATGAAAAATCAAAATATCAAGCAAAAAGTGTTAGTGTTGTTATTTTAAAAGCTTACAAAAAGAAACATGCACTAAAATAGACAACTACACTGAGCAGATAAGATAAATTCAATTAAACAAACATTGAAATTGACAACTCAAAAGATTTACTCTTCTTTTAGATTCATCAATTGCTGACTAATTACCTAGTTCTATATCTTAAAAAAATAGTAGACCTATAATGTATATAAAATACTTGAGAAATAGAAAATTATTCCATGTGCCTGAGAAATGAGACATGCAATTTATAAGCAAAAAACAAAAAGTATCTTATTACTAGTGAAAGACTAATAATTCTGTTATTTTCTGAAGCTCAT
Organism: Acanthosepion lycidas; assembly: GCA_963932145.1. Taxonomy (NCBI): domain Eukaryota; kingdom Metazoa; phylum Mollusca; class Cephalopoda; order Sepiida; family Sepiidae; genus Acanthosepion; species Acanthosepion lycidas. The sequence continues at coordinate 41,855,438 of OZ010596.1, read as the reverse complement.
TGTGCAATGTTGATTTTAAATTTGAAAGGCTGAATCTTACAGAAAAATTATAAAAGTCATAAGTTTGTTAAACATGTGCTCATGCATATGTCCATTTAAATAAAATTAACTTCCAATGTTTAAGTTAGTCATCAAAGTCTTACTTTGATCAACTATGCAAATTGATTTCAAACTAAATAGATGATACTTTAATATGTTATTGATATTTAGCTTAGATTATTTTATAGCTAAATAACCCTTCTTCAACAAACTGGTTAAAAGAAAAACATCAAATATTATTTTTAAGTTATATGCTATAAATAAAGTTAAAGCTGGTAAGATACAATTCAATGTGCAACTTATTACTACAAAAAATGTATCAGCCTTTTCTCCTAAAATTCCTCATAAGATAATGTAGTTTGTATTTGAGCAAATACAGGATCTAGGAAATGGACAAAGATGACATTATGAATAATTAACATAAAATTACTTTAATAATCTATCCACATAATGAATAGATAATAATACAGCAAGCTTATGAACTTATGAAGCTGAAGATAAAAAAAGCATAAAGAATTGCGCATCATTTATTGTCTAGACTGCTGGAAGGCGTAAATCAGTAGCAACAGAAGAAATCAATCTTGATGTCATTATCATAACTTGTTCACATTTACATGGAATAATAAAAAAAAAGTTTAAATTTGCTTATACAAATACATTAAATGATTTTAATGATTACTGGTTTCAAAATACATATTTTTAGAGCAATAATATTAATAAAATCAATTATCACTTTGTAAAAAGAAAACAAAAAAAACACATTTTAAAATTGGATAGAACCATTACTATTGTGTAATTAATCGTCAATTAATGGTCAATAAAAAATGAAAACCCATCAAAAAAGAAGAAACATTATATCATATCAGCTATTCTAAAGCATTAATAATTTTAACATTTTTAATTTCAATAAATAAGTCCCAAAATCTCAAATTACTATAGACAAAATTAGAGAAAGCAAAGAACTTGAAATGGCAAATATAACAAAGAAAAACCACTCTCTGCAAGCAAAAACAAATAAAAGCCTTAATATGAAAATTTAAAAAAAAACTTAAAATAAACAAAATATTTGAATGCTATCTTACCCAGATTATTACATCAAAAAATATTGATAAACTAACATTTATTTGCAATAGCTAATAAAACATTTTTCATCATCATATATCATTCATATTATAGACTAGTCAACAATAAAAATAAAAATTATGTAAATATTTCAGCTATTCTGATATTGTAGATTATAGTGAAAACAAAATTTAAAAAAATTAAAAATAAATAAAATTTGAACTCTAATTTCCTTGATAATAATTTTCTATTAGTTTACTAAAGAACTTTTTTATATATCAAAAGAAATTTGGTGAAAACATGACAAATAATGATATATAATCAAAATTTTGATAAAGCATAACTTGAAAATAAAAAAATGTCAACAAAAAGTAAATTTAAAAAAACTGTATAAATTTATGCTAATCTTTATACAACATATAACTTGACTTTGTTAACTTTATGAGGAATCCCAAAACCTGTCAAAATGTTTCTCGATAATAGCCAATAACAAATAATTTTATATAATGAATGAAACACGTGTTAAAAAAATGTTGGTAATAATGAGAAATGAAACTATTGAAACATTTAACTTAAAATTGAAAACCAAGAAATACTGAATAGGTACAATAATTTGTATAATAAGTAAAGTCCTTTTAGTTGAAATAGAGAATAAAGATATCAACCAAAAGCAATGCTTATGTGCTGAGTAGTACAGTTAAAATGATTTCATAAAGAATGTCAGGATTATGACTTGAGAGGAAAATTTCTGTGAGGGAAGAGCAAGTATTTTGATTAACATTTGCTTTCTATTTTAAATAGAAATAAAAAAAGACACGCAATATGAAAAAATGAGTGCATCAAGTTATGTTAGGATTTTTTCAATTCTTTCTCTTTTAATCACTCTTAATAAATGCACTAAAGATGAAAAAGAGGAGATCAAGTGAAAAAGGTTACACATTGTTATAAAAGGAGACTGAACTTATAATAGAAAACAAAAAAATAATGTCTTTTAGTCAGTCAGTATTTCAAGCAAAAAACACACCACAGTATTATTTATATATAAACATATAACTACAATCATACAAGTTCACATGCTCTATGACAACTGATTAAAAAGTATTTCATAAGAACTTTTCTAAGATACTAAAATTGATTCCATCAAAATCAATGTGTGTCATATAAAGTTAAACATTTTCTAAATCTGTAGAGATGCTCAGTAAAATACATATCTTTATTTGACATAGAGAAGGGTTTAAAAAAAAAAGAAACGCAATTATATGAAACTAGTTTACTCAAACTACCCCACCAAAAATGGCAATTTTTAAGTTGTTAATATAATGCAATGGCAAGATTTGTATCAATTTAGCTGGAAGATAATTTAACATATCAATAAATTATGACATTTTCTTTGCCAAGTTTAAAATGACAGAAAATCATCAAGTAAGGTTGCACTAAAATTTTCCAATCGCTATTGTACCAGATTCTTCTGAGGACAAAGAAAATGTTAAACACATACACGTTTTTCATGTTTGTATGTCATACACACAGAAAAAGTGATAATGGGGTATACTCTTCGGTCAATCAAAACGAGTTCTCTCAGTCACTGTGTATTTATCTAAAAATAAATACGCTTAAATTCACCTTCATCACTGCTGTGTGACAACGGCTTAGTGGTAGAATCCCTGATTGACGCCAATTCAGTTGAGTTTCCATCCTAGCTAGAGGCAACTGGACATCTAGCCACACTGATGAGCTGTGATACAGCAAAACTGTCTGTAGATGACTATATATATATATATATATATATATATATATATATATATATAGATATATATATGTTAGTTTAGTGGCATACATGATGCACACTTGAGCAATCATGTGTCTTTCAATTCATAACTGACAAGGCAAATTTTTCCTGCAGTAAGTTGCCATTTCTTTCTGCAGTAGACTGGCTGCCAACCAACATTAAAGAACCCAGTCTGTCCTGCTATTCAACCCATAGTGGGAGGGGAAGAAGAGATGGATTCATACCTTTCCTAAGGGTATTTGCATGTAAGCGAATCTAATGAGCTTGACTGGAATTCAATATAGATATATTTGTGAGTCTGTGTGTGTGAGATATGTTGGCATTCTTTAATGTGTTCTTGATGCAATTTCTATTCCACAATTTCAGCTTGTGCATTGATTTTTTTTTTTCCTTCAGTTGATTCACCATTTAGAAACTACTTAGAGATCCTATTGTCCTGACCACAGACCTCACCATTGCAACTAGCGCTGAAGTACCAGAGACTCTGCCTTGAAGGATATCAACATCACTCATGTATACTTCGTGTTCATGTATCATACACATAGAGACAGTGATATTGGCATATATATATATATATATATATATATATATATATATATATATATATAGGATGTCCCAAAAGTCATTTTCCAATTGGAAGAAAACATACCCTTGTGAAATATCAACCAGAAGAAATTTGCATGAAATCATCTTCCATAATTAGACCAATAAAATTTGCATATAATATATTGTCACATACACAAACATTATTTCATTTGGTAAAAAATACAAAATTTACTTACTGCAACTTTTGGGATACCTTGTGTGTGTGTGTATGTGTGTGTGTGTGTGTGTAGATAACTGAAGGTTTTGAATGTCTTTGCTTTGCACAGTTCCAAATCAAATTTAAGGCATTAATACACCAACTTTTCTGTAGAAAGGTTATGATATTTAAAAATTTTTTTGAATTTATATAAAAGATAAAAATCTACTCAACGTTTTGGACATTAGATAACATTTATATAAGAGTGAAGATATTATGAAGTTTTAATTTATAATCTAGACATATCAGCAGATTTGTCAAAAGGTAAATGTTAAAAAAGAAAAAAGTCTGCAAAACCAGTTTTCTGTCAGTGCAGTCAGATAGCTACTGTTTCACCTGTTTTAGTGTTCTTTTTTTATACTGAACGACATTATGAATATTCAATGGACACTTTACATAAAAGTGGTACTTTCTTCTCAGGAGAATTTTTCCTAATTTTGGTTGCCAAACCATTTGGTTACTCCTTTGAAGCAGATTACTATCTCAATTTATGATTGTCACTTGTTTTCTTACAATCATGCCCAAATGCTTCTATCACAACAATGGCAGAAGACAGCCCAATATACATAATTACATAGTCATCTAATACCTTGAAATATTTGTAATTTTGCTGATAATATTTACACAAAGATAAAACAATATTAAACTTTAAACATAAAGCATCAAACAACTTTACCAAACAATGAAATTATTATGCAGTCTATCATTTCTTCTATCTTAAACATTTAAAAGAAATATGTAATTCTACCCATGTTATTCACAAAAGATCTATTGAAATATCAGCAAAATGCTACTGTTTATCTGACAAAACTTAATTAGGCTAAGATTATTATTAGAAAAATAGTATTTTTCATTGTTTAGCACAGTTTATAAGGAGCAAATTAAAAATGAAGTACAAATTGTTAAACTTAAATTACAATAACTAAATTTGCCTACAGAAGACATTCCTGTGAAATAAGTGCAAAGTTGTTTTACAAATTTAAATAGATCGAAAATATCAATAAAATAAACAGCAAATACAGAAGACATTTCTACTCCTTTCTATTTCCTATTATGATTTTTTTTATTTCACTTTAGTATTTTTCAAAAGATAAAAAAACCCAATATAGTTGATTTCAATAATATCCATTTCAAGACTAAAAACACAAAAATCTTTTTAAAAACAAATTATAAATAATAATAATGAATATACTTACATTTCTAATACAAGTTTCAGTTGCTCCAATTTGGCTTTTTTCTCTTCAATTACACTGTTTTTTTTAATTTTATTCTCATTCAATAAGAATCTGACAATGTCCAATACTTCCTGCAGTTGTTTAGGTTTCTTTAGCTTCAAGTGGCCATTTTTATAACCTTGATATTTTTCAAAAAGTTCAAAAAACCTAACAAAAAAAAAAAAAAGAAAAAAAAAAATCAAAACTAAGTGAGAAAAACATTTACTTATTACCAGAAATCATAAATATAAAAGAATAAAGAAATGGATTATTTTTATTAAGTTTAAAACTCAAAAAGAGTCTTTTTTTTCAATAGTTTGATAAACCTTTGATTAAACAATTACAAAATAGAATATTTCAATTATGTTAATATACAAACAGAGGGATGCAAAAATAGGTATACAGTAATGAAAAACAAAACATATTGATTATAGAAAGATATCAATGCCTCAAATGTTCAAACCGTTTGCCCCCACTCATGCATGCACTCCTCTTTTCCTGCAAAAAATTTATTATTATTATTATTATTATTATTTATTAAAAAATAAAAATTATAATAAATACATAATAATAAAAATTATGAAAATAAAAATATTAAAAATGATTTTAGTGGATTAAATGAATTCTAGTCTTAAATGAATCCTAGAACCATTATAGTAATACTGGTATTGTATACTTATTGCATACCTACTTTTGCAACTCCCTGTGCAGTCAATTACTTTTTGGCAAGATTTTATTAACTGATTTGTTTGAATTCATGAAAAAAATTAACCTCTTGCATAGTCATTTTTTGCAGGCTTACATGTCAGAACCACTATGATTATTTTTCCAATACCCAGAAAGCTTAATATTTTTGTTAGCTCAAACTAATTTCCTAATTTTTGTCAATTTTTTTCTTACATTTTGCTGCTGTATACTCCAGCCTTCCCAAAGTCGTATTTAGGAATATTGAACTTTGTATGAAGAGAAGACATACTTCACTTGTACCATAATTGGAATGGTCTTTTCCTAACATGCAAACTGAACTTGTGAACTTGTTAGTTAACTGGATAAAATTCACCCACTATGGGCCTATTTTTCACCTATCCTCCAAAAACACCTCCAGACAAGGACAGAAAAACTCTTGATGCAAAATGATTTTTTGGAAGAATGTAAACTCTGTACTTGTCCCTGGTTTTAACCCAGTTTCACATTGAAACCCAATTGACATTAAGAATATACATAACCAAAATATCCACTAAGAAAATCATTTGCTATGTTCTCATTTATCAATAACCAGAGACAATATTATTTAACTTCGAAGATCAATTATGAAATAATGTTGCATCACAAAACAATTTTAGATTCCTAAATATTTATATAGTAAACTTAGCAAGCAAGTGTTACAAATGCATAATTTATAAACAAAATCCATTTTTAACATATTTGTGAAAGAAAGAACTATTTTGTCAAAAAACAAAACAAAACAAAACGTTTTTAATAATGATATTAAATGAAAATCAATAAACTACTTACTTTTTGTGCTTGACCTCCATTTTCATCTTCTGTTTAGGTGTTCTGTCTCCATGCCTGATGACTGCAATGACACAGCGAAGCTCCATCCTTTAAAGAAACAGAGAAACTTTTTATAGAATATTAAAGGCATAGAAATAAAAAAAATCATATGAACAAAAGAAAATAAATAAGAAAAAAAGCTTATAACTTCCCCATATCAAAATATTTATTAAACATCATTTTCATTAGTATAACAAAACTTTCAGATTATATAATCCTTCCTGGTACTCACTTTAACAAGGGAAACATCTCCGTTACTTAAGTGACAAAGTATTACGATATAAAAGATATTTATAAATAAGCTAAAATTTGATGAAACTAATCACAAAATAATAACTAGTCATGAGTGTGTTAAGTGTATTTAGATAATTTTGTAATTCTGTTCAATACCAGCAGAAAATATTTTGTTAAATTATATCAAAAATGCTGAATAAATGAAAAAAAATAAACTTCCATAATGTCTATTTTTGAAGTTAACATCAAATTTTAAACTGTATTGTTCAAACTGCTGAGTGACTTAAAATGATTTAAACAATTAAGAACAATCGTAATCTTTTGAAAATAATTATTCTTTCAAAACCTAATTTTGCAATAATATAATAAAAAAGAAAGTAAAAGTAAAAAACAGAAAATTACATTGAGCCAGATGTTGTTGGGACAACGGGTACATCTTCAGGAGCTGATCCTAATACCCAGGGAATATCTAACTGTGGTGCTAAAGCACGCATGACCATTGTCCTACAAATAATATACAAAATATTTTATATAACAAGAAAAAAATTACTTCAAGTAACAAATAAACATTATATATTCATAAAATAAATAAGACTGTGTTGTCAATTAAGAATGTACTGTTATAGAAGAGGTATATATATGTGAAGCAACAACACTTTTATATTTTACTATTTGGTTATTAAAAACAGCAATGCTTACCCAAGAATTTTAGCACAATCATCATAATATTTGCTAGAATTCTTTACAAAACTGAATCCATTAACATCACAGACATAGGATTTCCCATTGGCACGGAGAAGATCAAAACCACACACAGTTTGCTGAAAATAAAGCAAAAATTTGTAGATAGGAGGAATACAATTCTATGAATTTTTTTCATGATGCAAAATAATAAATTAATGAAATAATGGATAAATTGATTATACATCCATCCATATAATCAATATATATGTAGAGGTGGGGACTAAAACTTTTTTGAAACATCTGTCATTGTGGGAGTTGGTTAATGGGTAAGGGGTCAATATTTGTTTTTTTTTCTTTTTTTTAAACAAGAGTAATAAAAATGTATAGATATGCATAAAGTAGAGACCACTGGAATTGAAAACCCGAAAACCAAGAATCAGAGTGGATAATAAAGTAGGTATTGTTCACCTAAAGTCAGTTTTTAGGCCTTAAGGTAATTAATTTAGTTATAGAATTTATGACTTAGATTAAAGTTTATTAAACATTTGAATAAATTGTCAACTATAAATAACTACCATATTTATTAACAAATTGGTAAAATAAGAAAGAAATCATCGTATAAACTATTTTTGTGTCACTGGACCACACATTTTTGAGAGAAAATGGTATATAGCTCTCCAGAAATTAGTTTATGGTATGGCTTTTAAAAAGCCAAAAAATGAAACCCCTCATGTTTAAAATAATTAAAAATGTGGCAATTCTTTTCTGGTACACCAGTCAACTGTTATTAGGGTTTTGCAAATAAATTTCTTCTAAAGAAGGAAAATCAATGAGTTATTTTTTTCTTAAATTTGTTTTTATCTAGCGAATACACCTAAAATTAAATATTAAAAATAATTAAAAGCTTTTAATTTCATTTTTAGAATGTTTGTATTCCCATATCTGCAAGTGTCATCTGTTCTTTTTTAGTTACACATTTAAAAACTGAAATTAAAAACTATTTTAATCATTTTAATATAATCTTAAGTGTATTCCCTAGATAAAACCATAAAGATATTTGTAAAAATAAAATGAATTAATTTTCCTTGTTTCGAAGAATTTTATAGGCAGAACATTAACAAACACCCACCAAACACTAGTGGGCTAAAAAAGAATTATTTTTTTACTTTGGGTTTAAAAAAAAAAAAAAAAAAAAAAAAAAAAAATGACTTGTAGATTTGAAAATATACACATTTTAAAACTAAGATTAAAACTAACTTTATTTTTTTAATATCTAATTTTCACTTTTATTTGTAGAAAACAAACAATTTTACACTAGAGACTCGCATATCTGGAAATATATGAATTTTAAGAGTGAAATTAAGAACTATTTTAATTATTCTTAATATCTTATTTAGTTGCATTCCCTAGATAAATAAATATATTTATAAAAAAAAAAAATCTTCATTTTTCTTGTTTACAACTTTATTTCGTTATTAGCGTACTACTGGCTTACTAGAACTTAATTTTACCACAAATTTTTTTTTTGTAAACTGAAACAAATAGATTTCAGACATCATGTCGTATTTCCTTTTTTTCTGTTTGGAAACATTCTATGATTTCCAAGTGTCATATCTATTGTATTTCCTTTTTTTTTTCTTCATTTCTTTTGTAAACAAATAGATTTCACATTTATTTCCTAAAATTAGTCAAATGTTTTTAACATATTTTGGTTCAATCTTTTTCTCTTACAATGGTATATAAAATTTAATTTTATTAACATCTGAAAGTTTTTTACAATAGTGTTTCTTTGGATATGTTCATTCAGTAGTATTAGCACTTAAAAAAACCGAACGATTTCAGTTTCATAAAAAATTTTGATGCGGTTTCACAGTGTGAAGACGAAACCGAAAAAAGTTGATTTTTAGTTAAACCACCAATCTCTACCTTATTTGTTTTTAAATTTCCCTAAAATATCATTTTATCAACCATTGCCTGAGGGAGTACAATCATAGTATTGGAACATGAAAGCTTTTGTGTAGCCATTTAAATGTTTTTTATTATAATCCCTTATAATAATATTTTGCTATACTTTGTATTGAGCACTTTCTTAAAAGTAAATGCTATGAACTGTGGATTTTTACTCCATTTGTGACACTATTTAGGTCGCTAGAGAGAAAGAAGAAAAAAAAAGAAAGGCGAGAATTAAATTTAGGTGATAAGAAGCCATCACGAAAAGGACACTAAGCGATGTTATTCTTTTTAACAAAGAAAAATGCTAAAGGTTTTATTCTCATTAGCAAGGAAAGTAAGGTTGCGGATGTTTCAGATTTAATCTGATTTATGTTACAGGGCAGCGAGTAAGATATATCCAATCTGCCCATGGCAATGGTAAAAATTTCAAGTTGGACAAGCGACCTCCCGCAGAATTCTAAAGAGATAAAAATAAAAATTAATTAAGCACGCACTGACTGAAAAACAAAATGCCTGCTGGACCTCCCACAGGGTGCTGGGAGATAAAAATTAATTAGGTCAAGCTTGACCGAAACCAAAATGTCCGTGGAACCATCTCCATGTCATTTGGGAAAAACACCTGTTTATTGTCAGGGCTGGCTATGATAGCAAAATTATTTTATCAGAACGAATAATTGGCACCAAGGTGCGATACGTCCAATTGACCACCCACTTGTTTGGCGAAGGTCCCGGGTGATAAAGTCCAAGTGACATTTGGCTAAGATAAGAGCCCAAGGACTTGTTGCTAGGCAGGAGAAGAGAAAGAAGGGAAAAAGAAAGGTAAAAAAAAAAAGGAGATAATTTTTTTTTCTTTGAGCAAAATTTTTTTAAACCGAGGCTAGTCTGGCCACACCCGCACTGCTGGGCGTCCATTGGCTGAATGCTGGTGTGAGCGTTAGGCGAAGGTAATCATGTGAAGGAGGGGAGGACTGTTAACGCCCCCTGAAGGGATCGGTATGAGATGCCACTGTGAGAGAGAGGGGAAACCTGTTGACGCCCCATGAAGGGATTGGGTGAGATACCCATATGAAAAAGGAAGAATCTGGAAGGACTTCCAAAAATGGCAAATAATAAATTTTCCTGACCGAAAACAAAAAAGTGGATTGTGGGTTTAGAATTATCAAGGAACCTCAAACCCGGACAAGCCCACTCCGGTTTTGGTTGGCGTCCATATAAGCAGAGTCGCAACAAGTAAGACGGCAGTTTGCAGTTCAGTTGGGGAGTTTTTGGCAGTCGCCTCGCAGAACAGCTGACTAAGATTCCATGCAATTCCGAAATCAACTTCTAACAAGAACAATTTATTTTTGAAGAATGACTTAGACTCACACCACCAAAACAAGTTTTACGAATATCGCCTGAAGATACACCAAAAAACCAGTTTCCTGTAAAACAATTTAAGATATTAAGACTCGCCTAACTAACACAAAGTGTCACGAATCCATATTAGTGTGTTGGTAGAAAGATGCAGTCCTGTATTCAGCAACCAGATATAAAATATTGTTATCCTTTTTTAACACATTTGAACTTTTCGAGTTATTACTCTATTTTCTTTTGCATATACTTGTGTGGTATTACCTTTGTTCGGACTCAGCTTGCATTACGGCCCGGCGACTGATTGATTTCGTCTACCTAAGATCAAATCACGTGGGTAGGTTAGACTAGAAATCAAAACAGTTACTTCGGTAACCAGACGTTAGAGGCGAGCTGGGGAAGACAAGGCTGATACCGAATCTAACCAGATTCCCATCCGAATCACCAAAAGGTTAGAACGTCACATTTGGTGCCATGACCAATACCAAGCCAGTTGGTCGTCACAGGACTGGATAGCACGACGGACATGGCCAGGCAGACGTCACATTTGGCGCAGCGACACCAGGGGACGTCACAATTTGTTCTTTCTCTCATACATATATACATATATATATACACACACACACACACACAGGGTGTTGCAGCAAAATCCGACACTTGACAAAAAGAAAATGAAATAGGCAATAAAAACAAAGTTGTATATGCAGATACCTGACAGTTTGACAATTAACTAATGTTTTCTCTCTACCCTTTTCCAGGATGGAATATGAGCGCAGAGCAGTGGTAGTAGCTTCATTTCGTGTCGGGAAGAAGTGATGGCCTGGTTTGGGTTCAAGAGGACCATGGTCATGAACATTTGGAGGAAGTGGAAGGCGTGTCAGAACAAGGACAAGTTTGCTGCCAAATGAAAGGCCCACAACGTTGTTCTTTGGCCATTAAGACTGACAAGTTTGTCGCTGCCATCAAGGAGACAGTTGACAATGATGGAAACCAGAGCTATGCCACGATTGCTGCTGACATGGGATGTCACAAGTTGATGATCTGCTGAACAATCAAGAAGGACATTGGTTACTCCTCCTACTGCAAATCTCACCACATGCTCATCATGAATGCCTCCAAGAGTCAAGGAAGGTCAAGGTGGCGGCTTTGCTAAACAAGTTCAAGCATGGGTCTGCCAAGATGCTGGGGTTCTTCTCTGATGAAAAGAATTTCATCCAGGACCAGACAATCAACTGGCAGAATGACTGGTGGATCTGCAAAGACATCGAGGAGGTTCTTGTCATGAAGCATACAAAGTTTCCCTCTTCTGTCATGGTCCTTGGCATCATCTCCAGTGAGGGGGACATCATGCCTCCATTCTTCTTTCAAAAGGGCCTGAGAGTCACTGCTGAGATCTACCAGGAGGTGCTGAGGAGAATGGCGAAGCCCTGGATGGATGAGATTGCCGCCGGACGTTCCTATGTCTTCCAGCAGGACTCTGCTTCTGCACACAAAGCCAAGATGACCCAGACGTGGCTGCTCAACAATGTTCCTCACCACTGGTCACCGGACTTGTGGCTGCCCTCCTCACCCAACTGCAACCCCCTTGACTACTTCTTCTGGGGCGTGATCGAGGCCAGGACCAACAAGCACACCCACAACACAACTCTCTGAAGGCTGCCATTGTGGAGGCGTTTGCTGCTATGGACAAGGACATGGTCGCCAAAGCATGTGACTCATTTCACGACCGCCTTGAGATGGTCATCACCGCCAGCGGTGGTTACATTGAAAAATAATGTAGTATGTAACTAACTGTTGCTAAATAAACTGTCAGGTCTCTGCATATACAACTTTTCTTTTTAATTATTGCCTATTTCGTTTTCTTTTTGTCAAGTGCTGGATTTTGCTACAACACCCTGTGTTATATATATATATATATATATATATATATATATATATATATATATATATGTATGTATATGTGTGTGTGTATATATTGTGATGGATAAATTGTTACCATTTTATATTTTTAATTTTGTGCATGCGCATTGTTTGTTTTGATTTCGTTGATTGCACAGTATAGTAGGGTCAGTTGGGTGCCATCCGTGAGAAAAAAAGCACTATGATGCAAATTACTCCACCAGAAACTTGGAAACAGCATGCTGTACTGCTTGGCATTCATACCAGAAGCTCCAATACGAACATTTCTGAGTGTTTGGGTGTCAATCTGAGGACAGTGCTGAGGATTCAGAAAGAGTCGGATGAGTCTAATCGTGATTATGAAGGTACGGTGACTTAGAAAACTCATAATGATCATTCTGATAAGGAAAGAACTCCTGACTTTGTTGATGAGGGCCTCAGATTATAAATGTAAAAGGTCAAACATTTTACATATATAGACATACATGTGATGGCTAATACTCAATTTCAAGGAATGTCATGATTTATCCATTCTCAAATATGGGCAGTGTGGACATAGCTTTTTAGCCCAACTAGGTCTTACAAACTCTTGTGCAGATGTGAAAACGTTGGGCATCTTTTATTATATGAATGCCACACTATGCGTAATGAATGACTTCTGCATATGGTGTTTTTGATGATTTCTTGAGGCCTGACCATATTCATTGCACGTTAGAGCAAATTTTATAACATTTTCAGGGAAATTAACATCAAGACCCTTACTTATATCTCTCTTGAGCATTTTTTATGTGTGACACAGTTCTGTTTAAAATCTCTTTTATCACTGTGCACTTCTTTCCTCCATGATGAATGATTGAGATTTAGGTTTTCCCAGTCATTTTTCATGATGTTGGTCGTGTTCAGTGTGTTCTTGATACCATCTTTATTCCCCAATTTCAGCTTGTGCATTGATTTTTTTTCCTTCAGTCAATTTGCCATATAGAAACTGCTTAGAAATCCTATCATCCTTCATCCTGACATCACTTTACCATCGTGGTCAGTGCTGAAGTATCAGAGACTACTCTGGTAGACTGACTGCATTCCAATCACATACATTTGCCACTGGCAACATTCTAATATATGATGGAGACTTTGTTGGTGAAATATCTTCTGACAAAACACAAGAATTTCAAACTTTCAACTTTTGCCGAGACCATAGATGTTTATTCAGTTTTCTGAAAGTATTAGTGGCTTTCTTGATTCAGAGGGACATTTAATCATCCAGGGTATTTTTCATATTTACATTACTGCCTAATTGTCTGATTGATTTGTTTTTTTTTATGGCTTGTCAACTTTTTGTAGTTTATTTAAAGCCAGAAAATATTTTTTAGACTGTAATTTTTTGAGATAATAATGGTTTAGGGATACAATTCTAATTAACTCATATTTGGAGGGAGAAGAGGTGAATTCATAACTTTCTTAAGGGGAATTGGAACTTGGCTCTCTGATTAACAATTCCAAACTATTATCCATTACACCACCCACATATCCAAGCTTACAGTATCCGGTATTCCCAAGTACTGCCTAAATACACAAACTTACAAGGATGCTAAGTGATGTTTTTAATATCAAATAGTAGGATTTTCCAAGTAGAATCAGCTAAACAACAAATTTATTTTTAATTTTTAGGTCATGAACAAACCATTTTCTTTTCATTTTTAAAATTTTTTATCGTATGGTATGTTGGCCTCAGAAAAGAGCATTGCATTTAAGGAAGGGGATATTTGAAAAAATCAAAACCTTAATTTAATATTTTGGCAAGAATTAATAATTGCATTTTCAAAAACTTTTCATGTAAGCAAGTTATTTTCTCTTAATAAGTACAGCATTTTAGATCAAAATTGTGGTTGAAATTATTTCAATGTATAACTAATGTAATAGATAGATTGTTGTCATTCTCTTTGATGTTGTTAAATACATTTTTTTTTTAATTTTTGCAAGTTTCACCAATATATTGTAAGAAATAGCTATCATAATTTATTTTATATATGCCTGCTTCAGAATTATTATTATGGACATTTTTGATTCTGATCATATCCATAATAGTTTTGGATGTAGTAATTAACTTAGGTAGTTTTAGATATAGTAATTATGCATGAACATAAATTTTTTTTAAAAATTAAAAGGAAACCGTCAATTTATGACCTTTAAAAATTAAAAATAAATTAATTTAAATAAACAAAAAATAAAATATATAAAAAATAATAACTTTTAAAAAATTAAAAGAAAAATGTATTTTAAAGCAAGAGAGATCTACATAATGCATTCAATACATAATAATTACTTATTATAATCTTGACTAACCTGTACACCTGTGAAACCTAGGTACTCTACCAAAGAGATATCCGCAAACTTGAATAATTCCATCAAATAAAACTTCTTCAAATTTTGCGGAACATGGGGCAGACCTGGATCCTGAACAACAAAGTTTTCTTCTGCACAAAGATGGAGAGCTTAGAAAGTATCATGACTTTCCACAGACTTCAATGAGCCAGACACCTTGCCAGATTGTCAGACATTCACCTACTCAAACAAATCCTCTTCTCGAAGCTTGCATTTGGCAAGAGACCACATGGAGCTCCACATCATTGATTCAAGGATCAGCTCAAAAACACATTACTGAGGACAGAAATCAATCCAGTCAATTGGGAGACTAAAGTTACAGAAAGAACCAATTGGAGAAGAGCAGTCCATTAAAAAACAAAAAAAAAACATTGTTTGAAAACACCAGAAGACAAACAGAAGAGAGCTCAAAGAAAAGCCAAAGCTCTCTGTCCCCTGAACCATCCATGTGGTGGCTGCAGATGTCTCTTTAGATCCAACATAGGACTCATTTCACACAAGGAAATGTCATTGAGCACCCCAATACTCAGCACAGCACTGAGTTCTGTTGACAACTATATATATATATATATATATATATATATATATATATATATATATATATATATATAAATAAAATGTGTGGGTGTGAACTCTATCTATAGTAGTTGTTACATTTGCATAGATATTTTATATAATAAATCTAACAAATATTATAGGAAAAAGGTATTATCATTTAAATAGAAGTAAAAATTGTATTAAACCCTTTCAGTGTTTTTAACCTTTTTATAATTAGAAAGTGCTAAGTTCAGAAATATTTACTTTTTTAATTATTTTTTTAGAGTGAAAATTTCTCAAGCATTTGATCTTTTAACGTTATTTATTGTAGCTGCTTTTTCTTGTCTCTGAACACATTCTACTCAAAAAGAAACAGAGTGCCAATACAAATTTTCAATATTTTTTTAATTCTGGGCTTTTTATTGTTTTTTGTTCTATTATCAACTAATTAATGATTTGTGAAGACTGAGCTTTTTATTTGCAAGATAAAATTGTCTCACATGGATGTGTCAAGAAATTGTACTGCACATGATTATCCAAAGAAATTTCAGAGTATCCAGTCCTTAAATGCTTAAAATAAGTATATCCACATATAGTTCAATAGAATTATTGTATCAATAATAAAACTTTTTTTTTTTTAACTTTATCAATCTCAATCTACTTATATGACTAAGCAGGCTTAGAATTAAATAAATCTTTGAACTAACCTTGAAGGCAAGTGAAACCTTTCTGGCAATGAACTTCTCCCTGGCACTGAGAATTACAGGATATCGGACTTCTTTGCCATCTTTATCTCTTTCAACTTTACCATCAAGTGCAGGAGACTTTCTGGCTTCAGCATGAGCGTAATCTGGTCCTACAGCATAAACCTGTTGGATTGGTTTGAAGAAGAATAACAGTTTTGAAATTTATAATAGATTTAAGTTCATTTAGATTTAGATAAAAACAAATGACATGTCATTTGAAAAATAATTAAATGGATTCTGACTGAACTTCATAGCATTGATTAAATAAGGGAAGAAATATCTTTTGCATTAATCTCAAGTAAAAATTAAATAACTTAATCTGTACTTAATAACTATAAATCTGTATCAATAAAATTACAGATTATACCAAAATATCTTTTGACTATAAATTTAGTAAGTTAACATAAAAGTTTCCACTACCATCTTTTGCATAATGCTATGAAAATCTTAGAAGTGACTGAAGTTTATTTAGCTCTTTGCTTGTGCAATCAATCAACCATTTACAAACTTCAAGATGACTTTTGAAAGTTAGGAAAATGGGTGCTACATGAACTTACAGAAAGGACCATTGGTTAATGTTTCTCTTATTTGAGGGCAAAATAGTCACGGGTGATGAAAGATGGAGAAAATCATAGTTCAATTTAGACAGCCTTCAACATTTCAGCCTGAACATAATCTGTTGGGGAAAGTTCTTTTCCATTTTGTGCAAGATTCAAAAAGAGTTCATTTTTTTATGAATTATGAGGTACATTCAAGAAGTTTTGAGACCTTCTTTGCAGAGGCAATTATAACTTTCCTAAATTATTGTAGTTTTAGCAAATAAGTACTCTTCATCTATTAAGCTGACTTGCCAATTTTTGTTATTCCAGATTGAAGGAGACAGTTGTAAAAGCCCTTTGAACACACCCAACTAAACACTGCTGGTCACAGCTGACAAGTTTGCAGAATGCAGTCAGGATGTGAAAACAATTTGGAAGCTCGATGTGCAATAGAGTTTTTGTGTTAAACTGAACAAAAATACAGCAGAAACATATGAAATGCTCCAGATGGCTTATGGATTAACTTGTATGAGCTGATCATCTGATTTTTGCTGGTATAAGAGGTTCAATGAATGTGGAGAGGATGTGAGAGACAATGAGCAATGTCGGAGGGAGACAATGTTGACATGGAAGTCAGAATATCAGAGCTGGTTGAGAAAATTTGCAATTTTCTGGATGAAGATCATCATGTGTCTCTAAAGATAATAAACATACAGTTTGGAGTTGATGTGGAAACTACACACAGAATTATTCATGAAGATTTGAACATGCACAAAAGTTGTGCAAAGTTTGTTCCCAGGGTACACATTGATGGACAGAAGACATGACATGTTGGTAACAACAGGGAGATGGTTGATGGACATCAAAACTGTCCTTCACCCTCCCTACAGTCCAGACCTTGCTCCATGACTTTTGATTATTTCTCAAACTGAAGAAGAATCTCAGAAGCAGTTGTTTTGAAGACATTGAGAAGATGAAGGAGGCTGTGACAAGGGTTTTGAACAACTTCACTTTGGATGACTTCCATGGAGTCTTCACAAAGTGGCTGGAGAGCTATAACAAGTTCATTGCCGTCTTTGAAGAAAATTAGAGTTTTGTACTTCTTTGAAATTAATAAATGTCTCTCCTGAAAAAGTTTCAAAACTTCTGAAATGCACCTCATACAGTGAACAATTGGCTTGTTTGAATATTGCATTAGAAGTTGAAAAGACTGTTCTCTAGGTAAGGAAGTTGATAGATGATTTTGCATCATTCTGGAAACATGAAACTGTCATGGGAGGAAGTTCTACATGTGGGATATTCAGCACATTATCACTTGTTTCAACAGTTCTAATAAGTTCAAAATACTGAATTCTTTTATAATGGAATACAAAATTCAGCTGGAAGATGATGCGAATAATGATGCTATGAATTTATAGAAATAAAATATTTTGTCCAATAAAACAAAAACGAGAAAAAACAGGCTTCGAACTTTTACAACAACCAAATGAGAGGATATTGCATTCAGTAATTGATTAATAAAAGAAAATTCGATATACAGAATGCAATGGGTTGCTATTTTATATTTTTAATTTTGTGCATATGCGTTGTTTTCGATTTTGTCGATTGCAGAGTATAGTAGGGTCAGTTGGGCACTGTTTGTGGGAAAAAGAGCACCATGACACAATTCACTCCATCAGAAATTTGGAAACAGCATGCTGTACTGCTTGGTATTCATGCCAGAAACTCCAATATGAACATTTCAGAGTGTTTGGGTGTCAATCAAAGGACAATGCAGAGGAATTAAAAAAAAAAAGAAATTGGATGATATATCCAGTCAACATCATGGTATTTGAAGTGATGGTGATGTTATACCTCTATTCATCTTCCCACAGGGCTCAGACTCAAGATGGACGCCTACATCAAGTGCCTTGAGGAAGTAGTGCTGTCCTGTGTCAAGAGAGTGACTGCTAGAAAACCCTATGTCTGGCAACAGGACTCTGCAACATGCCACACAAGAAGGAGAACCAAATCATGACTGTCAGACAATTTCTGCAACCACATCACCCCTTACATCGGGACACCTAACTCCTCAGACTGCAACCTCTTTGATTATTATGTGCAGGGCACAGTTGAATGAGACCAACAAAATTCCTCGTAACACCAAAGCTGAACTGAATACAAGGATTATGGCAGTAATCACCAACTTAAACAAGGAAACTGCCCAGAAGAGTTGCAGGAGATTCTAAAGTCATCTGGAGCCTGCGATTGAAGCCAATGGTGATTTTATTGAATAAATTTACCTTTTAGTATTTCAAGAAATTTTTATGTAATTTTGGTAAATATATCTCTTAAAATGGATGTCAGTGTTATTTTCATTTTTGTGTAATTTAGACAATTTATCCATCGCATCCTGTATTTTAGCAAACTTTAATTCTAAATTATTTTATAAATTTAATTCTTAATCTAAAATGTATTCTTGATTAGCTTAAGTCAGAAAAGGACAAAATAAAAGCGAAAGCAATTACCTTAACATCTGTTCCATCAGTTGGCATAAATTCTTCATAGATGTAGGATCCAGTTTTCCGCACTCTGTTCATAGCTGAATACACACTGCTACGAGCACCAATCTAGAACAAAACAAAACACTTTGTCAAAAAAAAAAAAAACTACTTCATTATCCTAAAATTGAAAAGAATTTATAAGTGAAATAAATAGCAAACCAAAATTGTCAATTACAAGCCAAATGTTAGAATTTTAATAAAGAAGCTAAATTACAAATTTAAATAAAAAAAAAAAAAAATGGCTGTAGAAAATGAAAGAAGAATGAACAAAAAAAAGACTAATGAATTAAAAATATGAATGACCAAAAGAAAAGCTCTGAACAAGAAAATTCATCATTTAAAATAATACAAGTAGTGGATAGTTATAATTTGTTAGCATGAAATGCTTAAAAATTCATTATTTTTTTATAAAAATGATTTCTGCATGAAAAATGCCATTAATTTAACTTTTCAACATGAAATGATTTAGAGTAAATGATGATGCGAGGTTATATATATATATATATAACAAAAGTTTATCATGGACAATATAACAGAGATTATCAACCACAGCCCAGATGTATTGTTAACAATCCAGAGGAGGAGCTTGGAAAATTCTTAAATTTTAATACAATCCACGGAAATACAATATCACCAAAAGAGCTTACCTGAAAAATTAGAGGAAATGGATAAAAGGTGAAAATAGTAAGCCAAGTTTAGTAAGAAGCTTGTGCAGTGTACCAAAAGATAAGCAATTGGTCTGACTATTTATTTTCCTGCACATTTGGCAAAGTTCTTCAGTTAGTATCCACTGTTCAGGATTTTTAACTTCATTATTCTAACAAATATTTCAATAGGAAGAGTTTGGTTTTCTTAACAAATCTCAAACTCTTTTCAGGTTAAAATTTATGATTTCAGAGCAAATCTAAACTGCAAACCATATAGCAACATAAATATGAACTTTTAAATTATAAATAGAAGTGCATACTAGAGAACCTATTCATGTGGACATAGTGATAGCCATCAAACTAGTAATGTGATGATATCAGGAAAATAAAATTCTTTCAGATGTAAAAAAAAAAAAAAATACATATTTAGTAAATTAAAAACCAAAGCAAGAATCAAATATAACAGATATAAAATACTTTAGACAAAATCAATTTTAGTAGCCTAAAAAAAAAATAAAAAAAATAAAAAAATAAATTACAATAACTTGAATTCTAAGTATAAAAGTATTTTAAGCAGTAAATTAGTAACTGTCTGCCTGTAAACCTTTCAAAATGTATACCTATTAATTTAAACATGATGGCTTTGAAAATCAAAGTTTTAAAATAGCACAACAGATTTTTTTTTATTAAACTTTGGTCATGCATCAAATTTGCTAGTATATATATATCATTTTAATTGCTTTTAGTGAAAAACAACACACATTACTCAATTAAAGCAAAGATGCCATTATTTTATACAAGAAAAAAAAAAAAAAAAAAGAAATATCTTAATGTTTTTTTTTCAATACTGCATTTTGAATATTCCAAAATACAAATATTTCTTGCATCTTTTTAATAAATCTTTTTATTTAACATCAACATTTTATAACTATTAAGCAACTCTTAAATCTGTTGAAATCATTTGTAAACTATAAAATAAATTATCAGAATGATCTGTGTATGCACAAATACCACCTTACTTTTGGACACACATGCAAATATCTAATTCCAGAAAAAAATAGTAAGTTAGAATGATATGGCAAGATATTTCCTCTTGGAATTTCCTACTTAAAGAATGATTATACTTTTATTCTAATTGCTCTCTTCTTGTCTTGACTGATATATTTGCAACATTTCAGTTTTCTAGCATTCTTCAGATGCCTATCACTTCTGATAACCTCCTGGGAATTTTCAACTGAATCCTTTAAACACTTCTCCATGGTTGCAGTCTTCATTAATGGTTATAACTTATGTCAATTCCAAGTTGTCCTTGTGATGTTGCCTTGACTTTTCCAGCATCCACACTAGACTCTAACAATTCCTCAGTAGGCCTAACTTAAAAATGAAAACCATACAGGAACCTTTGAGTTGGAAATCACATACATTAATTCCAAAATTTCCCCATTTGACTGTCCAATGGCCTATTGGATACTAATGTCAGTTCGCTGTTTAATTACTCGGTAGTTGTGAATGTAATTCCTATTCTCTAGTTCAGCAGAAAAGGCAAAAACAGCATCATAAGGACATGTTAACTCAGAAGAATGACTGGATACAAGATATCCTTTAGAACAGGCTAACATTGTGGATTAAATAAAGGCTTCTGTTTGAAAGTAATAAAAGCTTATTAAATATGACAGGCATCTGAAGAAAGTTGAAAAGTTGACAACTGAGATGGAGACAATAATAAATCAGTGTATTATTCTATATTTAATCTTAAGCATAGTGAACAAATATATCTACATTGTACTAAGAATAGATTATTATATGTTGATGTTTAAGTGCATGAATTATTAGTGCAAATATTTTGAAATATTGAAAGTATTTTGAAACAACTATTAATAAAAACATAACTTGAAAATATACTTAAATAAATATGGTTAAACTAATAAGTTAATAGTAAAAAAACAAAAAAACAAACATAATAAAGTTGAGACACTGGCATTATCAGAAGAGTGAGTAAAGCAGTTTATTTGTTAGACTTAAGAAAAAATAAAAATTCATATTTTATTAATTAGGCTAAGTGAAGTAGAAATAAAAGAGAAATTTAAAATAAACTCGATCTGACAGATAAGAAGAAGAAATTCATAAAATTCGAAAACAAAACGTATTCTTCATGGCTGGCTATGGTCTAACACTTGGCCCAAATCATCTTTTTTCTCTCTGACTACTTCCGCGGCTGATGATGTGGTATTATGTCATCTGTATTTTGGCTCAAAATAAGCAAAATCACAATATTAACATCATCTTTGCAAAAATATGGTAAATAAAACACTGAAAAACAATAAAACTTTTATATTATCTTTATGACTAACATGAGTTGACAATAAGAATCTTTCAGGAATGTATTTTGATAAATTTCTTTCAGTTGTGTAATTTGGTGAGAGTGGAAAGTGAAAATGAGTTAGTGTTGAAAAAAAGAAAAAAAAAGAAAGACCAATTTAAAAATATATTCTTTCATTAAATTGTTCCCATTTTTCAAAAAGCTTAGAGATAATATTATCATAAAAGAGTTTAAATTATTATTTTTATTAAAAAGAAAAAAAAATTACTGTATAATAATTCATTCAAAATTCAAACCAGTATAACAATTATATAATATTTTGTAACATCTGAGTAAATATAACTTAAAGTTTGCTTTCTACATTTATGGAGGGAAGAGTGCTCAGTATTGTGGATAAAGCATTTGTAGATACAAACAATATAAAGATAGACATCGACACTGCATTGCTACTGGAAGTTTTATATTTTAAGAAATTATCAAACTATGTTCACTTAAGGTTTAGTGACCATGCAGTGTTGATTTCTACGTTCACACTGTGTTTATATGCAAAGCCAATATCAATCTTTGTGCTGTATTTTAAGCAAAACTGTTAGCCCTTTTGTTACATATCTTTTAATGCAAGATACTGACAATTTATTTTCTCTTATGTAAGAAAGAAATTATTTCAATAGGTCACCAAAACTGAGGAGGTAAGAGCATTCTAAGTAGAGAATAAAAGCTTGTAAATTCAATCTTTGCTTTACATTATGAAATCAACTGCATACAAATATTTGAAACAGGCACTCAAAAATAATTGCACTTGTAAATGAAATACCATAACAAATGCAAGAGTTAAACATAGATTAAACTTTCTACAAATACAAATATTAACTATTTACAAGTAACCAAATCCATTAAAAAGAAATAAGTTGGTATATTACATAAAAAAATTAATCCTATTATTTTAAATAGAGTATTTATATATAAAAAGATAAAACAATTCCCTAACCAAAACTATTCAGTAATTTGTCAACATAATTTTACAATCATATAAACTAAATCTGTCTTAACAAAAAAAGAAAGAGTCAAAAAGAAAGTTGTGCAGTGATGAGAATGTTTGTTTTTTTTTTTAAATATCCACCACTACCAACAGGCTTTTCTGAATGCAATACAAACAGGCATGTAAATCACTTTTCTGTAAAAACAAAAAAGTCATTCAGAAGCATTTCAGTAGAGTAACTCACAATGGTTACAAAATAAATTTTATCCGATTCAGCCGTGCATGTTCTGCAGACTCCATTCAAACTCAAATTGTAGTCATCCACTTTACATGCTTTTAGAATAGTCTAATATTTCTCTTCTGTTCTTATTTTTTAATACTAAGTATATTTATTTCCTAAATATGTTTCGGCATTAACTGATATTATATGATATTCTACCTGATGAACTGTTACCATCATTAAAGATTTCAATTCTTCTGGCATTTTTTTTATAAAAATGCATACAGAACTGATCCAACTGTTTTGATCTAATGATCAATTTTGAATGAAAAGATTAAATTTTTCAAAACTATGTAAGGTACTGAATCATACAGACTGAAGTGAATGACTATAGAAAATAAATCCTATAAAGTGAAAATATTAAAATCATTGAGAATAGCAGAAGTGATAGGCAAATAAATAAATCATGTAAAGAGGAATAATGAAATTTACCATAAATTTAAATTCATGAATTTATACTTTTAATCAAATTAGCATAGGTACCTCCATGAGATCACTAAAAAAAAAAAAAAAAAAAAAAAAAAAAACAGCATAGCATGATGAAAAAGACACCAAACTTGATGAAAACAAAATTTTATCGTCTAAATATTTATGTTTTATTAAGAGAAAGATCAAAGTTTATTTTAATTATTTTTTAAAATTTTTCCTTCTTTTTAGAACAATCTGAATTTTCATTTAAAAATCCTTGTTTCTCTTTGTATCACTGGAACTAGTAAAATAACCTATACAATTTTTAGCATGTTTTTTTTTTTTTATATGACACATTAATTTGGAAAATCTCGCAAAAATAAAAATAATTGTCGGATGTTAATGATACTTTCGGAAACTATTCACAGATGATCGAAATTATTATAAATGTTTTCTTTTATTAAAGTCATGGCAGAAATTTTTTTTTTTAATATTTAGTACCACCCCCATAACTAATTTTATGAAAACTCTAGAAATTTGATCAAGTCCACTTTAGTAATTACAATAGTTAAAAACACAAGGCTTTGGGGAATGCAAATCATGTTCTTTTTTGTTTTTAATTGGACTGCACCACCTACCTGAAAATCAGCTCTGAATTGCAACATACAAAACTCAATAAAACAAAGATATTATTTAACTTCAAATGCTTTTATTTGCTTTTAGTTGTTTTTAAGAATATGGACAATATTTTTTGAAAGCAAAAAAATTTTTTCAATGAAAAATGAATTTTTAATACAATTATTTGTTATTTTTGAATTATAATAGATCTTTACATTTAAGTTGTTAAAATATTATAAAATTAGTTAAAAGCCACATCCACTTTTGTAAGTGTCCTTATGAGATAGATCTTTTTTAGCACGTTGTAAATTGTATTGTTTTGACTAATCAGAAGACCCCGCAGTAATTAAGAAATGTAATATTGTGTTTATAATCAGGCACTAATTATAAAGTACAGAAGACCAACCAGAATACAATTAAGTTGAGTTATTTGAGTTACGCATTGTTCTCTGCTGTTAAGGCCTTTACTTTTGCGAAACACATGTGGAGAAGTTTATTTGATTTTTCAATTTCAACTGAGAAGGGTACCTACAAGTATCAGTATCATCTTATGAAATTTATATGATCTTATTTTTATATTAATCTCAGTTATGGCATTTTTTCCATAAATGAAATATGAAAATTAATAATAAAATGAATGGAAATACAAATAACACAGTAAAATGTAGTAAATGTACATAAAATACTATAATTTTATCTACACTTCTGATAAAATTTCATAAGAAAGGTACCTATAAATTAATTAGATACCTTTCTTATGAAATTTAATCTAACTCTTAACAGTCTTATTTTGATTTCTTTATAATATATTTTCCATAAAGCATCATAAACGTAAAGGTGAAAGCTAA
Organism: Acanthosepion lycidas; assembly: GCA_963932145.1. Lineage (NCBI taxonomy): Eukaryota > Metazoa > Mollusca > Cephalopoda > Sepiida > Sepiidae > Acanthosepion > Acanthosepion lycidas. The sequence continues at coordinate 41,830,011 of OZ010596.1, read as the reverse complement.
GTACAAAAAACAAAAAAAATTAAAGCGCTGAAAGTTTTCCTAAAAAATAACAAGGTAAATGATATGTTCACTTAAATGTAAATAATTTCACTTTTCTCCTTCCGTAGAACAAATTATCCTTAGGGAATCCGTCAATATGTCATTCATCACCTGTCAAGTGACGCGGAAGTTTATGACCTGCTTTGTTTTATTTTCAAATTACATCTTTTTGGTGCAGAAGCTAAGTTAGACTTGGTTCAAAATATTTTAAATAAACATAATTTCTGATTTTCTTAAAATAAGTTTTGAAAAAATAATAATTGATATTTAAAAGAATTTCAAACTGAGATTTTCATTTTTCTTTTTATAAAATGGAAAAAAATGGTTGCCATCTGTTAATTTTGCTGACTCAACAAAAAAAAAAAAAAAAAAATTTAAGGAAAAGATTAAAAAATGTAAAAAAAGTACCCACAAAATACTTTGATCTTTTCTTTTAATAATAACAGACATTTAGACGATAAAATTTTGTTTTCATCAAGTTTGGCATCTTTTCCATTATGCTATGCTCTTTTTTTAGCGATCGCATGGAGATTATACCTAAATTAGCACAATTGAAAATAGAATTTTAATTAGATAAGGAATTTATCATTGAACTTAACATGTATTTTTATCAATGGTAATTTGCATGCCTTTAAATCTTTTCACAGTAAATTATATAATAACAAAAGAAGACCTAAAGTAAATCTTATCATTTTATAGATTCTGAATTAGAGAACAAGTTAGAGAAAGATTAACACAAAATGCAAAAAATTAGCATAACAGAAGCAATTTAGTAAAGATAAGTATCGGTCGTCTAATTCAACTTCAAACTCCCTTGTCAATTTCTATCTTATATAAAAAGGACAAATATCTTACATCAATATTTCACTAATCAATAAAAAAAAATAGAGAATAATAAATATTAAGGATAACTGGCTTTAATAAAAATGTCTAAGATATAAGCTATTAAAAAGATTACAACTCCTATAAAAGTGTATTTAATTAAAATTTCAAGAAATTCTGTAAATTGTCAATCCAACAAAGAAATAAAAAAAAATGGGAGGGGGTGAGAAGTAGTAGAATTTGATAAGAACAAATTCTAAACTGGATGGAAAGTGAATGCTGGTAAACTGCTACAAGTCAAACACTAAATAAAAGACTGTTCGAACAAAAAATTCTAAAATGAATAAAGTCTTTAAAAGAAAATTAATTTCTAACTTGAAAGAAATACATGAATTAAAAACATCAAAAGAGGGAAACAAACATTAAACAGAACTATTGTTCAAATTCTTTGTATAATGGAAAAAAAAAAAAAAACTTAAATCATCAATAACATTCTATTATCCGTCAATTTTAACATCTCTCTAGAAAAGAAAAAGAGGTCTGTTTGAAAAAAATGTCAACTAGCAGAATTTGAAAAATGGAATTAGTAAGCCAGAGTTCAATTTTTTTAATCATTTCACCCCCAATCAAGGTAATAAAGCCATTAAGATGCAAGGTGTTACTGAATGTGAAAAAATAAGAGATACAGAAAAAGAAAAACATTATTCAGGAGAGAGAAGAATCAAAGAACTGGAATTAAGAAGACAGAAGATAACAATTGACATTGCATTTAAATTATTGAAGATCAAAGTTGACTTGAAAGCAAGAAGCCAAAAGAGTGTTCCACAAGCGAGAAAAGAAACTATTAGCATAAAACTTACGGTTGCATCTAGCCATTTCAACTCTTCAATGATGAGACCTAGCTGCCAATCTAGTACTGTGCTAAAATTTGTAAAGTTGAGATACCAAAGAAGAAAGCTCATCAGAACAATTACCATGAAAATATTTATAGAAAAGGCACAAGAAAACTATGTTACAGTGCTGGGAATGTGACTGAAGCTGAGATGCCAGGTCTTGACCAATAACATTGCAGATTCTTCTTTGAATTTTATCAATCTCTAAATATATAGCAGAAGCACCAGGCCACATATTGCAGCAATATCCAATGCATGGATGAATAGTCGACTTATAAATGTGTAAGATTCTGCCAAGAAAGATTGTCCAGCACGACACAGGGAACCAACTTTTCTAGCAGTAATTCTAGCAATTGATTAAATGTAATTTTTCCACTTCACATCAGTAGAAAACGTTAGCCCAGCTGACTCTCCTGTAGGTTAGCATCAGCCATGCTGATAGCAGGAAAAAAGGTTCTTTAAAAATAGCTGTTTAAAGATAGATGTTAAAATTAACAAGCAATTTCTTGCCCCAGTTAACAACAGATTGGCCATTTTTTAAATCAACTGCTAATTTGACCTTATCACACCAATCGAACTTACCATCAAGACAGGAGTAAGTAGTAAATACAGGTCATGGTTAATGTAATTCTTGTACTAAAGCTTTTCAGAAATGTTCCCTATGCTTGGTCCTGTTGCCAGTTATATACAATAATGGTAAATAATTACTCTCTCATGTTTGCCATTATTGTATTCAGACTATTGTCATCATCTTTGTTGTTTTTATCATAACACTTTAGCCACTGTGTCCTTCAGGTGTATATCAATTTGGGTAACCTACAGGAAATTCCAAACTGTACTCTTTATTTAATCTATGGGAGTAGACTGTTCTCGTTCCACTGCTTATGTTTTATTTTATTTAGTACTGTTCAGTTATTGCTTGCCCATTTCCACTAAGTGCAAGTACACACTGCCTGAAACTAAATATTGGTCTCAGCTTTACCTCCTGGAATATTCCCAACCTAATATAGAACAAATATGTTTTACATTATCTGAAACCTGTTATAATATCAAGCTTAAACTACATCAATCCAAATTTACTTCTTAAAAATGTGATCTATCTGCAAGATTGTTATCCAAACATTTGTCAAAAGTTTTTGTTTTTTTTTTGTTTTTTAATACCTATGCCAATATTTTGTGATAGACAAAATAGAAAACAGGTATAAATATGTTGACAATGATTAAAAAGCAAATTTGTAATACTTATTCGAGGTGAATTTGAAGAAAATAAAAAATGAAATCTTTGTCAACAGGACAGAAATTAAAATATGGTTTATAATAATTGTAACAAGAAATAAACTTTACATCTTAAAAACAAAAATAAAGAAAAATTAATCTGAAAATAAAATCTTTACTTAGTATATTTGATACATTTTTTCCTCTCATGATGAAGACACTTTCCTCCAATTTACCAACATAAAAGAGTGCATAAAAGTTCTCAGCTCAACCAAGAAACCCTTACACACAAAAAAAAATAAAAGAAATTTATGATAATTGGTCAGATTTTTCAAAGTGCAAGGCCGAGAACTTTTCAGCATCTCTCTATTATGTATAGATAAAGTCCTTAAAGACTGAAAATACTTTATACAATACACAGAACAAGAACATTTATAATCTTCCAAATAATAATTGATGTATTAAAAGGCTTGTAATTTTTATATTTTCAGTTTTTTTTCTTTTTAAAACTTTAACATGCTATTATATAATTTTATCATATACCAAGAAAATCATTATTTCTTGTTCATCTGTATGATAGGAAATGTGTTTAGATATAATTAGGCTATCATTCTTTAAATAGGGTTTTTGTTTAAAGAAAACTATTTTGAGCTTGTTTTCAATGTAACCTGTTATAGCATATGGCTCCTCATAATAGTAAGAAATATTTTTTGTTGAACTAAAATAGAAGCATTTTTTTTCATCACTTAATTCTACTCGGAAAGGAAAGGCTAACATAGCAAGATATGAAAAATATTTCAAAATCAGATCATTCAATGTCTAAGGCATTGGTGTTCATTTACATGGTATAATAAGTTTAAAAACAGAAATTATGTCAGTACAAGAAACAAATTTTCAACTTTAATGATTGTTATAGATACATTCAGGTGTCTCTGAAATGTTTCACAAGTAAATTTATATCTGCAAGCTAAACTCATCTCTTTTCTAATTAAAATTCAAAAGGTCTGTTAAGATTATCAATAACCAATATTAACAAACAAGTCAACAGAATGATCATTAGTTTTTTTCTTATCTATATTAAAAGTATACTTTAATTCGCAATAGTCAATCTGCACAAAAATTTCATGATATACATTTTTTTGTGAAAGAAAACAAATATTTGCATTAAGACTCCACATTTACTATAGGACCATACAGAAGATAAATACAATGTTTTTTTTTATTGATTAATGACTTACATTTCAAGTCAAACCATTGCTTTAAACACACATTTACAAAAGACTAAGCATTAAAAACATTTACATAAAAATGCTACTAAACACATCATGCAACTTTTGTAAGGATTAATGATTATCCATTTTAAAATTTGTAGGCATTTTGTTTTCAGTTACCAAACAGATATTACAAGAAAGTATGGGATTTATGTAGGTTTATATATTAGAAATCTTTTTAAAAGCATAGATAAAAGAAAAAAAAAGTAGTAATTTAAAAAAGATAAATTAGAAAAATATATAATGGATTTCTTTACAAATTTCATATAAACATAACCCTTACTTGGCAAGTAAACGTTAAACTGACTGAATTGTTATCTATTGAAATCTTCTAAAACTTCAAACTAAACTACTAGCTTTAGCTTGTAATGCAAATGAAACATTAAAATTGCAAATAAAATGTAATTAATCAAATATACAGAACAAAAATACACTGCATCAAAAAAAATAAAATAAAATAAATAAATAAATATACATAAGAAATTTAAGGAAGCTTACACTTTCTAGATACAGAGTTTAATGCACGTTTAGAAGGGACCAGCCAACAAGCAATATTGTTAAAAATAAAAAAGAAAGAAAACTTTAGGATATATATATATATATATATATATATATATATATATATATATATATATATACACACACACACACACACACACACACACACACGTGTGTATGTTATCTAATGAAATAAGACATCATTAAAACTGTACAAATACAGGAAGTAATCAATTCAACATATGTGAAACAATCTTTTTTTATATAATCAATCAGTAAGTAAGTAAAAACTAAAACCATGTAAAACCAAAAAAAGGAGTGTTATGAACCAAACATTACTGAATCTTGAATTAAAGAAGTCCTATATATAATTTTAAGTTCATATATTTAGAACTGAAAGGAAAGGTTTAAAAAAAAAAGTTGATGAACATTTCAGGGAGTCACAAATTAAATTAAACATTGACAAAGTTACACTAGAGAACCATTGTTTTGATAGATAAAAAAAGAAATGTTATTGATGTGAAAATTATCAGGCACTATTTAGTTCTTTACAGAAATGTAAATCTGATCAAACCTTAAATTGTTATTACTGGAATAAATTTTTCAGATAATTCCTAAGATGTATTTGAACCTGCCCAGTAGTACATTAAAAAAATTATCTATCCAAATTAGTTTATATACAAATTGTAACAAACTTAATTGTCCAATGACCGAGATTTACCAACAAGACAACTATTTGACAACTGAGAATAACAAAAGTTAATTTAGAAATAAAACTAAAAAAACTTGCTTTGTTGGAAATTATCATTAGGATTAAGTACAGAAACCAGAAATAAAACTACTAAAAAGTTCATGCAATCGTCATCACCATGAAAAGAATAATCCTTACATCAAAACAAAGTCTAAAATAAAGTTATTTCAATTCCAATATAAATTAAACTAAAATCAATTAAAATGTAACTGAAAATGTAATAGTTTAACTTTATTATTAAATAATAATAAAATAGTAGACGTTTCCCATTATAGCAAATAAATTACTATTTTACTCTAAAATACAGTGAATTTGGATTCTACATCATCATAGTAAATAAATTCCAATGTTAGAAAAGATAAAACAGTATTAAATAAAGTTGGTAAGTGTCTATAAAACTGAAATCATGCATATGCCATTAGTGTTGGTAGGAATACCAATCAAAACATGCACCAGTTGTGTCTGAACAAGCAGCTAGTTGTTCCAATGCTAAGAGCATGAAGAAAACAGCACAGTCATCCTCCAAATGTGACTCACAAAATTAAATTAATAATAAAGATCCAGGATTCAGATTTGAAATTCAAATTCACAAGCTTGCAAAAAAAAAAAAAACCTCCCTTAATAGTACATGCTCGAGGAAAAAAATAACTGATGTTGCTTAAACATTTTAGGTAGAGTTTTTGAACATAGGAGTTTGTTTATATGAAAAAGGATATTTCAATAATTTTTTTCTGGGGGGAAAAAAAAATTTCTACTTACGGTATTATAAACCAAAACAAAAACATGCTCAGTAAAATAATACTTTTCAATTCATGTTATGCATGCATTTAATGGGTTTAATTCAATAGAACAAGACATAAGATAATTATAGCAGTTTGAAATGGAGTATTTTATCTTCAAACATTTGTATATTTAAAAATTTTGAAAACTACAGTTCACTGAAAATTATTAAAATATTTGTTAAATAGAAAAAATAAATAATTCCTTTTATTATTTGATGAATAATTATAGAAATGCAAAAAAAAAAAAAAAAATAATTTTTCTTAATTTTTAACTGATTTGAAAGGAGGAAAGTTTGAATTAATCTGATGGTCGGAATAACTGTCAGAACATGTTTTATAAAAAAATGTTAGTGGCAGAAGTTAGAATCAACTGATAAACAAACATGTAAGGCAACAAGCAAAATAAACTAAGCAAAAATATAGGAAAATAGATATTTCAAATGTCTCTATATCATAAGATAAATCAAATGTCCCTCAGATGAATGAAACCCCAGGTTAATAGCTCTTCAGATTATGTGAAGAGAAAGCAACCTAAAACTTTACCTTATCTGGACAGCCAAAATCTGAATAGAACTGCAATTGAAAACAATCTAATATGACTAGCAAGTAAAACAAATGTTTCTAAATCCAATACTTTCAACAGTATCTGTGTATAAAGCATGCTGTATGCACAATGGATATAAACATGGGCAAATGTCAAGTAGACTATAGCAAAATTATCAACAGTGTCTCAAATTAGAATGGCAAAATGTCATTATTACAAATGGTAAATACCTTCAGAATAGGGAATTTTGGGGACATGATTTTAAGTCGTTCATGTAACAATGAAATTATACAATAACAATAAAATTATTTAGAGTTTTCACAAGAGCCATTTTATACAAAAAAGTCTTTTGCTATTTCATTTCTGTCTGATTTGGCTTAAATTGAGCAGTAGTCTATTGAAACTTCAATAAGCAACATTTTCTGATCAAGATAAGGACATCAAGTGATTAAAAAAATAAATCACAGAATTGCAGACATGCAAATAATATAAGCGTTTATAACTGACACGTTAGTTTCAATAAGATTAAAAGGAAGGATTAGAACTTGCAAATTAAATTTAGAAAACATTTCAATGTAAGTTTCAAAGCTGAACAATCTATTTAAATTTTCTCAATATACCAAAATCTAAAGCGTTTCCAAAAGCTTAAAATTCCTCCTGACATTCAGCAAATTTATGTGGGAATGATGAACAGTTCTTAAACCAATCCCCAAAATTGGACCAAATGATCAAACATCAGCTTTTCTTTCTTGGTCAGGCTGAGAATTTTGCAGCATCTTGTAAGTTTATATAGTTTTATCTCTAGTAAAAACAACAGTCCCTAGACTGAATGTAAAGCATGACAACAATGACAATAAAATTCAATCATTAAAAATATTAAGCTAAATATATTAAGCTAAATATATTATCATCAACTGGAATAAACAAGGGGGAGGGAAAGTGTGGAAAATATTAGGATTAACAAATTTTTTTTTTTTATTTTCACTGTGATTAAATTAAAAGAAACATTTCTATTTAAAACCTTTTCTTTGTTAACATTCGACAGTTGATTTCATGTTGATTAGCAGTCGACTAAACTTGTTTATACAAATGACTTTTCAAAAATGTTATTAAAGTGCAAAGCACTATTTTGCTACAAAACTTAAATTATTCAGTTCATCTTTACTTATTGAATGATGATGGAGATCTAGAATCATTAGTATAATGATAGTGAATATTAAACCTTTAAAAATATTTCTGAAAGATACGCAATATTAGTGAGTTTTTTATATTTTGATTCTTAAAAGGATTATGAATGAAGACAATTCCAGTATAATTGAAAAAATCTTTTAAAAATAAAAATATTTATAACTTTCATTTTTGTTACAGCCATTCAATTTATTTTCTATTCAGTTAACCATGTGCATCTGAATTTGTCATAGGCATTAATTGTATAACAGACTTGCTTACTTTATTTGCAAACTTTTAAGTTTTTATCCTACTGATAACCATTTCCAATTTTAAACAAACTATGCTCTATTCCTGTCTTCTCAAATTCTCTTCATTATTTAGTCAAACAATAAATATATTCCATATGAAAAAGTTTAATTTTAAAGTGAAAGAACTTTTGTTTCTATACAAGCTAAGAGTTACTAAAAGCATTTTGATGATGAAAAATCAGCTACAATAGATTATTACAGTAAATTTTTGATGACCCATCATTATTATATTTCATTTAAATACTTCCATGATTATCACCTTTATTAAAAGGAGTTGAAAGCTAGAAATAGTCTGAAGCATTGATATATTAAGGGAAAAAAATTGTGTTAAGGCAAGTTAGCAAGTGGTAAGAGGATAAAAGGTGGAAAAGAATGCTGGGAATTCATATGTAATATATTTGTCAAAAGAAAGCATTCTGATTGGAAGTGAAGAGGAGCAAGCTAACATACAGTGGACAAGCTGAGTGAAAAAGAAAAAAGATGTCTTTGATATCAGTTGGATTATCAGATAGGTAAAAACTGGAGATTTCAAAAAGAAAAAAAAAGAAAATGATCATTCATGTGTTCATAGAAGCAGATTCACAATAATATGACTGGAATATTAATGTGACATACTGGAAGAAGAAAAATAAATCACTGATCAATTAGAATTTTTTAATTTTTCCAGCTACATCAATTGAAAGATAATATCTAAGGCAAAATATTAAATAACATCACATGTCTGAAAACTATTTCATTGGTAGATAAATCTACCTATATATAGTGGATACCAGTGTTTGAAATAGACACGCCTTTTTTTTATTTTAAACTGTATTAAGTCTATCAGCCTGCAGCACACTTAGAAAATGTGCTCTCCAACAGGGCTTGAACTGGCATCACTTTTTGTAGGAGAAACCACTGTTTGATTTGGTGTGCTTTAGACTGCTTGGCCACAGAGAACATCACAGCCCAGCCAGATTCTATTTGTCCCTTTTTAAGGAATGCAGACTCTCTCAATCAGATTTTCTCGAAATCTATATTTGCTCAGTTTCATATCCGAAACATAAACAAAGCAATTTCTAAAGAATTAATGGATTCATTTTTGATCCAACATTTTTATTACTTCAAACATTAGTTTTAGTTGGCATCTATTTCAAACACAAATATCCACTAAAACTAATGCTTGAAGTAATAAAAATTTAAAATTTAAAAAGTAATGGGAAGAGAACTTAAAAATAAGGAAAGAAAATGAGACATAAGAAATTAAGAACTTTTTGAACTGTGTTATTTTTACCATTTGTGTAAATACACAGCTTTCATTATACATGAATCCCATTCCTTGATTTATGAAAACTTGTGAATGCTAATGTTGTTGAAGCATGAAGAGAGGTTATCTCAAATTTTCTGATAAAATTTCAGTGATTACATGTATGAAATGAACATGATTATATTGAATGATAATGGATATCAGGAAACATTGTTATAATGATAATGAATATTACAAAAATACTTTAGAGTACCTTGGTATATTAGCAAGGTTCTTCTATATATTGCTCCCTAAATGAATTGAAAACAAAGATTCCCTAGATTATACTTTAATTAAAAATATAAAATTCATTTCCAATCAGAAACAGTTTTACAAACACACAGCTAACTAAAATAACCTATTTTAACAGAAAGAGCTATATTTCCTTATTTTACTAATTAGGAAACTTGTAAGCACTAAATTATTTCAAACATTTAATTTAAACAACATTTTATAACAATAAATATTTGCTTATGACTATATGATCAGGACTGAGAAAAAAAATTGACTATAATGTTGGTAAAATAATAAATGTAATAAATATTTTAAGTGGAAATATTTGACAGACTCAAGTATATGTAGCATAGAACGTATAGGATACCTCAAGCAAGAATTGCACTTCATATATATGTCACAATCAGTACAATTAAATACTTGCAAAATATGCAATTCTTAGAGGTACATAATAGTAATAATAATAAAAAAACACACACAAATCTATAGACACAACTATGAGAAGGTACTGCAAACTTTTCAGCCCAACCCATTTCCAAAAATCAAAATTCTCGTATTTGATCATTGAAATATTGATTTTGAGAAGTGGATCAGGTTAAGAACTTTGCAATACCTGCTTTTTTCAATATAGATATTATTGTGCATATAAATTTTACAAGATAAAAAGCACTTGGAAATATTGTAACTACAGCCTGTTATATAATCTATGTTCTTTCACACAATTATAAAAGTAATGAAAAAAAATGTTATTTTTCTTCAGAATCAGATCAAAGGATCTGATAAAAAATATAAGTTTTGTAAATTTGTAAATTTATGTTACTAATGAATTCCATTGTTAAATAAATAAATAATACTGTTTTAAAAATAGGAAAAGACACCACTGTATCATGTCATTACTATTTAAGAGTCAATGTAAAGAAAGTGTACTAGTTTCTGAGTTTACCCTGGTAAATTTGTGTCCAGCTTCATACATCACACCTTTCTTAACAAATCTACTGTTATTGCATTGTGGGATATTTAAAAATGAAGATGATGAGAAACTGAATGAAGTTGGCCCAGCCGTACTTCTAAATACATCAGACACAAAAAATTTTTAATTTATAGTTTAGCATCCTTCAGTTTTTCTTCTTGATGTATAATTATAAACAACATTTTTTGTTTATATTTTTACCACACATCCATACATATAATTTCACCAATAAGAACATTTTTTTTATTCTGATGAGGTCCTTTTGAGGAATAAAACACGTTAGTTTTTTTTCCATTTTGTCATTCAACTACCTATTATATAGAGTTTATATACTATATTTAGTCCATGTACTAGACAAGCATATTAGCATGTGGAAAGTGTACATTTAATTTGAATAGAATGTGCAGTTATCTTTTCATAATAGCCATATTTTCAATAGATTTGAAGAAAAAGAACTGTTACTACAGATTTCCTATTGTTTAGCGATAATATAATATTGCATTTTTATCTAACAGATTATAAACATCTTGAATTCTCCAAGATTAATCTTTTAAATGTAACACACAAATAAAGATGATAAGCTGTACATAAGGGATAAAGCTGATTGTTAATTAACTCAACATTAGACAACTGTTTTATGAATTATTAAAACTAATATCCTCATACTGGTTGTTTTTATCATGATTTTAGCTAATGCATTCTCCAGCATTCCACAGGTCTGTGTTTTTTTTTCCTGGTGCCCCAACTACATGAATTTAAGTGTACTACTAGATTGGCATTTAGGTCTCATCCTTTTACTGTTGAAATAGTTAAATGTAACCACCACTTCTATTCCAACAGTTTTTCTTGCTCTTCCTGACAATGGAACTCCCTTCCGTTTACTTGCTTCCCTGAAAACTACAATCTTCAAAAATTTAAATGCAACATCAATTACAATCTTCTGTCCTTTCCTCAGTCACCCACTGTACCCAGTCTTTTCTTTCACTTTCTCTAACACTCTGCGTAATAGTGGCATTCCCACTTTGCTTGGGGGTGAAATGATAAAAAAATTTTTTTTTTTTAAATAATATCTAGTAAACTAAGAAACTCATTCACTAAAAAGTAATTTCCATTTTCATTTATTAATTTTCTTTTTTCAAAAAATAAAGTATAATTACATTTTATTTATCCACCATTATTTGCAATAACTTGTTGCCACTTCTCAGGCAGCTCTTTGGTACTTTTTGAGTAAAATTCTGGATACCCAATATGAAAAAGTTTCCAATAAACTCTTGAATCTGGTTTTCTTAGAAGATAAATTTTTCCCTATCAAAGCATTTTGCAGTGATTGAAAAACGGTAATAATCAGTTGGTGCAAGGTCAAATGTATATGGCAGGTGGGGTAAAACAAATTAATCGAGTTCCCAAACTTTTTCCTGTGTTGTCCTTGTTATATGTAGCCTTGCATTGTCATGGTGGAAAACTTTTTTCTTTTCTGTGTATGCTGCAACTGCCATGCAAAATCTAATGTCTGTTAGTATACTCCAAATTTATTCTTAACTACCATATATGACTAGCAGTTGGGTGATACATTAATCACTACAATTGGTCTCCAAAAACCGAAATTAGTTATGACTGAACCCAATAATTGGAGTACTGGTCAAAAATGGAAAAGAATTTTTGAAAAATTTCAAAAGAATAGAGAGTGAAATATACACTCGAGAAAAACTGTACAATGTATCAGCCGAAAGATAAGGATATTTGTCTAAATAATTGCCAGAAAAATTAATTTGCTTTTAATAGCTGACAATAGATAAAGACAAACTTTATATATATTTCAATGTTTAAAAAAAAGAAAAAAAAGAAAGAAATATCAGTTACCTCAGTAGAAATCATTGAGATTAATTTCATCTCAAATAGACTTTCATCATCAGTGCTGAGTGTCGAAAATAATGGAACCAAATCTATGAATTGTGTTTAATTAAAAACAGGTTATTTTACAAATCTGTGGTAAATAAGAAAATCTCTTTTTATACCTCAACATTTATTATTTGTGACTGCTAGTTATTTCCAGTTAATTTCTCACAATCTACCTTTAGATACTGAAAACAGAGCCTAACAGATTATAGGCTAAAAAAAAAAAAAACATTGAAAAAGAAACGTCCTGTTCACTTCTTTAATTCTCATTAAAGGCAACAAATACCTAAAATATTGATGTATTTTTACAGTTAATTTTTCTCATTTAGGAATTCTAGTGAATTTTATGGGAGAAATCAAAAGGTATAACAAATATAGGGAATATCTGTCAGCTTCTCCATTGTAAGTTCTGTATTAAATAGTCAAGTCAGGATAATTTCTTACCGTTTTTTATTTGCATTTATTTTTACGAGTTTCTGGTTCAGTTAGTTTGTTTTTTCATAGCATTCAGTATCCCCATTTCTCTAAATCTGGAAACTACTACGACACTGATGATTAACTTCTTGTTAAATGTTTAACATAAATTATTATAAACTGTAAACAGAACATAAATATCTGGCATTAAAAATGGACATTGTTTTGAGAATAACTCTAAATAGCATTTTTTGTTTACCTGGTCTTTAATAATTACAATCATCACCAAACCTATCACCATCCATTCTAAAATACTATTATTACCTGTGCTCCATAATAGTTGTTGCATTTAGTGTAACAACAATAGTCATATATTCCAAATAGTAATTACAATTAACAGCTTCCATTTCAAAGCTATAAAGTTTTACTGATCAGATTTTCAAAATAAATAAAACATCATTTATCACTTTGTTAGAAAGAGGATTAAAGATTCTGGATTATTTTCTAAAGTATATAGGATTTTCTTTTTTTCTTTAATGAGATTCAATAAAATTTTTTTGAATAAATGCGAGAAATGTTTAGAGACAATTAACAAGAAACAACATTTAATTGGTTTTGTATTTTGTGACACTGCTTCAATGAACTGCAGAAGAATATAAGGAAAGAATATGTATATGGATAAAAAGACAGGTTTAAGAGAGAAAGAAAAAAAAAGAAGCTGCCACCATATAGTTACAAGTTGTTATGTCCCATGTTCCCAAATTCGTGATGAAGCAAAAGAAGCTGCCAACATGCTTTTGGGCATAGTTGGGCTACAAAAAGCTCATTTCAATTTTTTCTTTTGTACATAAACTCACTTGATACATATGCTTTGCAGTTAGATAATCGTCTGGATAAGATGGATACCACTGTTGCTGCAATTAAGGTATTTAAACACTGAGCACTAGTCTGGATAGAAAAGGTCAAAAGCAAAAATAAAGAATTCCTATTTAAAACTTAGAGAGCAAAACAGACTGAATTTAAATGAGCTTTAAGCAATGCATTCAATGTTCTTTTGTTGCTGCTGCTTTTCTGCGACATAAGAGACTTAAGTTTTGCTACTAATGCTTGATAAATGTATTCATAGTTTAATAGAAAATATCACAAGACTGACATGCTTTGAATTGCTAGATAACAGTCAAACACCAAATTTATACATGCATATATAATACAGTTTTAGAGAAATAACCAATATTGATTCTAAATTTAGTACTGTTTAAAGTAATTCATTTAAAGTACAAATTGACATTTAATAAAACTAAAACAGTTTATATTTTTTTTAAATAAGTGATATTTAGTAAAAATATGAAATGAACTGTATTACGAAAAACAAGAATAATCTTTAAAAATAATAAAGTTCAAACTATCATCACTTTAGCAGTTTGAGTGCAACCAATGGGAAAATATATGAACAGACTTTGTAAAGAAGCAAATTAAAAAAATATGGTAAAACAAAGGAAAGGATTCATTCAATTTATTAAAGCACATGTCAGTTTTTTTTTTTTTTCTTTTCATTGACATGCTTATTAACTCCTTCAAATAACAATGTTCTTAATTGTCCACCCGACTGACTTCATGAAACATTTCAATTGGGATTAAATTGAAGAAGTCTTTTTTTGTGAAAATATATGGCTTTACTGATCCTTAGAATACAAATTCTGTAAGAATCAATTATTTCATGTTCTGAGAAGTTTTCATAATTTTTTTATTTGCTTCTTGGAGATATTTTCCTAGATTCAATAACATGTCCTTTCATTTCTGTTTGTAGGGAAAAAAAAAGAATGCATAGTAAAATCAACAATATCAAATACAAGTCAAAGCATTTCACTGATGTATATTAGCTGGGAACATTAAATTAGAATTCTTTTTATTTATATATATAATCTGAAAATAATCCTTCAAATAAAAAATTTAGTATAATGTACGAAAAGGCAAGCATTTGCAATGATATTTTAGAGGACGGGGGTAGAGTATAGCTCCCTAGATAAGTAAAATATTTTTGCTGTTTTATTTTTATTAGTTTAAAAAGAAAAAAAATGACAAAATAGAAAGTTACAAATTTTTCAGATGTAAAAAATGTATTCTCTATTTCCAGTATATCTTAAAATAAAAAAGTTTTCAAAAGTTAATATTTCATGATAGTTCATTTTAAAACAAAAAATACTTCATAAATAAGAAGTTAGCAAATAATTCAATGTTGATCAATACTATTAACGATTATTTTCAATAATCATCATACACCGTATTTTAAAACCAGGGTCTATCTTAAAACTATACAAGATCAATTAGAACTTAAAATGAACCATAATTAATCCTTAATTATGATTTCAGATTAAATTTTATGCTTTAAACTCATAAATTAGCTATGATTATATAAATAAACAATAGAAAACTTTGTCTATATAATTTGTATCCTTTAACTGAAAAATTACCCAAAATATCCAGATATAATCTATTAGAAAATGATCAGGTTGCAGGCTTCAACTGGTTAACACTCAAAACTTCTCATTGCTTTTTTATACACACAAATTTAATAAATAGGATTTAAGATAAAAGAATTAAATGATTGTAATTTAAAAAAAATATCTTAATGCCTTTTTTTAAATACACAAATAATGGCTTCAGCATGAATGATTGATTGAATATGGATATTATTTTGTGTTTTAAGTTTACAATCACTTTGTTCTCTAATCCATAACTAGTACAGATGATGATCCTTTTAATGCTTTCAAAGTGTTGGAAAGTCAAATGATAAAATTTAGGAAGGGGTACAGATAATTTCTGATTAAATTGCTAAGCAATAACTTATTCCAGAAAATGCAATTTGAATCAACAAAAATATGGATGTTACACAACATGTTTACTTCCTTAGATCTTTTTCTGTGTCCATAAAAAGAAGTAAAATCAAGATACAATTCAGTTTAGATGCTGATGAATTAGATGCCACTAATTTTCTAATGCCATATACACTTGCAGATAGGTCACTCCACTGGATAGGTCGCATCCCTACTTTATGGCTTAATAATTGATGATTTGATGATTTACTGTTGACTCGCAGATAGGTTGCACTATAATCAAGGGAGTTACACAGCCCTTTTTAAATGCAAGAATTATCAGATATCTACCTTTATTTCAATTATTAATAAACTTTTGCAGTTAAAATACATTTTTTGTAAACAAAAGGAAGTAACTGTTGTACCGGTATTTTTATATTTACCGCATATTATTTTTATATCAAGTCAACTCAACAAAGAAAAAAAAAAGAAAAAACAGAAGAAAACCACAGAAGAAAATGTTACAGTACATTTAGATAAAAAGTGTTTATCTATTAGGTTGGTGCAAAAATAATGACGTAATAATGCCGTTTTTTGACGTTAAAAATACGTCAAAAAACGACATTATTACGTCATTATTTTTGCACCAACCTAATATTTACACAGTTTTAAAATTCATTCAGAACTGAATCCCAAGAATTCTTCTTCACTATCATCACTGTCAAACATCATTCTTATTTCTGCTGATCGATTTCCATGTTCTGCAAAATTTAGTACTTTTAATTTAAAACCTGCTTTCTTTTACTTATGATTATGGTTTGGAACAATTAAAATTATAAACTATAAATTTGGCTACCAACTCACTGCGCTATACAAAATAGTGCAAACTTTTTTTTGGTACTAGATTCATGCACTTTGTTATTTGTAAATAACACTTAAGAATGTCTTTTAATGTTATATGAAACAACCCTTAAAGAAAATTATCACATAATGAGTATATTTAATTTCTTTCATTCATATTTTCCAACGTATTTTTGACAAAATATAGATATTTTGCAGAATGAATTGTGGGACTATTTTTTTCTTTACATGTGGTTCCTTAACTTATGTATGCATGTTCAGGGTTTCAGTCTAGTGCGAGGGTCCTGATTGAACAGTGACTGATGGATCAACGAATATTTTCTAATTTTATTTATTTTTTGTGATGGATATGTGAATCTAGCAGTATGAGGTAAGTTTAAAGCAGTGAGTCAGTATATATGATAAATAAATTGTTTCTATACGGCGAAAAACCACAGCTTTAGTGTTTACTTTATGGGTATCATTTCTGATTTCTCAGAAATCATGATGACAAGTTAGTGTTGCTTTACATTTATGTCGAGCCGATAGGTCACACCCCTTATATATATATATATATATATATATATATATATATATATATATATATAGGTGGAGCTTGACAAGGCAGTTCAGCTAGGGGAAGGAAAACCCTTATTTCAAGCCCCCCAGCTGACTCTGGATCGCTGAAGGCAAAGTACTACACATTCTTCTGGCAGAGGAAGAGCTCCAACGAACCACACCAACAAAGAGTGGGCTTCACAGTGAGGAACAGTCTGCTGAATATGGTAGAACCAGGCAGCAACAGCTCCAAGAGACTCATTCATCGCCTCAACACCACCACAGGCGCTGTCACCCTTGTCAACGTGTATGCCCTGACACTCTCTGCCACTCCAGATGCCAAGGACGAGTTTTATGACAAGCTGGCAGCCATCATCAGCAGTACCCCCAGCAAGGAACAACTTGTTCTCCTAGGCAACTTCAATGACAGAGTAAGGGCTGATCATGACTCTTGGCCTTTGTGCCTTGAACAGTTAGGCGTTGACAAGATGAATGACAACAGCCAGAGACTGCTCAAGCTATGCACTTAACACAACTTGTGCATAGCTAACTTCTTCTTCAGGACCAAGCCCCAGCACAAGGTCTCCTGGAGACATCCACACTCCAAGCACTGGCACCAGCTAGATCGCATTCTGGTCAGACGAGCCACCATTAACATTCTTACCACAGCGCAGACTGCAATACAGACCACTCCTTGGAGTGCTGCAAGATCAAGCTCCATCCCAAGAGGTTTCACCATGGCAAGAAATTGGGAAATCCTTGCATTGATGTCAGCAAGATGAGCCAGCTAGAATACAAGCAGTCACCTAACAAGAGAAACCTGCAGATCCTCCAGGCTGCCAGGAACAAAGCTCATCAAACTGCCAGACGCTGCGCGAACGAGTACTGGACAGAACATCAGAGAGATGTACAAAGGCATCAAGAACGGCAATGGGACCAGTGCAGAACAAGACAGCTCCCCATAAATCCACCACCAGAGAAGTCATCACAGACAAGGAGCAACAAATGGAGAGATGGATGGAACACTATTCTGACCTCTACTCCAGGCAGAATGTTGTGACGACTGCAGCCCTTGATGCCATTGAGTGCCTGCTAGTCATGGAGGACCTTGACACCGAACTGACCATAAAGGAGCTTAGCAAGGCCATTGACAGCTTGGCCTCAGGGAAGGCCCCTGGCAGTGACAGGATCCCTCCTGACCTGATCAGGCACTGCAAGACTACCCTACTGCTCCCATTGCACAAGGTCATCTACCAGTGCTGGAAAGAAAGGGCCATATCTCAGGACATGAGAGATGCCAAGATCATCACCCTCTACAAGAACAAGGGTGAGAGAAGCGACTACAACAACTACAGAAGCATCTTGCTACTCAGCGTTCTGGGCAAAGTCTTTGCTTGGGTCATCTTGGTCCGCCTGCAGAAACTCGCCAAATGTGCCTACCCAGAGTCACAGTGTGGTTTCTGAACTGAAAGATCAACGGCAGACATGGTCTCCTCCCTCCACCAGCGCCAGGAGAAGTGCAGAGAGCATCAGATGCCCCTGCACGTTGCTTTTATCGATCTCACCAAGGCGTTCGATCTCATCAGCAGTGAAAGCCTCTTCAAAATCCTGCCCAAGATTGGCTCCCCACCCAAGCTGCAGAGCTTGAGTGAGTCCTACAGTGACATGCGGGGGACTGTGCAGTTCAATGGCGGCACCTCTGAGCACTTCAACATCTGCAGTGGAGTCAAACAGGGCTGCGTCTTCACTCCCACTCTCTTTGTGATTTTCTTCTGAAACATGCATTCAGCACATCAAGAGAAGGGATTTACCTGCAGATGGTGGGCTGTTCAATCTCGCCCGCCTAAGAGCCAGGACCAAAGTATATGAAGCTCTTGTCAGAGACATACATTTTGCCAACAATGCAGCAGTAGCAACTCACACCCAGTGTGAATTTCAGTCACTGAAGAACACCATTTCTTCCAGGCCTGCAGAGAATTTGGGCTGACCATCAGCCTGAAAAAGACAAACATCCTGGGACCAGGGAATGAAACACCACGAGCCATTACCATTGATGACTATGAGCTCAATGCGGCCCATCAGTTCATGTACCGTGGCTCCACCATCACTGACAACCCCTCCTTAGATGCAGAGATTGACAAGAGAATCGAGAAGGCAGCCACAACCCTTGCACGCCTCACAACATGTGTGTGGACCAATCCCAAGCAGTCAGTGAAGACCAAGATGGCAGTGTACAATGCCTGCATTATCAGCACACTGCTATATAGCAGTGAGGCTGGGACCACGTATGTTAGGCAAGAAAGCCATCTGAACACCTTTCACATGTGAAGCATCCGCTGCATCCCAGGAATAGTGTGGCAAGACAAGGTGCCCAACACTGAGGTCCTGTCTTGAGCAGTTTTGCCCAGCATGTTCACACTGCTCAGACAGCACAGACTCCATTGGTTGGGCCATGTCCATCGCACGTCAGACGTCCACATCCCCAAAGACCTCCTGTATGGAAAGCTGTGGTATCGTGATGTTGTGAGGCATGACATGAAAGCTGTGGACATCAACACAGAGTCCTGGGAGAGCCTGGCAGCCATACAATCTAAATGGAGAGGAATCCTGACAAAACACCTCAAGTCAGGGGAGGAGAAGCTGACACAAGTCACCACAGAAAGGTGGGCCCATAGATAGCAAAGTGACAGTTCTAACAGACCAGAGACAGAACACACATGCTACCTCTGCAACAGAGATTGTCACTCCCACATCAGCCTCTACAGTCACAGATGTTGATGCTCCAGCCAAGCAGACAACTAGCCCATGGTCAACCCTGAGTAACAAAGGCCTATATATATATATATATATATATATATATATATATATATATATATAAAAACCAATAAAGTATATTAAACTTCAAGGTTTTATATTTTTTAATACAAACATTTCTATATATCTAAGTCAATAATGTGTATGGATATACACTTTTTCAATGCAGATTTGATATAAGTATTTTTCAAGAGTTCCCAAGTCTTTTCAAAATATTTACCTGTTATGTTTGTGTTTCTCTTTATTATAGCCATACTATTTAATCATTAATCTACTATTACATGTCAAAGCTATGATTTACTTTTTTATTAACCATCAGAAAAAAAATACCAAAACAAATTGTATTTCATAGTCAACTATTTTATTAACCAAGCAATTTAATGTTCATTGCTTCTTAGTTTATAATAGTTACAGGAATTAATATACACTATATGTACTGCATTTTATTAGAATATTTCATTAGGTAATTCTTCTTACAATATCACAAGATTCAACTGCTAAAGGTTAGAGAGTACTGTAGACATTACATCCAGAATGATGTTGAATGCTTACCATTGTAAATTTTTATAGAATATATAAAACATCTTTTGTCAACATCTTCACAATTCAGCCATGTTTACTATAAACATTCACTACCTCATTTTGTTCGCCATTATTTTACTGGACTGTTTTTTTTTTCTTATTCTGTTCAATCCATATAAATATTCTTAACCAAACTCTTATATATCTATCATCCAACAAACTTTATTTTGGTAGAACTTCTGACTACCAATCACACAGTCTTAAGTTTGTTGTAAGCTAAGTTTTTAACAATACCCTTACATTTTACTTTTTAATTGTAATACAATCATTTGAAAATAGTAAGTACCTGTTTCAAATCAAATATTTAAAAGTACTAAACAGGCCTTAGCTTCTTTAAAAACTATATCCATTGCAAATATAATATCTAAATCAAAATTAAAACATAGGTACAAAACAAAATGTGATAGAAGTTCAATATTAAAAAAACATTTAAAACAGATTTTTTTTACATTTAGATAAGATAAATAATTTAACTGCTCTAAAGTTTAAAAATTCCTTTAGGTATTGTCATAATAATTTAAGAAAAATAATTCACTGATCATTTAATTAATTTCCAGTTTTGAATAATAACTTTCAAATTTAACAGTATGAAAAAATAAGGTTTTACATGTGAATGACATAATTTAGTTTGAATTTTAAACAAATCATAGAAAATAGAAAAAAGGAGTGTTTTAAGTTTATCAATGCTGTGTATGTTAATGAAGAAGTATAAATAATAGAAAAGAAAAAGAATAGTTGAAGTCATCAGATTGTCATTGTATATAAAATCTATGATCATAAGTTTAATTTAAAAGCATCCATTATATGAATAAATATTAAGTTACCATTGATTTTTTAAGATAAAAATGAAGAAATAAAAAAATCCAAGTGTATATTTTTAACTTTTATAAATCATATTTTTAGTATTGATCCAGAGGTAAATTTGAAAAAGTTATATGACATACATTATAGTTACCCAAATTATATATTGAGACAATAAAATTTCTGATTTTATATGTTGCCATTTGTGGTTATAATAAGTTATAGTAAATTATACAAATTCTTCAGAGGAGCATGATTCTGTATTGTAAACAGTGCTTATTAAGTAACATTCGAAAAATAAATGTGATTGACAATATGCATTACACTAGACAATAAGATTTTCTGAGTAGAGAATCAAAGTTAAAATGAAAGATAACCCAAGTGTTTTAATTTAACTCAATCCAGTAAATACAGTCGATAAAAAGACAAAGAAAATGAAATAGAAAACAACAACTAAAAACTAAATGTTAAATAAATCAAAAGCACTTCTGTTTTATTTTAAATTATCTACAAGTGTATTTGTAGTATACCTTCTAAATTATGAGAAATGTTTAGAAAGAGAAGATTAAAATAGAATATCACAAAAGAAAACATTTCAAATGATAGACTAAGAACGAGAAAATCAAGCCTTACAAATATCAGCTATAAAGATTTATGTTGACAGCATCAGGACATCAATACTATTAGGATGGTGCAAAAATAATGACGTAATAATGTCGTTTTTTGACGTTAAAAAATATGTCAAAAAACGACATTATTACATCATTATTTTTGCACCAACCTAATAGTAAGGACTGAATTCTAACATTTAACCATAAATACTATGTAAATAAAACCTTTAGATAATAATTTAAACCCAGCATCAATATATATATATATATATATATATATATATATATATATATAGTGATTTTCCAAGCCTAGCTCAGATGTGGCACAAGGCCGAAAGTATGGGGAACCCAGTGAGGATTGACTGAGTAGTGAGTTTGATCCTCACTGGGTGCCCCATACTTTCAGCCTTGTGCCACGTCTGAGCTACACTTGGAAAATCACTATATATATATATATATATATATATATATATATATATATGTAAAAAGTTGAAAAGAGAAAATCTATAATGGATTTTTTTACCAATATATGTGATAAGAGAAAAATGATTGTTTTGCAAAGTTACAGATCAAAAAAATAAAAATGTAATTGGGTGAATATGATATATAAATTTCAATATATATCATAACAATATCAGGTAATTGAATAACAAAGTAGAAAAAAATAATTAAAATATTAATTAGTGATGAGGACATGTCATGACATAAATTATTAAAATACCACCCTAAAATATCCAGACTTTATGGTCTACCTAAAGACATTCCAGTGTTATCCATCATACTTTGAATTAGAAGAGCTCCCCATACACAGGTGAAAGCTAAATCATATTTAATGGCATTCCTTGAAACAATTAGCCCTTCACAAATTAAAAATTCAAGCACCTGATGAAAAAGAAATTAGGAGAATAAATATGACAGATATACTTATGGCTAGTTTAGATGTCAAATCCATTTATACCATCATTCCTATCAATAAATGCCTATTTTTTTTTTTAAGAAAACATCTAATACAATCAAAAATAAACCTCTCCCTATCAATAGATAAAAATTTACCAACTCATCACAAACCAATCTTATTTCACTTTTGGCAAAGATTTTTATAAACAAATATTTGGATTACAGATGAGATTGCCTCTTAGCAGAGTTTTTAGCTGGTCTGTTCTTAGAATTTCTTGAATTTGGTCCTTTTCAAAGTATTTTACCTAAACAATCAACATATTTCTGATATATTGATGCTTTATTAATATATCCCTGCAAAACAATATTACCTGATCTAAACAAAGCTGACTGTATGATAGAATTTACTTATTTCCTTGATATCATGCTAAACTGTACTGATAATGACCTAAAACTAAGTGTCTACTGTAAATCTAATAATAAAAATGATCTCAGATTTCTATTCAAACCATAAGAACAAAATAAAATCTGGATTAATTATTGGGTTCTTTTAAGAGCAATTTGTAGCCTGCAATATTTACATGAAGATGAGAAATACACTGAAAATACTTTTAAGGTCCTCCAATATCCTAATTATTTTATATTTAATGCAAAACAGAAAACTCATAAAATTTGTAAAAATTTGAGAATGAATGATATAAACAAACAAGATATTATGCTACCTACCAACTCTATCAGAACAAACAAAAGAATTTATCTAAACTTGACATTGAATTTGTTACAACTACTTCTAAAACAATAAGAGATAAAAAAATAATAACAACCTAAGACCTGAATCAGGTATTTACACTATAACCTGTAATGATTGTTAAAAAAAATACACAGAAGAGACTTCAAAGATTATATGAACACAAAAGAGATCTTTTACAAAACAACACATTCATTGCATTAGTTCTTCATCATAAAGAGTCTGATGATAATTTTGATTTAAAAAAATGCTGCTTTAAAGAAAAGAAAAAGTAATTTACTAAGGCAAAAATGTATAGAATGTGCACTGATTTCTGAATCTTCCACAGTAAATTTGTATCCAGGTTCTTACAACATTTCACCTTTCTTAATAAATCTTCTTTTGTCACAATATGAAAACAAAAATAAAAACAATAATAAAATAAAAACAAAAGAAATGTCAGAAATTTTAAAATTGGAAAAAAAAAAAAAAAGAATTTAAATTTGGCATTCCTACATATTCAGCATTTCTCCACGATACATAATTACATACCAACATTTATATCTCCCCTTTCCTCTTTCATATACATAATTCCATCAATAAGAACATTACTTTTATCTTTTAGAGAATGAAATGCATTACACAGCATTTTTTCCACTTTGTCATTGAATTACCAGAAATATAATTGTAATAATAAGTGCTATGCAGCAAGAATTTGCTAATGTTAATAAAAACAACAAAACAATTCAATTATAACTTTTTTTTATATAAGAAAAAAAAAAAAAAAAACAAGATTATATTTCAGATTTTTAAAAAAATATCATGCCCTTTCAGGATGGAGGTGATCAAGGCTCTCTACAGATTTTTTCCCCCTTTTTTTTCATATCTGTGAATTGCCATACTTTCTTGGGAAAGATAGTGGAGTAGTTTCCTTTCCTGATGCCTTCTCCATGGTTTTGATTTCAGAATTGTTGTTCTTCTAGACTGCCATTCAAGGCTAAAGAGCCCAGTTTACCCAGCTAATCAAACCATAGTGGAAGATAAGATTTCATGCCTTTCCCAAGATCATTAGTTCAAAGTGAACACAACAGATTCTAATCATCAATTCCAGTTTCTCTGTTAATAACTGTTATGTTACTCACACAACCAGATCTTAGATTCTTAATATTAGAATATGAAAAATTTTCAGTAGAACTTTGAAATAAAACAAAAAACTATGAACTGTTTTCAACAGTTAAGAAAAATTCATCTGATAGCAAAATTAATAAAGTTCTAAAAAATACCATTTCTTGCATGATTTTCTCTTTAAAATCATATTATATAAAATTAATGTTACATTTTAAATAAAATAAGAGTCACAAATTTATAAAAGATGTCAATTGTGTGTCCAGTTTTTAAGAATGTGAGCGCTCATGCCTATTGCAATATCGATCCATTAGCCTCCTTAATGTCGTCAGCAAACTCTTCAAATCTATAATCAACAAGATTGTTATTGAACACCTCAACAGGAACCACCTCTTGGGTGATAGCCAGCATGGATTTCTCCATTCTAGATCCACAGCTGATGTCTTAAATGTCATTAATCACAGAATTAGTGAAGTTTTAGACAATAAATTCATCAAGAGGACCATCTCTATAGATATATCAAAGAATTTTGCTACAATGTATAGCATTGGGAGCTGCTAAATAAACTCTCCAGTTATGGAAACTCTGGAAAGGCTCTTTCAATTATCAAGTTTTTTCTAACAGGTAAGTTCCTGAAGGTTGTTGCAAACAGCCAGTCATTGGAAGCCCATAAGATCAATGCTGGTGTTCCTCAGGGTTTTCTCCTCAGTCTTACTCTCTTTCTGATCAATATTAATGATCTACCTAAGAACATACTCTGTAGTGAGTATCTATGCAGATGATACAACAGTTTATAGGTACACCTTGCCAAAAAAAAAAAAAAAAAAAAAAAAAAGAAAAACAAAACCAGGCAGCTGGCCTTGCACTGGTGGCTCAATAGGGGAAAGATTGACTTGTAAAATTCAATATGCCCAAAACCAAACTAGGAACATTCCACCATCATTGAGCAGGCCCCGAACATTCACCTATCACAATGGACAGGTGTTCTCTTAAGGAGGCACCATTGCTTCGAACATCTATTGGGAATCAAAAATGGTCAGTTCATTGTATCAATCCAGTAAATATCTGACTCCTGCTGCTTTACTCTATCTCTACAAGAGCCAGATCAGACCAAAAATGAAGTATTGCTGCCATATCTGGGCTGGAACTTCCCAATCCTTATTTGCCTGTCTTGATAGAGTTCAAAAGCATCTACACAGCCTTGTGAGTGATGAATTAAATTTTCCCTTTACAACCCCTTTCCTACAGATGAAATGCCACAAACCTCTTGCTACTCTGTTGTTATTTCCATGGCAAGTGTTTTGATGAGCTGCATAATTTTGGCCCCACCGGCCACATACATAAATTGATCCCACCATGTGCACCAACCCATAAATTTACAGCTAGGACCCACCAAGCCACATACATGAAGATGAATCATACTCATTTCCTTCATATTCCATTAGTAAAAAGTAACTTCCACTCGGACAGTTTCTTCCCAAGAGCTGATTTATGGAACAGACTCCCGGCAGGATGTTTTCCAAATCATTACGATCTTGACCCCTTAAAGTCTAGGGTTAATTGCTATCTTTCCTATATAAACTCATGAACTGCAATTCTTGCTTTTCTTACTCTTATACAACACCATACAGTAATTGAGTAGCTCTTGGGGCTTATATGAACATTAGTATAAAAGAAAGATTAAAAATTTCAAGTATTAATGTTTACCAGTTTAAGTTTAGATAACTTAAACTGGTAAACATTCTGCATATATTGAGACATTAAGGTTGTACTGGATGCTGGAATCTGAAAATACATTTGCATTTTGAAAGCTGTTCTCTATATATTTATATAGGTATAATAATAATAATGACTTTATAAAGTTTATGATTATATATATATATATATATATATATATATATATATATATATAAAAAAAATATAAAATCAAACATGAGGAAAAGTATTGTATTTAACATGATAAATAATGATACTCAAAATAACCCTAGTAACTTGTATAGAAGTGGGTAACTAAGACTTATCGAAATTATTTTAGGTATGCACAAAGAAAAAAATATTTACTCCAAAATATGGAGACTATACCTTACTAAGTTTTGAAAAAAAGTTTAAGGATGTTATTAAATTGCAGTGTTAAACTGAATTATAATGTTTTACTAAAGCTAAAAGAAAATATATTTCCTATCATGATTGGTTTTAATTAATAGTGAATCTTTTTTTTATATTCAGACAAGAGTTAAAAGTATAAAATTATTGAACAAAGAAAAATCATGACTGATCAAGAGAGAAGTATACTTATACAAAATATTCACAAATAAACAATTCATTAAAGAAAATATTGAAACAAACTTAAATATTTGGCCTAAATCACTTTATCTAGAAATGAACATCTAATTGCAGGATATGCCAGTCTATTCTTTTGTACCAAAGGCTTTTTGAAAGAGGGTCATGAAATTTCTTGTTCATATGAGGTGATATTCCAGTGTGAAATGGTGAAATTTGAATAGAATGCCCAAACTGAACGATGTAGTACTGACTTTTTACTGTTACCCAGTGTGCAAACAGCTGGACTACTTTGAATGATACTGTAGAAACTATGTTAAAGCAAGTCATTTTTTTTAAAGCTCAAATTCCCTAGACTCTTGAAGAACACCTCAAATGTTTTCTTACAAAAAAAGCAAAAAAGGTAGATATTCAAAAACTATTGAATCTTTTCTATCTCGACAGAAATAATAAAAAGGATTATTTCAGTTATTTTTTATTTTTGGTATTAATAGAAGAATGATGACTACTATCTTCACTCTATTCCCAATTTCTATCTTACTACATTGTCAAAGTAAGCATGTCCAGTATTATTGATACCTTCAGACTAATATTCTTTTAGTACACTATACACTTGTTACCTGCAAATTGGTTAACCTTTAGCACTCTATAAGCAACTGTTTACTGAGCAAAATGTTTCCCTGCAATACTGATCACAAAACAACAGCATGTTTGAATTTCATGGTTGTGTTGTCATATCATGCAATGGAAACACAAAACAACCTTGACTGAAATTGGCAATGGGGTTAATGCAGTTGAGGAACTTTGAAAAAATTAAAGTGAAATGGAAAATAATACAGGTGAATAGATCAGAGTGCTAAAGACTAATTAGTAATACTGAGATTATAGATAGTAAGTGTAGCACACAATGCAGGTATTTATAATTGAAGGTAAAATACTTGATATGTGAATACAAATGAAACACAAGTCATTGATAAAATTGGAATATTCTGCATTTTCTAAACTTGTATTTGAACAGAGTGCATATCTAAATGAATATATACCTGGACTTGGCCAGGGACTTGAGAATGTATCTTTAGCAGGCCATAAATGGAAGACTTACCTAATGTAACATGACATGCATCAAATTTTAATACTCTTAATTCTTTTTCAGATATATCAAGTGCATTAACAAGGCAGCTTCTAATCCAACACAGGAAATGAAAAGACATACCATGATTGTAGCACTAAATGCCAACCACCTCACTGTGAAAGACTGCTTCTTAAAAGTGAATGGGAGGATTGACAGGTGATTCTGCATTGACCCCACAGTGATACACACCAAGTTCATATCATTTGTGATGGTCCAAGGGAGCTGAGCAATGAAAGCCATATCATGCCACCTGTCTCTTGCCTGTGTGGCCTCAGGGTCAATACCATACCTATATTAAGGTCAAACTTGAGATTGAGAGGTACATGTTCCATCAGGACTGCTCCATCCCATGTGACCCAAGTTTATCTGTTTGAGAATTTTCACTCATATCACCCTCAGTATCTGACTTGCTACTTCTCCTGATTTAAATTCTCTAGACCATTAGGTTTGTGAGATTGTCAAGAGGAAGGCCAACCAGTGGCCCCCTACAATACCAAAGACATGTGAAAATCACTTTTGTGGTCATGATGGTCAATGTGGATAAGAACCACCTGATCTAAGAATGCAGTTGATATCATAGCTATCCTCAAGACTTAGGACAGTGTTATTCCCTTTTCTTGTTTTCTTAAAAACATGCTGATCTTTTTTCATTTACTTTGTTTTTCTTTATATCATAATTTGTTCTTTATTACCTGGCACACTCTGTAGTGAGTTGGAAATAATTTTGAGTGATAGATTAAAATGCATTATTTATGAAATGAGTGGCAAAAAGAAATTGATTTCCAAATGCAACTACACATGCTACTAGAAAAATCTATATATTTCAACAATGATTTCAGTTAAAGAAAACTGAAAAAAAAACTGAAAAAATAATGCAAATTACAAAAATGCATATTGTTAAGGATGTAGATAAGAGGTATAAGCAAATTATTTTTCTAAATGACTCTTAAAAATAAGAAAAAAATAACTTGCAAGTTATTCATTATTAGCATTTAAAATTAAAATAAAAGGTTTTGCAAAACTTTATATAATGAAAAAAATTATAAACACATCAAGTCTTCAAATTATCTTTAGACATATAAAACTGTATTCGTATTTTGAAACTTAAATGGGTTGATTTTTTTACATTTTTCTTTTTACCTGTCAGTGAAATAAAATAGAACAATTCATCAGTTGGTCTTAAAAGAATCAAGTTTTCTGAAACTAGAATAAATGCAAAACCATCTTATTACCAAGTTCAGCTTGTTGGTAAAATACTAAAAACATTTATAGAAATAATTTTGGTAGAACACTATAAAAATATTAAATGATATTTCTGGTTTTGTTTGGTTGATTCATTTTCTACAGCTTATTAACCCTCTGCAGGTTATTTAAACCAGAAAATTTTTTTTGAGATAATAAAGGTTTAGTAATACAATTCTTACTAATTAACCTATAGCTGGGAAGAGAAAAGGTGGAATCATATCTTTTCCAAGGGTAAGTGTAATATATGTAAGTGAATATAATGAACCCAACTAAAATTGGAATTCAACTCCCTAATCAATAATTTCCAGATGTTATTCATTACACCATTTGTAATGCACATCCAAACTTATTGCACCTGGTATTCCCACCCATCTAGGTACTGATCAGGCTCGGCATTGCTTAACTTCGGTGACCGTACAGGAACCGGTGTTTCAACATGATGTGGCTGTAAGCCGTGACATTTCTGACATGAAAATATTTTTCAAAAGCAATATAAAAAGGCAATGAAGTGCCTAGAGTTTGCAGAAAAAACGCAATAAAAGCGGGGAAAAAAATCATAAATACTGATTTGCCTATTTTGCTTTACAATGTTTAATCTTTTCCACAATTTGGAATCTCTTTCATTTCAGCTTAGAAGATTAAGAAAAAAAAAAAAAAAAAGAAGCAATTTATTAAAAGTAAAACCCAGCAGGAACATTAGTCATTCCCAGATGAGCCATAGAAATGCAATGATTCAAATTCTAGTCATCAACAGTTAACCGTTTAAATCTATTTATCAGTTTTCTCAATCAATAAAGTAATTCTTTAATTAAACAATACATTTTCATATTCTCACTAAAATGTATGTTTAAAATTGCAATAAAGTATCAACGTTATAGATAATAAAATATCTTTTTGAAACTGTTCAACGTTATATTAAAACATGAACCATACTTAGATACAATCTAATTTAAAATATACCTTACAAAAATATTAACATTTGATTTAAAAATTTAATTCAAATAATTTAATCTGATTTTTTTATGTCATTTTACATTGTGGCAAACATTTCTATTGCTCATGCTACTAAATACAATGAACTCTACTGCAAATAAACTAAGATACAAAAATCACATACCAAACTAAGTATGACTAAATATCAAATACCAAAATTATTAAAACTCTCACACTAAGAAAAAAAAAAAAAAAATGAGGAGTAAAAACGATGTGACAAATGTCAGAAATTAGAAGATTCTGGAAAAAAAGGAAGAAAAAAACACATAGCCAAACATACAGACAGTAAACACTGATTATATAAGAGACTTACTTTCCTAAA
Organism: Acanthosepion lycidas; assembly: GCA_963932145.1. Lineage (NCBI taxonomy): Eukaryota > Metazoa > Mollusca > Cephalopoda > Sepiida > Sepiidae > Acanthosepion > Acanthosepion lycidas. The sequence goes on along the minus strand of OZ010596.1, from coordinate 41,799,179 downwards.
CAATCTCTGACTGCCACCACCTGCTGCCACAGGGAAATAGATGTAGACATTATGATCCTCAGCATCAACAGGTTTCTCAACAAATGGCTTTTGAAAAACATCGCCAGCCACTTCTATTGAGTCTTCTGTTTCAGTGAATTCAAATTCTGCTCAAGAAAAAGTGAAAGTCATTAGCATTTTTATCACCGAACATAACCTTTTTTATTCTTTTTTTAATACATCATACATTTTTATCCAATGATTCTTCAGTTTAAAACAAAATCATGTGAATCATTTCTGTATGTTTGCAGCCTAACCATTAAAAAATATAAATTATTTTATGCAACAAATGTTTAGTTTTTAGTGGTGGATATTAATTGCATAGATTTGAACATTATACAGTGAAAATTTCAGATCAAAAGTCAGTTAATAACTACATGTCAGGCTATAGACTTATTGATTCACTTTAATACCAAATGCGCATAAATTAAATTTAATGCCAAATGTGCATAAAGTTTAATCAATTAATATTTGGTTATTCAGAAAGTAATGGCACATTGGAAAGAAAAAAATTCAGATATTTAATAAAATTATCAATTGTTGTTATTAGGAAATAACAAAAGCTGACTAATAAAATAAACACAATGTGGTGAAATAAAAAAAAAAAAATTAGAATAAAAGTTTATATATTATCTGACAATAAATTTTTCTATAAATTGATCAATCAACAACTCTGCTGAGGGAAATTTTTATAAACAACTTACCAGTTTCATTTTGAGCACTCCTGTTAAGGACAGCATATCGTGGGTGAGCAATACATTCTTTATCCAAAATACTGTATACTTCTCTCCTGTAAATTAATCCAGAAATTAGATAGAAAATTCTGCCATTTAATAATCTCATGATTCATGGTACTACTTAAATTAACTAATCTGTGCATTAAAAATAGGGGAGAGTTTGTTATTTTTAAAATTTGTGTAGCATTCATTTGACTTTCCTCTGCCCCTGATTTTTGTTGCAATTGAAAAATTAAACTGCATACTATTAATGTTGTGCTTTTGTCTAATTTCTAATAATATGCAGTTATCAATGATGTAAGCACAGTTTACATTTGTAAATAAAAACAAAGTCCAGTTAACTCTTAAGTCAGGGATTAATTTGACACTGTATTTATATTGTGAACAAGACCCCCATTTCTAAAATGATAAAATCAATCAATATTTTTCAATTCTGAAATGTGTCATGGGGAGAGGAATATCTAATGAATGCTAATTTACAAAACTTGTTTAAAAAATTTTTTTTTTTTTTTAAATATGATTTCCTGTTTTTTTTTCAACTGGACCAGTTAATTTAACCTTTAGCCTTCTGCATTATTAATATTACTTCCCTTTCTACTGCATTCTTTTTTAAGGGTTCTCAATTGCATTATCCTTATTGTTAATTTCACTCAAAGTTGTTTTCTGTTACCATAGTGGGATATGACAACACAACTATGAAATTCAAAAACATACAAATTCGGGGATCAGAGTCACCTTCAGTGGCAGGATAAACTTTTTGTACAGCAAATGAAGTCACATACAGGCTGATAACGGTTAAGTAGTGCCTGATTTACATATTTAATAAAGAAAGGTTTGCATTCAAATATAACCCAATGTATCTTTTGATACTATTACTGACATTTTTGAAAGTAGACAAATTTAGTTATTTTCGTTTTATTTTTCATTTTTCAAGAGTGAATTTATGAGTTTGAACAATAAATTTGTTACATTAATTTTCATCTGTCTATATTTCTGAGATGAGATATTGTAACTATTTACACTATTTACATCATTCGAACTGTTGCCCTCATCTTTATTGCCATATTCACAGTGTTTTGGCTGTTGTATGCTCTGGCCGTCTTCAGGTGATATACATATACATTGGATTTTGAACCAAACCCTTTATTTAGTCCATTGAGGTAAATTGTTCTAGTTCCACGTGCCATGCCTTTTATGGATATCTCTGCTTAATTTTCATCTATTTTAACTTGTTCCATTTTACCCATGAAAATAAATAAAATATTTGATGATAGATGCATATTTTACAAGAACGTTGTTTGACAACCAATCACACCATGTAATTGTAGAGCCCAAGTCTCTGGAATATGGTAACAAATTCATATCAGAATATTGAATATTGTATAATATTTGGATATATTTTTTATGGTGTGGAGAACTGCATCTCAATATAGTGTTTTATAATTGAGGAATTAAATTTATATTTATCTATATATTACACATGTAATATGAAAATATTTATATAGTGAGGGACTGTTAAAAATAACAAAGATAATGTCTATAACACTCAAACCAGCATATGTCATCTTTTTAATGAGTGTATTCTTTGATAATAAGCAAGCATTTGTCATACAACCACAAACCTTTGGAATATAAATTTATTCCTGTTATATAAGATATTACAGTTTTATTAAAACCATATCTGCTGACCTGAAAAGCACTTTTCAACTACAGCTTACTATATTAAAATTAACCATATAGTTACATTCATTTGTACTCCACTTCTCAGCCATAACACCAGCACATTGGTTGCAGTGCTATGCTTTTTTATAGGGTGGTTATAGACCAGCTGTTAATTCAAATCCAAGTAGAAATGACTACAAAAACATCCTCTCACCAAACTTATACACAAAACATACAGATGCATGCTAGGATTTCTTCCTAGCCAATAAGATTGGCTACTTCTTGGTCTCATCCAACTTAGTTCTGTTCTTTCTTGTCTCAAAGTCAGAACGCTGTGATCACTTGTTTGTATCCCATTTTTGTAGTTCATACCATTCATAGTTTGTGAACTTTTTGCCTTATTACTGTTGTTTGATCTTGGCAGGGTTAGGGTTAGGTTTACTGTTTGCTCAATATTATTTTTACCCTATTCATTTTCTTTCTCTTGTTATTGTTTATTGCAAACTTTGTCAATCCTGCTTGTTGGGCATTTCTGCCAATTACTTTTAAACATTTTCAATTACTCTACACCAGCTAATATAGTACTTATTTAATTTCCAAACAACTTATCTTCAATTTTTCATTAAGTCATTGTTTCATTTAAAATGCTAAAATATCCTCACCATAAAACAAATGATATTTTTGTGATATTAAATCATAAATATAATAACTGGCAATGATGCAATAAGTTTTTTCTAAACTTCAAAAGAGAGTGTTCTCAATTTGAATATACAAAAGGAAGTAACCAAAATTTTAATGGGTAAGGTGAGGGGGGGTGTTGAAACAAAAAGAACTGGTGTCATTTACCTGTCTTGAAGAACATATTGCATCTGAAGGTCATTGATCATAAATGGTTTTGTGATCTTCTCATACTGAACTGCTTTTTCTAATGGGAAGCCATTGGAAAAGAAGGCAATAAGTGCATCAACTACTGGCCAGTTCTCCACAGGTTCATCAAGGATAACACTTTCTTCAAAGACAACAACTTCAATGTAGTCAAATCGTTCTAATCGATCCAAGATCTCACACATGGGTTTTGATCGTGATTTTTTTCTCATTGCACAAATACCGACTTTTATAATCTTTCCTTCTTTGACTTTTTCCTGAAAGAAAAAAAAGTGTAATGGTTAAGAAATCTCACCACACAGATATTTAACAAACTCAAAACTCTGACAGAATTGCTTTACTTTTTAATAGAAACTAAAAAGTAATCAGTTTGGAAAAAGTAAGAGATGGTTGTTAAAATTACAAACTATATAACAGATTATTGTTTGTTTGTTTGGGTTTTATGGCATATCAACCACTGTGGGTTATTTAATGCCAAATCCAGTTTATATGAATTTTAAATACCTATTTTGTATGGAATAAAAAAAGTATAGCTGGCAACATTATTTTTTACAAAAAACATAGCTGGCAACATTATTTTTTACAAAAAACACATAGCTGGCAACATTATTTCTTACAAAAAACGTATAGCTGGCAACATTATTTCTTACAAAAAACGTATAGCTGGCAACATTATTTCTTACAAAAAACTTATAGCTGACAACATTATTGTTTCAAAAACTTATAGCTGGCAACATTATTGTTTCAAAAACGTACAGCTGGCAACATTATGGTTCCAAAAACAGATAGCTGGCAACATTATTGTTTCAAAAACGTATAGCTGGCAACATTTTTCCGAAAACATTATCTGAGTCATTGCTGTTGGATGTAGTTTATCGCCGTACCCAGGACGTGGATGTAGTTTACCGTCATTCCCAGGACGCGGATGTAGTTTATCGTCATACCCAGGACGTTCAAAAACGTATAGCTGGCAACATTATGGGTTCAAAAACGCATAGCTGGCAACATTATTGTTTCAAAAACGCATAGCTGACAACATTATTGTTTCGAAAACGTATAGATGGCAACATTATTTTTCCAAAAACATTATCTGAAACCTTGCTGTTGGATGTAGTTTATCGCCATAACCAGGACGCGGATGTAGTTTACCGTCATACCCAGGACGATATAACAGATTACTTAAATTATTAATTTCCTTCTATGATTTTGTATTGACAGATTTAAAAAAAAAAAAAAAAACAAAAAAAAAAAAAAGACTTAATTTAGGTCTTATGGTTACATACACACATCAAGTAGGAAACAACAAAAACAGTACTTTTTTTTCCCTAATTACTATGTACTAAAAACTAAATACTTCAAAGTATAAATTGTAATATTTCTTTTTTAAATGACAAAACCATAAACAAAAAAAAAGGAAAAAGCTCTTACTCTGAGACATTCAGATTTCATGATGAGATCTTCTCCGACATAAAATGATGGACGGCAATCTTGAGCCTCTGGGCCACCTTTTTCATCGAAAAGATTCTCCAAAGATGGATAAAATGCTGCCAAATTGTGATCAGCCATCTCTCTTGCCAGGGTATATAATGATATCAAAGAGTTTTATGAAGCAGCTTGTTCAAACTTCAAAAGAGCTCGCTGAAAATAAAGTATTATTGAATTAGAAAAAAGAATTTGAAAAGTAGTCGTATTTATTCACTTTTTCTATAAAGGATTTATCAACAAAAAGAAAATTTTAATTTCTAGAAGCTGACATTTAGATAATTATAAACATAAAACCACCTCATTTGAGTTGGATGAGGACGACAACATTTTGTACAATTTCAATATTATTTCAGCTTTCCTTTAAACAAATTCAAGTTTAATAAGTTTGATTTGTGGATTCTACAAAAAAACTGAATATAACTTTATTATATTAATGGAATTACAAATCACAAAGCTTTTATATACATCTTGTGCTTCGCCAACAAATTTGTTAATGTTACTGCTTCTTTTCTTTTCTAAACAAAAACTGGATATTCAGAATGAAGCATTTCATATTGTTTCAATTGCAAAATCATCTCAGACATTTTAGAACAGATTCAGATTGAATAATGTCTGTATTGTCCACTTCCTGTTCTAATAACAATTACATCACCTACACAGTCTTCATAGTAAAGATGTCTAGCAGAGTAATTTTAAAACCATATTTGAAATCAAGACAAGTTCTGTCTTTGAGTTAACTTAAAAAAATGTTTATACCATTGGAAGAAACACTTGAAGCATTTTAATCTATTTTCCTCAAGTTGGAATTAAAGATAAAAATAATTGTAGCAAGAACCATATAAAAATTTAAAAAAAAAAAAATTAACTTGTTTGAATTTTTAGTAATCTATGTAATCAAGCTTAGTAAAAAAAATAATTTCATCATTATATTAAGAATTTAAAATGTAAGTGGTTAATAAGCAAAAGAAGAGATCAAAGGCAAACGGAAGCGAAAAAGAAAATCGTCATATATTAAGTAGCATGATAGAATTTCAAAGACATGACCAAATTCCAAGCTTTCAAATAAAAATAAATTCAACAGAAAAATTCCTTTTGCTTCTTGCATACCCAAATTTAGTAGTATCAGATAAGAGCGCAAATATTTACATTAGAAAATTAAGCTCACACCTAATTTAAATATTACAGCAACTGACTTGAATACTCTATATTCATGATATATTTTTCAACATAAAATTACAGAATATTTACAGTCATAAAATTCATTAATTTTAATTCTATAGTTTCAAGTTACACAGAATTTATATTTGTATGAAACCAGTTATGTTTGATAGGTGGGTACTGTATTTTTAAAAGATGAATTGTAATGTAAATTGCTAAACTTGTCATTTATCATTTGATATTTTATTGATAAAATTTAATGAAATTAAATCATTACTTATATATTAATATGCATCATAGTCATGAACACTAAATTATACACACACAAAAATAAGGCTAAGAGAATGGTCAATAAGAGAAAAAGTATTTTAATAAAAAATGTAAAATGTAACAAGTGTTTTAATGTCAAATCAATTCCTTTAAAATCAACTTTAAAGATGGTCTTAAGGTGCATTGGCAGGAGCATTTCAAAACCCAGTGTCCAATTCACAATATTCCAAATTTATTAATTTATGCATTTTATGTGAATATTTTTAAGACAAAATGTTGGTTTTGAAAACAATTGTAAACTAAAATATGTCAGTTAAAATGAAATTCATAAGAGCTAAAAGAAAAATGATTTTTATATTTTACAGCTGAAACAAATGTAAATGAACATTTACAAATTTAATTTTATTTGAATATTCAAATATTAAACATTAAATATAAAAGTACTTACCTTGATTATAATTGATAATTTTTCAGGAAAAACAAAAAATTATCAAAATTACAATCACACTTTTTCAAGATAAAAAGTTATAAATACCAATTCATATAATTTTTATTTGCATAATTATTATCAAAGGAATTCAATGACAAAAGAACATTTTTCTTATAAAAAAAATTGTTTTTTTACATCTATGATACAACTGATTTGATTAGAAAAGAAACAATTCCTGAACATTATATGAGGAAGTACTAAAAAGTTCTGCCTGGCTCACTTTCCTGAAATATCAAATGACCAAACATTTTTTGGACACATTTGTAAATTTCATGACACAAATCTAAAGAGATCACCATAGTTTCTGAAGTAATGTTTGACAAAACTATACTGCCTTGAACACTTTTCTACAGTTTAAAGAGAAGAACTTTAAAGTCTAAATTTGCTGACAGAACTTCTTCCACAATTAATAAGCTCAGCTACACCAGATAAAAACAGTTACATTTAGTGAAGAAAATTCAATCCAACTGGAATTCCATCATAAACATGCTCTTCCTAAGCCGCAGAATAATGCCTGCCAAACAAAGTTTTCTTCTAAAAAGAATTTATACTAAAATGGAATATATAATAAAATCCTGGTAAACTAATTCAAATAAGATTTAATAGGAACAACCTGAAAAAGCAGCCATTCTGTAACATAATAAAAACCTTCACTAATAGTAATACTGATAATTAGTAGGCATTAACTGATTATGAATTAATCCCAATGAACTCTCAGTGTATCAGATTAGTCTTCTTAATTTCCCTTCACTGATATCTACTAATTTGCCTATAATCCTATATCAAAAGGGTTAAAAACACGTGTTAAAATCAACAAAAACTGGAATGATTAAAAGCATTCATACTGGATTTATTATGGAATTTTTTTTTTTTTTCAGTTATGTCCTCATTACTGAAAAGTTCCCAAATGTCAGGCTATCAATAAATCACTCAGCACATTAAAAAAAAAATAAAAAAATAAAAAAACTTCCTTCTTAAAAAAGAAGTTTTTCTACAATATTTTAAGCTAAAAGTGATATCTGTTTCAATTCAGATTAATTAAACTTTAAATCAGCTAATTTTCCTCAAATAACATTTTAGAAATGCATATTTTATTTTTGAGATTTTTTAATAAAGAGAGTTATGCTGTGTTGACAGATCTCTCAATATGGACAAAGTTATAGAATTTACTGATAACGGGGAAAAAAAATTCCAATCAGTATGAATTTAGTATGAAATACACCAAAGTATTTTGCATATTGAGAATATTAAATTTAATCTATTGGTTATGATTAAAGCTTGAAGAAAGATTTTTCATTTTTTAAAATGCATTTTAAATTTAGGTATTGGTTTTTATTTATTATTTTTTTTTGGAGATACCTTGTTTTATAGATTTAAAATTCAACTGTATCCAAAAAGAAAAGGTTAGTCAAACACAACATTGGTAAACTGCTGTTCCTCATTTACATTTGAAATATTTCAAACAAATCCATGAAACTGTTTTTAAATGCATTATTTTAGATAATGTCCTCATTTAGTCAACAGAATTAAAAACAATTCTATCCTTTCCATTAAATAATCTAAAAGCAAGATGATAAATAATCACATGAGAATTAACTGATGATGAAATTGCTATAATAGACACATTCAAGATTAAGCAAAGTGTATAAACAATTTCCTTCCTGCTATATGTCCATAACATTTGAATCATTTGTATCTTTCTCTTTTTGTTTTCATCAAGAAATGGAATAACTTGAAACCTAAGGCAAAGGAAGCAACAGCCATGAATTGTAGCTGAAAAAGAACAAAATTACATGGCTACAAAATATGTACCATTGATACAACAGAGAAGACGGTTAAAAAATCATTCCCAGTGTATCACTTGTCAAGACAGACATGACTTTCTCACAGGGGAGGGAAAAATGCTCAAAAATGTACTAAATAAACTTTTTGAAACTAAAAAATAAAAATAAATTAAAAAATAGATATTCTTGTATACACAATAATAGACTGCATAGATAATTCTTTCAAAAGATTGTTAAAATATTGCATATCTTTATTAACTTCTGATAATTTCTCTGAAATTTCCAGAGATAAATTTCTCAATGTCTGATTTGCATGTAACAATTTATCATGTAATTACAGCCTGCTAGTCTTCATAAGGAATTCACTTATCATTCAATATTCCATTAAAACTTACTTCATTGTGCAATGATAATTTAAGACAACATTGGGAAGTTTAACCATTTCTAAAGAGGTTTTCAATTTCTGTCTCTTAAAATGCTTCACTATCCAAGTTAATGTATTTGATAAATATACAACTCTTGATGCAGAAGAGAGATTATTAAGATTTTACAAACCTTATGAAAATTTGTACCTCAAACTAAACAATAACAGAGAAAAATAATATTGCTAATAAATTTATATACATTTATATATTTTTTAAAAAATGAAGTGTCACTTCAATATATTTTCATTTTTTTTTAAAATAATATTCAATTTATTAAAAGTGGAGGAAGGAACTATTTTGTAACTAATTTTCTTTTATCACTAAGAATAAAAAAATTTATCCTATTTTTCATATAAACAAATATTCTAAGAATCTTATATCAGTCTTTATTTTTATAACTGAATCAGTATTGTTGTTGAAATTGAAATCACAATATTAAAAATGCTTAGATGTTTAATGTGGGTTTATGATATAATAATTTATAAACAGATTAACCAATTACAAAAAAAATCTGCTTGATTTTTTGTCATATTACTTAAAAGAATAAAAGGAAAGAGAAACACTACAACAAAACAATAAATTCATCACCAATTTCTGTTCCCACTATTTATATTTTATAGGTACATTTGTAAACCTTAACATTTTCCCTCATTGAAATATCCGACGCTAAATGTAATTTGTGTATTTTATATTCAATTTGTACAAAAATAGCAAGAATACAATTTCATATTTATTTGATGACTAGAAAACTAAAAATTTGAACAAAGTTTTATTCTCAAGAACATTTCTGTTGTGAATCTCATATAGATCCTTACTTTGTAAGAGACAAGTATATTTACAAAAGGGGTTCTGACAAGTTCTCATCAAACTAAGAAAGAAATGGTAAGTCAAAAATTGATTTTTTTTTAAATGGAAGATATTAATACTGAGTAACCACGATATGTTGTGATAGCAATTAGTCATTAATATCCAAAGCAGTTTAAATAGTAAAATGAAAGAGACTAACATTGACTGACATTGAAAAATAATATGAAGTAAATGTCAGCTATTTTGCAGTAATCACATTGACCTCTTGCTGAAATGTCATCTGGCTTGGTTTATATTTTAGAAATTGATAGACAGAATTTACATGACATGTTGCGTTGCTAAGAAGCAACACAATAGGTATTTGAAGAAAGTATTCTATATTTTTGTCATCCACAAAACGATATTTGAAATGTGATAAGATGTGGACAATTTCATTATTGTAACATTGTTGGTCCTTTATGCTTTTATGACTTATACCATGTAAGTTTGAAATCATAAGAAATAAGATAAGACTTTCTGGCATTTCATACCAAATCAAATTTTATTCTCCAAACAACCTTTCATTTCTGAATGATCAAAAGAAAGCGTTTACATTTTTTTTTAATCAGGATATTTTAATTATTTTTAAATAGAAAAAAATTATACAGAATTACATTTCAGAAAAGTTATCCTCCTCAACTGAAATTTTCCAGTCACTAATAACTAATCATGTTGTTTGAAGGAAAAACAAGTTAATATAATCACAGTAAAAAGAATAAATGTTGATAAGTTACAATTATTGATGTTAAAGTTGGGTTTAACAGCATTTTAACACATGCCGAGTCATTCAATTATTGATGTCAAATTAGAGAAGTTTGCATTCCATAGAAGGTACATATCATTTTAGGAATGATCACATTATTATTTTAAAATCAAGATTCAAATTTAGCAAGATGTAGTCACAAATTTAAATCAAGATGATGAAGTCCAATGTCAATTCAGTTAGTTTTTATGTTGTTAGTAGCTATGGTCAAATTCAAAAAGAAACAACAGAACTGTCCAACAAACAGAAATGACAAAGTTTGCAATAATAAAAAAAGGGGTCAAAAAGGAAAAAGTATTAAGTTAGCAAACAATATATGCAAAAGTAAATTTGCAGGTTATAAGGCAAAAAGTTTACAAACTACTGTGACACTTTAAGAGTTGAAAGATCAATAAGCATACCAAGAAGTGGGATCAGATTTTAGTAAATAATTCAGAGGGCTTATTTTTTTTTTCTTCCTTGGATAAAGGCAGAGGGGAAAGACAGAAACATCTGATTTTTCCTAAAACAAAAAAATAAAACATATGGCCGAAGTTGACAACTGACTATGAAATGGAGACACTAACATCCAGGTTATGGGATTATCTGCTGGTCAAAACCAATAGGGAAAAGTCAGTTGAAATAAAAAATAAAGGTGTTCTGGAAATAAAGGTATAGTTAAAGAATTGTTTTTCATTCCTTATCACTTGTCAAAAGAGGACAGAGGTGGTGTAAAAGCTGAAATGGAGACACTATTGTTTTTAAAATCCAGGTTATGGAATTATCTGCTGGCCATAACCCAGTAAGGAAAGCTGGTCAAAAGGTGATATTTAGGGGTTTTGGGAAGCAAAGGCAAAGCTGGAGAATTATTTTTTTAATCACTTGTCAAAAAAATGAAAAGTAAGATGGGAATCACTGAAATTTCTTTAGATAAGAGCTGAGGTGCTACAAGAAGAGGCTGTCAGAAGAACAGCTGGTGAGTGTCAAAACTCAATGGTGAGTGGAAGTGGTCAAGGAATTCTTGTAATGAAAATTTTGGACATTAATTAAAATTAATAATTTGAGATAAGCCATGCAGTCTAGAGATCGAATTGGTCAGGTGACCATAAAAGTGAATGGCCTAGACAGAACTCCAAGGGAGGCAGAGGAATTGCCTACACCCCTTGGGCAGTATTGATATGAGGCACCAATATGAGAAGGAAGGAGATAGGGTGGATCAATATTCTGCTACCACTACTCCTCAGAGACGGGATTTCTCCAAAATTGGGCATGCAATTAATTTCCTAGAGTCAAACAAACAAAGAATTTGATGTGAAAATTAGGGGAATCACCGAAATCACGTCAGACCCCATGCCAGTTTTGAACAAAGGTCCATATAAACAGAAGGTCAAAGTGACAACCAGAGAGAGAAGCTGCCAAACACCAGGCAAGAGACGACCACTTTACCGAACTCACGAGTTCCTGCCACTGAAGAAGACCTCTGACTTTGCACTATGTTTCAAAAGCCTTGTCTAGACTTAATCATGACAAAGTGTCACAAAATATTCCAAGGGAAAGGTCAAATAACATGACAAATATATTCCTGCATGAAGAACATATATTTCTACCTGAAGAACTGATATTGTACCATCAGCTCTGTACAAGAAACTGTATATAAAACATTTTCCTTATTACAATTTAACCTATGACTTCAAGACCAGACCAATACAATGATTCCTGTTGACAATTTGATCATCGCCAGCTTTGTGATCTAAATCAAACAAAACATGGGACAAGGCAAGGTTTGAAATGAAGTGGTCCATGCAATGGTCAGCTGCAGGGATTGAACAACGAATGGACCAGCTGGGTGAACGTCTCAACTTCATACTACAAATTGGTGCCTACACACAAAAGCAAGGTCAAACAAGTGAATGCAGTGTTCTATCTTTGAGATAAGGCAAATCTGGACCGAGTCAAGCCAAACTGTAAACTTACCTATTATTATTGGCTAAGAAAAATATCCCAGCATGCATTTGTGAACTTCTGCCTGTAAAAGGGGAAAGTTTTGCAGTCATTCCCCATTATAATTGAAATCAACACTATGAATAAACACAATTTTGAATTGGTTAGAATTAGTAAAATTTTTTGAATATTCAAGTTATGGGAAACAATTATGGTACTTTGATTAGAAAACCACTCAAAATGAAAGATGCAAATAAAATTAAATTTTAAACAGTCATAATAGAAATGTGGATCAGTATTAGAATTTGCATACATTATTTATAAGTATTGTTTGATCATTTTTGCTTTTCGAAAAGTTTTCAAATCTTAAAAGCCAATATAAAGATAGTTTTCATCAACTCAAATCCACATTTATTATGCAACATATATAAAATCTTTCATGCCTGTATAAGGTCATCCTATAAGCAATGTATAAAAACTATAGGCTGAATGATATTTTTGACATCTTAAAATGACTAAATAATAACAATAAATGCTAGTATATGTTCAGGTTTGAAATGTGTAAACTGTAACAATTCAGCCTTTAAACTAATAAACAGGACTTCCAACTAAAGATAAACATGTCTACCATGTAATATTCAACAAGTTTATGAAAAGGTGATAATGATGTAGAAGCTAACAAAAATATCTGATTTTTATGAGATTCTTTAATAAAAAGAGATTGTCAAAAATGGTTTGAAATGTTTAAAAGAAAAAAGAGGGAGATTTAATTTTAAAAGATGTGTCACAGTTTGCCCTGTTGAGTTTAACAATAGCCTGCTTTTGTCTGATAACTTGATAGAAATAGTGCAATTACAGTTCAAGAATTAGATCAAAAGCTGAATTCAAGCCAATCAACACAGTTCACCATCCTCTGAAATGATTTGGGGTTGACAGAAACATCTTGATGAACTAGTTCTTAAAATACATGAATAAATGGAAACTGCTTTCTTTATGTTCCTATAAATAAAGAAACTTTTACAAAAATTGGATGATGAAACACATGAATCATTGGAAGATAATTGATAAGGAGAAAAACTTTTTTTTTTTTTTACTAACCCTGAATTTAGACATTACTCATGGGTGAATTGATAATTAGTTAAAATACATCTGAAGAAATGTACAATCTGAAAAGAACCCAAAGGTATAATTATATATATACTACCAGTCCAGCTAACATTTCATAAAGTTGAAAATTTACAAAAAGAAAAAAAAAAAAAAAATTTACAAAGCATGACTTTAAAAAATAACTTATGTTTGGGGTTTTAAAAATATCATCAAAATATGTTGGCAAATACACTTACTACATACAAAGTTTTGACACATTTTACAATTCCATATTTATTTATTAGTTCAGTAACCATAACTTTGCTGATGGCAAGATGTTCACATTTCAAATCTAAATTGTTTGTCCATTTAAAATACTAAATTTATTTGAAATTACATTCAGTTTAAATGCACGAGTCGTAAAAATAACTTCAATGGGCAGCACATTTCACTTACGCTCTTTTCCTGTTATCCAGGGTTTGTTGCCAGACAGAAAGGGAAATTAGCCCTCATAACACAGATACCCATTCCAATTTAATTCAAACTGTGTATGTACATTTCTGTGCACACACACACACACATATATATATATTTATATATTAGTGCTGTGCAAAAGTAAGTGAACCCCTAAGATAATATTAAAAAAATTTGTCACATTTTTCCAGATAATAAACAAATCTTAATTAAACTATATACTCATTAAGAAAAACTTTTATTAAACAAATTACAACCACTTACAAAATTTTTTTATGAAGCTGGAATAAAAATATTAATAAAAAATTAAGATATGCAAAAGTAAGTGAACTCTTACATTTAATATTTTATGACTTTTGAGGTCGCTTTTTCTATCATTTTTAAAAAGCTTCTGGCAGTAGTGAGCGTCAATTTTTGACCATTCTTCTTGGCAAAACTCCCACAATTGCTCAATATTAATTGGGTTTTCTTGCATGTACTGCCTTCTTTAACTTGAACCACATATTTTCAATTGGATTTAGATCAGGACTTTGACTAGGCCATTCCAAGACTTGAAATTTCTTTTTTCAAAACCAATCTTTTGTTGATTTGCTTTGATGCCCTAACCTAAACCCAATTTTCAAACCAAAGGCAAGATCCTTTTGTCCAAAATTTCTTGGTATCTTGAAGGGTGTATTGTGCTGGCAATGCTTACTATTTTGCCTGTTTCTGCTACAGCAAAGCACTCCCCAAATCATAATAATGCTATCATGTTTAACTGTTGGCACCAAATTCTTATCTTCAAAAGTCATATTAGGAGTAGACATACTGCTTATCATTACTCTCAAAAAGATCTAGTTTGGTCTCATCTAACTATAAAACCTTTTGCCAGAATGTTTCTAGCTTATTAATATGAGCTTTGACATAGTTGAGCCAAGCTCATTTGTGTTTTTTCATAATCAGTAGGTTTTTTTTTTTTTTTTAGGTATTCTGCCATGAAGATCTGCATCATTCAGATTTTGTCGCACTGTAGACATATGCATATTGATTTTCACTTTGGCTAGGGAGCTTTGAGGTCACAGCAGGATTTTGCCTGGGCTTAATGTCTACTAGATGTCTACTTGGTCTTGCAGTTATTTTTCACACATGGCCACTTCTTGATTGCAGTGCTGTCACACCAAAGGCCTTCCATTCATAAATAATTTGTTGCACAATGGAGACATGCATGACAAATCATTTTGATAGCTTTTTTATTATAGGCTTCAACTATATAATTTTTTTGATTTTGGCATATATTTTTATTAAATTTAATCTCTAGCTGCACACTTTTGCATACACAATGAGTTATATTGGTTGAGTACAGTATGCACAGCTTACCAAAAAATGAACACATATCACTTTGATTTTTACATGTCTACAAAAAAATCATTTGCACTGATAACTATGTAAAACAAAAATACAGTGTAAATGTAAGGATTTACAGACTTTTGCACAACTTAATTTTTAATTACTATTTTCATTCCAGCTTCATAAAAAGTTTGGAAAGTGGTTGTAATTCATTTTAATAAAGCTTTTTCTTTAAATGAATATATAAATTAAGATTTGTTTATTATCTGGAGAAAGAGACAATTTTAAAAAATATTATCTTAGGTGTTCAGTTCATTTACTTTTGTGCAGCACCGTATATATTTCAACTCAACAACAGACTTAAAAATATTTAAAAGAAAAACGTTTAAATAATTTTATTTATTATCAAATAATTTTCAAAAAGTTCAATAAAATTTTATAATTATCTGATTTTTTCTTTAGTGTTAAAAAAATTAATGGATTTTTTGCCAAGAAATTACTTGTGTTATGTTTTCTTCTTATATTCCACTTGACTTGTGCCATATTTTACCTGTGTTTTTTTTTTTTTTTTATAATTATTAATCTTCCTTTTTTTCTTTTAAATTTAACCTAAATTCACTTTTTACTTTGTGGCCATCTACGCTGTCAGGTTCTTGGCACCAGTATGATTGAAATAGACATGAATGGAATGATAACAATAAAAACTGAAATAATTATCGATAAGATACAAAAAAAAATTTCTCACTGTAGGTAAGAGAAAGAAAAGCAGATTATTTTTTTATTATTATTTCACATATGTAAGCAAAGAAACAGTTAGTTCTGAAGCTGTTAAGATTGTGTTGTTTTGTTTTTTTGGTGGAAGGGGGGGCCTGATCTTATTGCTCAACCCGTGGTTGGGGTTGTGCCAAATGATTGAATGGGAAATAAATGTATTATATTCCAATGCCTTATTTCAAACTCAGTCAAATTGTGTGTACTGTATAGTGTAAATGTCACGAGACTCTCACGAAGGTCTTAACGCCGAATTTTAATTTATTAACAGTAACACGATAATTTTTTTCTTCATTAAAACTAAAAGTGAATGTAGTACACACAAAAACAGGCCAAAGTCAGGATCCAGTTTCGCAGTATTTACTACATTGATAAATAAAATTGAATATTCGATGTCAATGTGGACCACAAAATCAAAGTCTAGTTTCTGTTTATCACACGCACATAAGTTTATATGCGCATTTTTAATCGAACAATATCGCCACTTCGTTTGCTTCTTCCATAAAACTTAAATTCTTCTGGAAGATGAAAATTGCCTCTAAAAGAAAAAAATGAAGGTCATTAAAAAGAATGAGACAAAAAAAAAGTACAATTTTCCTACATTACACACTAGAGTAGTCTAACAGAAATATATATATTTTTTTAAATGTAACTTTTAAAAACAATTGATTTAGTCAACTGAGTCAACTACACAATTTCAACTGAGAATTGTGCAATTCGCGCCACTACCACAGACACTGAAACTAAGAAATTCTTAGTTGTATTTTTAATAAGATATTCATTATTGAATTTTGTCATTACTTTATTTTATATTTTCTAGAGCTTTCATAAAAATATTAATGTAAACTAAACGATATTATTATTAACAGAATTAAACCTTTTTAAAGGTTTTCCAGTTGAAGCGTCAGCAGTAGTAGTAATAATTTAAAATAAATGAAAAAAAAAGCAGAATCTCCCCCACCCCCAGTGCATAATACAAAATAAAAAAATAATAAATTATTATAATTATGAAGAAAATAAAATAAAAAATAATTTTCAACTGGAAAAAAAAGGTGAT
The DNA here is from genome assembly GCA_963932145.1 of Acanthosepion lycidas. Lineage (NCBI taxonomy): Eukaryota > Metazoa > Mollusca > Cephalopoda > Sepiida > Sepiidae > Acanthosepion > Acanthosepion lycidas. Next base: position 41,782,001 of record OZ010596.1, on the reverse strand, counting down.
TTACAGTTTACTACACTTTCAGTTTCAGGTGTTCGTCTTTATTTTTTGTTCAAAAATGTTAATGGAAAATGGAAAATGTTACAACGACACTTAACGAGAGTGACAGGAAAAATTCATTTCACCAAGTGGGGGGGAACAATGTTCTGGACTTGGATTATTCAAAGAAACTACGCAAAATGCAGAAATTAGAGAATTAGAAGCGAAGTATTGAGAAAATGAACATAATTTTTTTTTCGTTATAATGAGTCAAGAAATTTTTATTTTGAAAAAAAAAAAAAAAAAAAAAAAAAAACATTATTTTTTTTTTTTTAACTTAACCTTGAGAGTCCGATTTCGATAAAAAAAAAAAAAAAAAAAAAAAAAAAAAAAACTAATTTAATGATAATGCAATTAAGATCGAATCCCATTCAAAAAAGTAAAAACAATCAAATCGGAAAATTTATCTTGGCAAATAATAAAAATAATTTAAATTATAAAACGTGAATTTTTATTTATTCGACATACTTTCATTTTCAAAGAAACATTTTTGTGGTTAAAAAAAAATAAAATAAATAAATAAATAACGGGATAAGATTGAAAATGAAAGATGGCTTTTCTTTCTGGTTCCTGCTGTTTCGTCCTTTGTTTTTATTTCTTTCCCTATTTTAGTTTTCATTCAAAGACACAAACACACACAAAAAAAAAAAGAAAAAACGAAAAATCTTTCATCTAAGTTTTGAAAAATCTTTACCGCATTATACAATAACAATGAATAAGAAGAAAATATAATTTTCTTTTCAATTTTCCATCTTCTCGGATAAACATGTCATTGTCATGTCACCCTTGGCTTTATGATGTAACAGCTACTCTAACTAGTTAATGACATTGTGGTGTTTTATCTATATAAATCAAGATTTACAAATTATATTCTAAGAATAAAATAAGTCATAATGTATTTATTTCGATTTATAAAAGCACAGTCATTAAAATAAGAAAATCATAAGGAAAAAAAATAAAATAAAATAAAATGAAATGATCTAACGAACCTGTTTCATGGGCGGTTGCTATTTTGCAGTGCATACATCGTCAACATTCTGGACTGCTTGGTCTCCGTGAATGGGAATAAATCCAATAACAATTCCCATGTCAGCAATTTTTAAAAAAAATCTTTTTCTTTTACATTCAAAAAATTATTTTTTTGCATTTAAAATCGTTCGCAAAAAATAGAAAATACACGAGAAGAAAATAGCTTCTCAGAATCATCAAACGCAGATGAATATGTTGCGTTGAAAAGTAGGAATGGATATAAAGAAAGAAAAGGACAAATAAAAAAAAGAGTTTTAACTTTTTTCCTTTTTTTGGAGGGTGGGGGGAATCTTTTCGTTTTTAGATTATTAAAAACTCAGTTAAAATAACCTAATTAAAGTAAAAATCATTTGTTAAATAAAATCAACTCTTATGTTGGGACACTTATTGATATTTTGTTTAATCTAGATTACGTTTCGGTAATTAATAAAACCATTGCATCTTTTCCATTTTTTTTTTTTATGAGCATCATTTTCTAAGTTGGAATCGATATCTTTTTTACGTTTTTTTTACCTGTTGAATAATAAATAGGTACATCAGTTTTATTTTATTTTTTATGAATTCATTATTCTAAAAAAAAATATTTTTTAGCTTGAGTTATAAATTTCTGCTCTTTATTTAGTTTTGTACTTTTAAGAAAAAAGTACTTTCTTCGAGATATTCTGCTTTAATCTCTAACCGCTGAAGGGCAAATGTTTTCGTAGCACGTAAAAAGCAGTCAAAATATGGGTGGGATTATCTATGGCAGATCCGAGTTGAATAAATCAGTCTGGTCAAACAAATGATATGTGATCATAACGAACGATTAAAAAAAAAAAATTAATTTGTTGAAAACCCGCCACTAATAACAGAAAGTAAGGCAATAAAGCCACTAAGATGCAAGGGGTTACTACTGAGTGTGAGAGAATATGAGAAAACTAAAACATTTAAGGAGAGAGAACAATAAAAGGATAGGGATTAAAAAGACAGAAGATAATGATTGACATTGCATTTAAATTTGTGAATATTAATGTTGACTGGAAAGCAAGAAGCTGAAAGAGAGTTCCACAAGCGAGAAATGTGAGAGAAAAAACTGTTAGCATAGAACTTATGGTTACATCTGGCTATTTCAACTGTAAAAAGATGAGACATTGCCCCCAATCTAGTATTGCACTTAAATTCATAGAGTCTAGGTATTATAGAGAAAAGGTTATTAAAATAACTACCATGAAAGTATTTATAGAAAAGGCACAGGGAAGCTACATTAAGGCAGTGCGAAAGTGACTGAAGCTGAGGTTAGGACTAATATTTTTCTTTGGATTTTATCAAGAATCTCTGAATATATAACAAGAGCACCAGACCAAATGTTACAGCAATATTCAATACATGGATGAATGGTAGACTTATAAATGTGTAAGATTCTGACAAGAAAGATTGTTTAGCACAGCACAATGAAGCAACTTTCCTAGCAAGAGACCTAGCAACTGATTCAATATAATCTTTCCACTTCATGTCAGCAAAAAACATTAGCCCAAGAAGATACAAGTCACACTCCTGGAGATTGGAGTTAGCCATGTTGGTTGAAGGCAAAACGGATTCTTTCAGACAAGAACCCATTCCAATAAACAATCTAATAAATAAATAGTGTTTATTATTTTTGTTGTAAAACTTCAAGAACAAAAAAAAATGTATAAATTCACTTTCATATTTATAGGTTTTATTACAATTCAAATCATTGCTTTTTAAAGCAATAAACATTGCTGAAGAGCGAAAGTAGTTAAAATAATAGTCATGTCAAAAGAAAAACCATCCTTTTGAAGCTGTTTTTTGTGGGAATGAAGGTTAAAGATTGCTGAAAATATTATTTGTATTTTCCCTCTCATCCTTGGGATGATTTTATCCTTTGGTAATACAGAAAAAAAAATAACCAAGAAATGTTACTGTTTAATGTTCTAAAATTATCTCTTAAATCATTTCCAGTTGGTATTTTAAGCACTAAACATTTCTGAAAACCACGTTTTAGCCAGACATACCTTTATCATTGGCAACAAAGATCCTTAAAGAAAGTTATCCTATTTACAAAATATACATCTCTCATTAGGACTTTTCAGTGTCTATATCTGCTAATTTTCAGACTCAAAACATAATCAAAGTCATTTAAGCAATTAATGGAAGCTTTTTTTGAATTTGACATTATTATCCTGCTATATTGTACTTTTCCCTTCCCTCACTATAATGGTTGCACAACCATTACACCCTGCCTATACCTCACAAATAATGGACTATTCCGTTTTGATCATGTGGAAAAACAAAAGACTTATCAGAGATGCTACTTGGTTTCAATGAAAAAAACAAGAAAGTGTTTAACATCTCCTGGCAATACCTCACAAATGATGGACTATTCAGTTTTGATCATGTGAGAAGACAAAAGACAATAAAGACACTACTTGGTTTCAGTGAGAAAATGAAAGAAAGAAGGAAAGATAGAAGTGTTTAATGTCTCTTGCTAATACCTCATAAATAATGGACTATTCTGTTTTGATTTTCATGAAAAGACAAAAGCCATATCAAAGTCACTATTTGGTTTCAGTGAGAAAATGAAAGAAAGAAGGAAATATAGAAGTGTTTAACATCTCCTGCCAATACCTCACAAATAATGGATTATTCTCTTTTGATCCTGTGAGAAGATAAAATACATTAAAGACACTACTCGGTTTCAGTGAGAAAATGAAAGAAAAAAAGGAAGATAAAACTGTTTAACATCTGTTTCTGTAAAAATGGAAAAAGTTATCAATTTAAAATCTTTTCATTTGTACCCCCTTACTTCTTATAATAGCAACCTGCATTCATATTTATGATTGACATTGCAATATTTTGTTAAAGTTGCTGATCTCAAATATTTATTAATGCCTTAGGAGAATTTTTACAGATATTTTATAATCATAGAACTCACCATGTACTTATTAATCATTAACTGATGAATTAAGTTTCATCAGAAAATTAAAATGGGAAAACTGTGAAATTTTCACAAGTCTTTCTAGTTTACATTATTTATACTCTGACTATTATCCTCATCTTTGTTGTTGTTATCACAATATTTCAGATGTTTGTGTGCCCACTGGCCTTCATCAGGTGCCTCATGAGACAATAGCTTACTGGATCAAAGAATTGGTTCATGAATTTGATAACATAGTAATTGTAAGTTCAATCCCTGGGCCAAGTAGTGTGAAAATGGAGCAAAGCAATAACTGAGTAACTTTAAAATAAGAACTAGACAAGATATCCCTAGATATAGTCAGTGGGATGAGAACAGTCTACTTCCATCAATTAAATAAAGGGTTCAATTTGAAATTGCCTGAAGGTTGTCTGGATCAAGTACTGGATTAAGGCTAGAGGGTACAATAAGTGAAACATTGTGAGTATAACAACAAAGATGAGGTCAATGGTCCAAATGTAAATAATAGTAGCTCCTCATTCCAGAAATTAAGATGTTATTCATTACAACTATAAATGTTATTTTAGTGGGTTCAGGTGTTTGATATGTTCCTGTTTATTTACAAAGAGTAAAATTAACATCTCATTAAAGAATAGAAATAATTTTAGTAAAGATCGAAACTGCATTCCCCTTTTCTAGGAAACCAACTTATAACTGGGCTTTTAAATTGATTTGGTCAGTATAGATTTGCAGAAATAAGTCCTTTTCAGAGTTAGAGTGTACTATCCCTGACCAGAATCTATACCAGAGAGAGCCAGATTGGGGTTCTCAGTCAGTGCTTTATGATCCTTACTATCTTCATAAGATAGTATTCATATAAAATACAAATTTTATTGTAACCTAATCATATACAATATAGGTGAATAATTCAACTAGAAAAATTGAAAATAAATACAATATATCGAATTACAAATCAGAGTTATGTCATAACAGATCATTCCATCTGAAATAAATCATCAATGTTTTGTGGTAATTTTTAATATCAACTTGAGATTTTTCTTGTTTGAGTCATGCTGTTGGAATCAACTATTCAAATCTGAAAATGTAACAGCCATTTTTGGCCAGTACAACATTCAAAGAAAACGAAACAGTTCCGTCAAAACTAGAAAGGTTATATAAGCCACAACATTGTTAGTTTGTCACAATCTACTATTATTGTTTTCCCAACATTCACACCAAAGAAGGTGAGGGCTCATTTCAAAAAAAGAAATCAATCAACAAATAGGAAAGAAAATTTCTTTCATTCTCGAGTTGGCCAGCAAAAGAGAAATCCCTTTTATATTTTTTGTTACAAAAAGTCTTTGGTAATCCGAACTACACAGGAACAAAGAAAGCAAAAAATATATAAACCAAGCCAGCATTCAAGTTGGCAAGAAATTCCCACCAACGTATTGTTTGTTTGGGTTTTATAGCATATCAACCACTGTGGGTTATTTAATGCCAAATCCAGTTTATATGAATTTTAAATGCCTATTTTGTATGGAATAAAAAATGTATAGCTGGCAACATTATTGTTTCAAAAATGCATAGCTGGCAACATTGTTTCAAAAACATATAGCTGACAACATTGTTTCAAAAACGTATAGCTGGCAACATTATTTTTTACAAAAAAACATATAGCTGGCAACATTATTGTTTCAAAAAAGTATAGCTGGCAACATTATTGTTTCAAAAACGCATAGCTGGCAACATTATGGTTCCAAAAACGCATAGCTGGCAACATTATTGTTTCAAAAATATATAGCTGGCAACATTATTGTTTCAAAAAAGTATAGCTGGCAACATTATGGTTCCAAAAACGCATAGCTGGCAACATTATGGTTCCAAAAACATATAGCTGGCAACATTATTGTTTCAAAAAAGTATAGCTGGCAACATTATTTTTCCGAAAACATTATCTGAGGCTTGCTGTTGCATGTAGTTTATCGCCGTACCCAGGAGGCGGATGTAGTTTATCGTCATTCCCAGGACATTCCACCAACGTAAAAATCCAAATCATGTATGCAAAATATGCAACTGATATTTTGCTAATTTTACAAGCTCTCCCCACCCCAAAGAAAGGGAGGGCTTGTTTAAAAAAAAAGAAATCAGCAAATAGGAAAGAAAATTTCTTTCAAACAAGAAAAATCTCAAGTTGATATTAAAAATTACCACAAAACATTGATGATTTATTTCAGATGGAATGATCTGTTATGACATAACTCTGATTTGTAATTAGATACATTGTATTTATTTTCAATTTTTCTAGTTGAATTATTCACCTATATTGCATATGATACATTATTGTATATAATTAGGTTACAATAAAACTTGTATTTTATATGAATACTATCTTATGAAAAGTGAGATGTAGTAGAGTGGAGGTCTATGTTTCATAGAGTCAGAGGTGCACGAGATTCTTGTACTGGCCCTGGTCCTGTTCACCCTTCCCTCTGTTTTAACCTGAGTTACATAAGTATAAAGATTACAACGTCTAATGTATTATCAAGTAAATGAAAAAGAATTGTTACAATTTTATGCCTTCAAGAAAAAAAAAAATAACAATGATGTTTCTGAAAATAAAAGAACCGACAATGACATACAGATATTGTCAGGATTTCAAATCTGACTGTTATGGGAAAGGGAAGGTAGAAAAACTATAATGGCAACTAATTAACATTTAAAGCAAAACTCAGTGAAGAAAGAAAGAAATAACAAATTCTTACTTGTAACTGACGTAATATTGGGGTGGCAATTCTTTGTGTCAAACTGCAAAAAACCCCCAAAAAAACTATGTTGCCAATAAGTAATTCTCCTTGTAGAAGTAACGATAGAAAATAAAGTTAGGACTCTTATTAACAGTTTTGGTAACACTTCCAGTAAGCTTCAAAAGAGAGAGCAAAGTTGTAATGAAGGAAGAAAAAAAAAAAACTACTTTTGGCTATTTTAGCATTTTTTTCATATCTCTCTTCAAACACATCTGCAAATTTTGACTCCCTTTCAATCAGATGGGGTCGACTGAACACATTTCTATAAATTTTCTGTGAAGGCAAATAACATCTTTCATTATATTTTCATCACAAGATTACAGCTGAATTCCCTCATTTCTCCCTTTCCACAAAGTTTCTACTGTCAGAAAAAGAGTAACGAACTTACCTTCACGTCTACTGTTAGAGGAGGGAGGAGAAGAAAAGAAAAAAAACACTTGCCTTGTGATTGTTTTTATTTTACTGATCATGCAAATTTGATGCATCATGTGACATATGAGTGTCACATGACACATTTTGCTATTTTATTAAAAGCTGCCTTTTTGCTGCAGATTTTTTTGGTGCTTTTTCATTAGAGTCACTAGTTCTACCTATACAGTAGTTTTTCTAACTGGGAAAATTTACCTGACCTCGACAGGAAATCCTACCCTAGGTCGCAACTGGCAATCTGTTGCAATTTTCTAATCTTGAACCTTTAAGATAGTGTATTCTCTTTTCCCCTCTGTCGATTGCCATGGTTGGGCTAAAGTAATAGATTATTGCTTCCAGGGTTTGTTACCCCTTTATCTACTAAGGTCTTCTCATTCCTTTAATGTCTGTTAGCATTACCCACTGAGGAATTTCACTTAACTACAATATACAGACTTACAAATATACAGAAAATAACACAGGAAAATTACTAAAATGCAGAAAATGTCAACTTACTTAGATTTACAATGTATAACCGCACAGAGTTAAATGTAGTTATCATTTGTTGGACATGATTTTCTTATCTGAATGTGCTGATTGGCTGTGAGAATTGCACAGATGAAATATTAGACTATGACAAAAAAAAAAAAAATATTCATTATTAAGTCATTACAGTAAAAAGATTATAGATATAAACATTTTCGTGTGAAGGACATATTCAGATATGGAATTAATTAACATCTAACTTGTAATATTTGTGAAGAAAAAATATTAAAATCCAAATAAATTAAGATTTGGTAAAACTAACAAATTAGATTTAGGTTATAGCAGACACATTATGTAAACATTTAATGAATAAATTTTAAACAAAATAAAAGCAATACTGAACACAGACAAAAATAACAAGTATTTTCTACAAAAGCCAGATGCATGTCAACTATAAACAAAATGAATCTTCACTTAGAAATATCATAAAGAAATACACTACTCCAGGTGACCTGAACAAAAAAATTAAATTATCTACTACAAAAAATTAAAACAGCTAACCTTATCATCAAATATAACACCACACCTGCAAAATCAAAACTACAAAAAATGAATATTATTTACAAGTTCAAATGCCCCTTAAGGAACTGTGTCCCTGATCAAACCAAACTCATAAATTATATCGGTTACACTACTATATGCCTATCCAGACAACTTACGTTACACCTATCCAACCACAGCTCCATCAGAACCCATTTAGACACACACATAAACTTACCAGACTCCATCTGAAACATACTAGTAGAAAATACAAGCATAATAAGCTCATCCACATGTAAAAAAAAAGATTAAAATTAATGGAAGCCTTAATAATAAATTAGAAAAAAACCAACACTCAATAATATTAACTACAAACACAGCCATAATATGCTGACTTTGTTTCCAGAAAAAAAGACACTTGTTTGAACACAAGAAATATTCAATAAGAAGCTTAATCGAGTACTTTGTCGTTTTTAATGTAACGTATATATATACAATGCAAACATATATATATATATATATATATATATATATATACACGCATACATATATATATACGCACACACATAGATAACACACACACATATATATACTTACACAGACATATATATACGCACACACAACAGATACACACTTATAGATTACACACACACATATATATATATATACTTACAGACATATATATACGCACACACAACAGATACACACTTATAGATAACACACACACACACATATATATATATACTTGCACAGACATATATACGCACACTCAACAGATACACACTTATAGATAACACACACACACATATATATATATATACTTGCACAGACATATATATATATATATATATATATATATAATATGCATACATAATAGCTGGCTACTCATATTTCAGGATACCTGCCTATTAGGGCAGCTAGCCAATCCCTATTGCAGACGTTCGCTCAGGCACATTTGTGTTTGTTCATCACCCACAGATCCAACCTGAGGTTTATACTGCAACTATGCTGAGTAGACTTTAGTTACAGTTTCTGGAAAAGAGCATGTTATCTAGTGTGATCAACAATCTGAACAAGGCCAGCACTCTCAAACCCTCGGTCACGATGACTTGTGACTTCATGCTAGCATTGCTATCAATGGCTCCGAAGAGTTCAATCTACCCAATTTCACTCACAAGGCTTGGATCAACCTGTGGTGTGATTTTCAGTCACTTTCCAAAGGTACTACATGCTGGAATCACCTCCTCCAGACCGATAACATACATACATACATATATATATATATATATATATATAGATACACACACATGGTTGGGATTTTGAATCTTATGGGAAAGGGAAGATAGAATAACTATAACGGCAACTGTTAGCATTTAAAGCAAAACTCAGCAAAGAAAGAAAGAAATGATAAAGAATTCTTACTTGTAACTGGTTTAAACCTACGGTGACAATCGTTTGTGTCAATTTGCAACAGAAAAAAAAAAAGCACTATATGTTGCCTACAAGTAATTCTCCTTGTACAAGTAACGATAGAAAAAGAGTTAGGGCTCCTATTAACAGTTTCAATAACACGTACAGTCAGCTTCGAAAGCGAGAGCAAGGTTGTAACTAAGGAAGAAAAAATACAGCTTTTGGCTAATTATTTTAGCATTTTATATATCACTTTTCAAACACATGAAAATTTTGACTCCCCTTACATCAGAGGGGGTCGATAGGAATTCATTTCCATAAATTTTCTGTGAAGACAAAATAATATCTTTCATTATACTTTTGTCACAAGATTACAGTTGAATTCCCTCATTTCTTTTTTTCACAAGAGTTTTGCTAAGTGCACAAAGTTTCTACAATATATATATATATATATCTATATATATATACACATGCAAAACCAACACATACATATTTTTTAAAAAAAACATATGGACATTTCAAACTTAGTTACCTTCCCTGACATTTTACATTGTGAAATTTACACTGCACAGTACATAAACTTAGCATTTTTTCACTTCATAGTTAAAAAAATCTAACTTTCAGATGAACACCACAATTCTGTCTTAGAAAAAAAACATCCAAATGATGACATTGTGCTAATGGCAAAAGTAATCGGAATAAATGAATATGTATCAACATGTTAATTTTCTCTCTGCCTTTAATAAGGATACTAAGAAGCATGTCTGTGAATATGAGAGGATCCTATTGAAAATAAGTAGACAAAACTTGTCTAAATTATTACTCAATTATACACACATGTGCTTGTATAAATACATATATAGGGAGAGAGACACACACATATATTATATAAATACATATATAGGGAGAGAGAGACACACACATATATTATATAAATACATATATAGGGAGAGAGACACACACATATATTATATAAATACATATATCCAAATAAAGAGAAAGAACAGAATCCACAGTTCTTAGCATTTACTTTTTTTTTAAAAGTGCTCAATACAACATAGAGCAAAACTTTATTGTAATATTTTACATCTCTACACAAAAACTTTCATGTTTCGGAACTATAATGTTCCTTCATCAGGCGATGATACATAGCATATGATGAAAATGATTTATTTGGGAAACTAGAAAATAAATCATTACCTTATTTGAAAGTTAAAGAGGAGGGGGGAAAAACCCTAATTTCAAAATTAAGAAACATACTTGTGGGCATGTTTGGATTAACCAATCAAGAGACAGATCTAAGCTAAAAGGGAAAATGTAAAATAAGATCAGAGGGTGTAGGTAGGTGGGTTATTAATCCATGTCTTACATAAATTGACACTTTAGACACATCCATCAGCAGACAAACTGTTGAAAACAAAGTTTAGATAAGGTGAAGTAGACAAGGTTGTATTAAACAAAATGTTATTTTTAAGGAATTTCAAAATTTTTTATACTACAAAACCTTCTTTAAAGGAGTTGCTAGTATAATTAAATTTTTTTTTTTTATATATATGGAACCTAACATGCAATACTTATTATATTGAATGGGCAATGCAACAAGGCAATATTAAAGTTGAAAAAAAATCAAAGAATTAAGTACATATCATGTGGACTATCATATACTAATAAAATAATGGATATTTAATTGTAATGAGTAAATTTTTTGAAAAATTTTTTTAACTATATTTTAAAGTAAACATTGGACAATGCCTAAAAATAGCTGATAATTCATTTTTTTAGAACTTTATCTTTAGCAAACTTTATAATATGCAGCTTTTCATGTAAACACAAGGGACATGGGTCATTTAAGGATTTACAGATTGTTGTTTTTTTAATATTTTCCATTTTACGCTAGGGGTTTTATTAATTACTTTTAAATGCCAAAAATATTTAGAAAGAGATATTCAGTTACAGTACACATTGTTGTTAGAAGAAGATATGTGTTGATACCACCTCTGTTTAAAGGGGTTTTTTGTACTACCAATATAAAATTTCTTAACAGTCAGATTTTCACTAGATGAAATGGTACATTGGTAAACAATGGATTCAGTAAGACACCTATTTTGCAATGGACAAATGTTAGGATTACTGCAATTACACCATTTATTATCATTATTGATTCCAGTTTTGGAATTACAATTCTTACTTTGACTTAAGTGTTGATTTAAAATTTTATTATTATGTTTTTAATAATATTTTTCTGCATTATCTGTACAACTATAACTTAATTTATTGAAAATCTTGCTAAGAGGATTATTACTTGGGAAATATTTCTTAATCAAACTGAGAAACTTCTGCATTTAGTGCTAACCATTTGGTTAAATGGGGGTGTGTACCATGATTTTTCGATTTCTATTTTTTTTTCCAGCTATCACAATTATTTTTTCTGTATTTAATATCAAGGCAGTTATAGCCACTATTTTTTAAGGCATTGTCGTAAAAATTGCTGTGTTTATAAAAACACATCTAAGTTTCATAAAGAAATAATTTTATTTATATAATAAAAAATATATTCCTAAGTTTTGGTTATAAGTTCAAAATTATTTTTAAACATAAATGAAACCAGTTTCTTTGTTGGCAGATTTGGGCTTAAGTATCTGTTGATAGTTGTTATCCTTTTAACAGTAGGATTTTTAATCATCCAAAAATGTAGGCATGGAAGAACGGACAAAATTCTTTCAACTCTGGCTTGTTTGGTTGTCTCTCAGTTTATCACTTTTTCAGGACAAAGGAATTAATTTCAGAATTGCCTCTTGATTTCTGATTGGTTCACAGGACTCATTTGACAATCCCTTTTTTTGCACCTCCATTTAGGAATGATGACCATATGGCATCAGTAAGAGGATGAGCCCAAAATGTGATTTGAAGGTTGTGAATACTAGAATCAAGCAGACACAGAAGTTTAAAATCTGGGAAGCGTCTTGACAGAGGATGGTAAGTGCGACACTGAGATCCATAGATGTATTGGGATGGTCAAGAATACATTCCAAAAGCTGGGCAGAGTATTGCGAGACAGCAGAATTTCTTTGGTAACAAAGAAAAGAATACTGAGCTGTTATGTGACATCTGTCCTTCTTTACAGCAGTGAATGTTGGACGATTTCCTCAAAGATGAAGAAGAGACATGAGGTGACAGACATGTGGTTCTACAGAAGGATGCTAAGGATATCATGGACCGAGTGTGAGAAACGATGAGGTCTTAGAGAGATTGTAAACAAAGAGGATGCATATACTTAATACCAGGAAGAAGCAGCTGAAGTTTCTGGGACACATGATAAGGAAGAATCTGATACTCAAGGGTTGAATAGAGGGAAAGAGAGACAAGAGAAAACAACGCGTGTCATACCTGCTAGGCTTAAACAAGTAGATGACAATGTGGTGTGGGGGAGGAAGCAGAGGGAAGGAACTTTGAGAGCTGCAAAGGATAGAGGGAAGTGAAGAGCCATGATCGCCTACGTCCTGAAAGGACATGGCACATAAAAAGCAAAAAAGACCTTTTGGCCTATTTTATTTATTTCTTTTATTTTTATCTTTTTGTTTTATTTCTTTATGGCAAATCAAAATGATTTGCCAACTTTTAATTTTCTATTTTTTTTTTTATTTTTTATAAAATAGTGAAAAAGAAATCGATTTTACTGAAAAAGAAAATGCAAGTCTATTCCAATCAATATAATTTCTGTCTGAAATGCACCAAAGTATTTTGCTTACTGGATATAGTAAATTCAATCCTTTAGCTTTCATTTAAAGCTAACTTGAAAGCTTTTTCATTTTTAAAAATTCCTTTTAAGCCATATGTACACCAAATTCATGGAGGTACCTATAAAGTTAGGTGATGAACGCTAAAGAATTTAACCTGAAGAATTTAATAGAAAAAAAGATGGAATCATTTGGCAAGGTTATTGGGATCTTTTTTCTGTTAATTCCCCCACCCAAATAATGTAAAATTACTTAATGCAAATATTAATTCACCCCAAGAAATTATAGATTTTAAATCCATTTTTTTTTTTTTTATTATTAAATTTTTGGCACTCTTGAAATTATAAATTTTAAATCAAAGTTTGTTTATTGCATTTTTGGTATAGGTTAGGGTTAGGAATTTTTTTTTACAATTTAAAAAAAAAAATTCTGTTTAATTTATCATATTGAGTGTGAACATTGACCCCACACTTAGAAATAGCATATCCGAATTGTGCACATTTGGGATGACTGCAAAGGTTAACCCAACTGGAGTGCAATGGAAGGGCCTCACTTTTGGAGAATTTGGTGTGAATTTTAGTAAATATAAATTCTTTTTATTTGGGTGCAAATTAACAGAAAAGATCTGGTCATTTTATTCATTACAAAAATAATTACCACATTGTATTTGCTATTTGACATGAATGGCCTGGTTTTTTATTTGTTTCAAGTTTTTAACAATTTTTAGGAAGAAGACGTTTTCAAATTTGTAGGAGAGGTGTTTTGATTCATAAACATTTATTTTGTAATGTTCATTTTTTTTCCTATTTATTCTGCATCATAAAATTATTTTCTATTCATTAATCTTTCAACCAGATTTTTTTTTTTTTAACTATGTGCTGACAGTCTTCCTAAAAGACCCCAGAAAAAGCCTTTTATTTTTAAATGTCATCTTTGAAGTTGAATTTTAGTTTATTTGAAAGATATAAAGTTATAGAAAAGAAAATAAAATTCTGTATGGAAATTGCTTGAAGAACCTTTGTAGTGATAGAAAAATTTTTCTATCACTACAAAGGTTCTTCAATCAATTTCCATACAGAATTTTTTTTTCTTTTTCTCTCCAGTAAGCAAAATACTTTGGTGTATTTCAGACAGAAATTATATTGATTGGAATAGACTTGCATTTTCTTTTTCAGTAAAATCGATAACGTCAGTCATTTTTTTTTTTTAGACATTTGTAAACAAAACTTAATTTTCCGTTTTAAAAATAAAATATATATTTCTGAAACATCAGTTGAGGATTTAAAGTAAAGTTAATCTGGTTTGAAACAAATATTACTTAAAGTTATAGGTACCTCCACAAGATTGCTAAAAATAGAGCATAGCATAATGAAAAAGATGCCAAACTTGACAAAAACAAAATTTTATCGTCTAAATGTTTATGTTATTATCAAGAAGAAAGATCAAAGTATTTTGGGGGTATTTTTTTACATTTTTTAATTGTTCCTAGCATGTCTGAAATTTTTATTAAAAATCTTGTTTTTTTTTTTGAGTCAACAAAATTGACAGATAGCAACCATTTTTTTCCATTTTACAAAAAAAAAATGAAAATCTCAGTTTGAAATTCTTTTAAATATCAATTATCATTTTTTCAAAACTTATTTTAAGAAAATCAGAAATTATAATGTTTATTTAAAATATTTTGAACCAAGCTTAACTTGGATATAATTTGAAAATAAAATAAAGCAGGTCATAAACTTTCGCATCACTTGACAGGTGATGAATGACATATTGACGGATTCCCTGGGGATAATTTGTTATATGGAAGGAGAAAGGTGAAATTATTTACATTTAAGTGAACATATCATTTACCTAGTTATTTTTTAGGAAAACTTTCAGCGCTCTTATTTTTTTTTTTTTTTTTGTAGTTAGCTTTCACCTTTACGTTTATGATGCTTTATGGAAAATATATTATAAAGAAATTAAAATAAGACTGTTAAGAGTTAGATTAAATTTCATAAGAAAGGTATCTAATTAATTTATAGGTACCTTTCTTATGAAATTTTATCAGAAGTGTACATAAAATACTATAATTTTATGTACATTTACTACATTTTACTGTGCTATTTGTATTTCCATTCATTTTATTATTAATTTTCATATTTCATTTATGGAAAAAATGCCATAACTGAGATTAATATTAGGTTGGTGCAAAAATAATGACGTAATAATGTCGTTTTTTGACGTTAAAAAATACGTCAAAAAATGACATTATTACGTCATTATTTTTGCACTAACCTAATATAAAAATAAGATCATATAAATTTCATAAGATGATACTGATACTTTTAGGTACCTTTCTCAGTTGAAATTTGAAAAATCAAATAAACTTCTCCACATGTGTTTCACAAAAGTAAACAGCAGAGAACAATGCTTAACTCAAATAACACAACTTAATTGTATTCTGATGGTCAAAACAATACAATTTACAACACGCTAAAAAAAGATCTCATAAGGACACTTACAAAAGCAGATGCAGCTTTTAACTAATTTTATAATATTTTAACAACTTAAATGTAAAAATCTATTATAATTAAAAAATAACAAATAATTGTAGTAAAAATTCATTTTTCATCGAAAAAATTTTTTGCTTTCAGAAAATATTGTCCAAATTCATAAAAATAACTAAAAGCAAATAAAAGCATTTGAAATTAAATAATATCATTGTTTTATTGAGTTTTTTATGTTACAATTCAGAGCTGATTTTCAGGTAGGGGAGGTCCAATTAAAAACAAAAAAAAACATGATTTGTATTCCTCAAAGCCTTGTGTAACTATTGTAATTACTAAAGTGGACTCGATTGAATTTCTAGAGTTTTCATTAGGTTAGTTGAGGGGTGGGGGGGAGTTTAATAAATATAAAAAAAATATTTCTGCTAGGATTTTAATAAAAGAAAACATAATTCGATCATCTGTGAATAGTTTCTGAAAGTTTCATTAACATCCAACAATTATTTTTACTTTTGCAAGATTTTCAAATTTATGTGTATCATACAAAAAAATAATGTGCTAAAAATTGTATATGTTATTTTACTAGTTCCAGCGATACAAAGAGAAACAGTGTTTTTTAAATGAAAATTCAGATTGTTCTAAAAAGGAAATTTTTTTTAAATAATTAAAATAAACTTTGATCTTTCCTCTTAATAAAACAAACATTTAGACAATAAAATTTTGTTTGCATCAAGTTTTGCGTCTTTTTCATCATGCTATGCTGTTTTTTTAGCAATCTTGTGGAGGTACCTACTTATAGTATAAAATGTTGTATACGAGTATTTCCTAACCATGGGGTCTTGTTTTTCTGATGTGTTAATTGATTTATTGACAACGGATTGACTACCAAACATGTTCCTGATTAAGTATGGTGTAGCCAACGATAAATTTCTTTAGGGTTTTTTTTCCCATAAGAGAGGACCACCCTTAAAACATATGACCTTTTAAGAATAGATTTATTGGTTTGTACAACCATAATTCAAAAATTATATATATATATATATATATATATATATATATATATATATATAAAACAAATCAAAATTCTTTTAAAATTAGTTGGGGGTCTTCAGATTATAATAAGCTTCAAAATATATGATTAGTAAATATAGTTTTTTACTTAATGACAGTATTTCCTAAAAATTATCTCATTGAAAATAAATTTTAAAAGATTTAAAAACTTTATAAATTCAATTTTAAATTGTAAAAAATATGAAACAATCTTGTAAAAATTCATTTTTAATCGAACATTCTTTTTTTTCTTCAGACAACATTGTCTTTTTAATGTTTATTACTTTCTTTATGACATATTATTCATAAAAGTAATTAAAAGATTCTCTAATTAATGTCTTAGTTGTATTGAGTTTCTTATTTTTCGATTCAGAACAGATTTTCGGTAAGACCGGGTCAGATTAAAAAAAAAATAATAATAATTCAGCGATTTTTAAAAATTCTTCAAATTCTGCTTTTAATTCAGTCATAAAAATTATCTCGATTAATTTCTCAAGATTTAATAAATTTAAGGGGGGAGAAAACACATAAATATTTTTACCAAGATTTTTCTAAAAACGAAAACATTTATTTCTAACAGAATTTAATTTATTTGCGAATAAATCCAGAAAATCTCATTAAAATCCGACAATTATTTGATTTTTGCAAGAATTTCCAAATTAATGTTATCGCAAAAAAGAGGCGAAAATTTGCTGTGCCAAAGTCCCTAAAAAGTTGCAACCACTCTAACGCAAGAAAAAGGTTTGTTTTTTTTTAATCAAAATTTCGAATGTTCTAAATCTAAATAAAAGGAGAAAAAAATTAATTTAATCAAAAACTACTTTGATCTTTCCTCTTCTAACGATTTTTTGACGATAAATAAAACTATTTTCATTACGCTTAAGCAGGTTTTCATAAAACAATGTTATGAAAACCTGCTTCAAGCGTAATAACTGTATGCTAATTTTTTAGTGATTTCGTGTGGGTACCTATTTGAAAATAAACATCAAATGTGTTTTTAAAAAAATGGTACAATTTGTTAACATAAACTCAACAATTTTACTTTTTTTAATGAACAGCCGTGTACGAGTCATTTTTCTTCCGAGTGAAGTTTTCTGCAATTGCATTTCTTCTCGTTCCAACTTGTGGGCAAGGGGCATATAGTTCAGCATGAATAACTTCATTTCTGTTATCGCTTGAAAAAAAAAATCTTCATTGAGGAACAATTCTTGAAATTGGCGCGAATGAAGACATATCGCAAGATATTTTAAAAGAATGGTGATTGGCTTATATTCACCAATTAACATCTTTGTTCTATGTCAATCCTGGCTGACAACGCAGGATTTCAAAATTTTGGATTATCTCCCTTATACTAATTATTTTTATTTGTTATACTATGAGACAGGGTTGCCAGATTAAAATTTTTATTTAAAGTCAAACAAAATATACATATAAAACGCCAGAAAAAAAAACAAATTAAATTTTTTAGAAAGAGCCAACTAAACATATATTTTATTTATCTATTAATCACAGTGAGATTTTAGGCATTTTAGAATGAAACCACTTTATTATTTCTTCAATAAACTAAAAAACATTTGCATAGTGAATTTTTTTACCTGTAAAAATTCGAAAATTTAATTTGTTTAGGCAACAATAGTCAAATAAGAGTTGGTTCGCTGAAAAAACTTCTTTTTTTTTTTTAGAATTTTAATGAAATTTAAATCTTTTAATTGAAAAGTTTTTTTTAACTTATTTTAATTCGAATAACCGTTTTATTAATTACTGTACAATATCCCTAAGCCTTTTTTTATTATTTAAAGAACTTAATATTAACTTATGAAAGAAACATCAGAGAAGAGGGTCGAGCATGTGAAAGATCAGGAAAAAACAGTCATTATTTATAGAGAATTATGAAAGAGAAAATCGGTATAGGTTTGCAAAAGAATCATTATTGTATTTTTTAACAGTAAATTTCTGCAAGCTCTTCCCCTTCTGGATAAAGGAGATGATGATAAAAAGGGCCAAAATCTCCCATAATTCAGGTGCATCACTGAGATTATAGCATGTAATATACTGTTTATTATATATTTTATATTTGTGTGCACCTCAACGTATTGATTGAGTTCCCAATAATCCATGACCAGGCAGACCTTCTCTTAGTTTTCCTACAGCACAGCTATTAGAGGGATCAGATCCTTGGTGGGGAGCAGTTCTTCCTCAGGATATGGAAGTAGCCAGCTGTTCGTAGCTCATGAGTATACTCCTCCCTGAGCAGCTTTGGTACCGGATACTCAGCTGCCTGGTTCTTCGATGCAGGTGGCATTTGGTCACCAGACCACTTCCAAGACACAACCCAGATCTTCCTGTTCTGGTCATACTCCACATAGAAGTCAGGCTTGTTCATGGTGATGGCTGTGCACAAAGGTCGGTCAAGTTGAGGAAAGCTCACAGTCCCACATACTCCTCCCAACTTTTTGATGATGTCGAGTCTGAGCAGCAGGTCGAACCCCAGCAATTTTCCATCTACAACCAGAACCTCAACATCAATAGAATGCTTTTTTCTCATGTCAAGTTGAACAAGTCCTACCCCAGAGCACCTAAGGGTCCTTTCACCAACAGTGAGCACGTTCACTTCTTTCCTCTTCCAAGAGTGACAAAGTGGTCTGCTTACATGCAACCATGAACAGCCTGTATCTAGCAAGGCTAAACTTCTGATTCCATTGATGTGTACAGCAATTGTGGGTAGCGCCTCCTTTATATGGGGCTTGGGGAGTAGTTTGGCACTGAGGCCTATTCACCTGGCTCATTTCCTAGGCCCACATGGTCCACCACATGCACTTATAACATTGTATCTGGGGTGTCCGCCTTTTGGTGTGTGGTTCTTTGCACCAATGATAATGTGATCCATTATGAGCTCAATGATGTCTCAGGATAGAGCAATACAATGAGCCACATTGTCATACATCAATGACGTCTTCGTCAATGAACATTTAGCATCCACTGATCAGGTGAAGGAACACCTGTCAAAATTTGGACTGACTTGCAAAACACCTGAGCAACTTAAAGACAAGGCACACGTGCTTGGGCTGCAAGTTCAAAACAATGGTGACAGACTATGCTGGGCATGAGGAGGAGATACTTCAGAGTCCACATCTGTTATGACATGGTGAACAATCTTCTCGGTGTGCGGAAAACTTATTGATCATTTTCCTGTTTGCGGTTAGCTCTGCATGGTGACTGCATACATGAAACGTCACACCAACAAGGTTACAAATGGCTGGGATGATGAACTGAATGACGCCCCCACCCCCCAGGAGCATTCTAGTAGAGATGCTGGCCAGGGTGCAGTGGGACAATTCCATGAGAGGTGATCAATGTGAATTCCTGGTTTGGGTGGATGCAAGCTCTCTTGCTATTGGAATTGTGCTGGAAGCCGACAGATTAGTCATTGAAGATGCGTGCTGATTGCACCCAGTGAATAATGTGCAACACATTAACCTGGCAGAGATCAATGCAGTTCTACAGGGAGTTAACCTGGTGCTCTAGTAGCATGTGAAGGTGTTACATTTCATGACAGATTCAGCCTGCGTCCACCAATGGATCTCAAATGCCCTAACATGCAAGGTATGGCTAACCACAAAGGCAGTCAGTGAAATGCTGTTATGGAGATGGCTCAACATGCTTGTGGACCTAATTAATGAGTATGGGCTATCAGCATTTGATGTCAACACTGACATGCTGAGAGAGAGATGCCACTAACGACAATGGCCACAAGAAAGTGTCTATTTCACCACTCTCTCTCTTTGTTGCATTAGCAGCAGCAACAGATAGAAGTTACCAGTCTTTGTATATATGCAAATAAATTATGCATTTATTTACCCCAACTCAATGTCTTTGTTTGACACTTGGATTTACATCTGCCGAGACAGAGAAGGAATTAACCTCCACAACAATAACAACAACAACAAGGTTCTGTCTTCCAGGTTACACATTTCCATCTCTGCAACACACTTAAGTGGTATAAAATAAACTGCTATTTCATGAACAGCATAAAATCAATAAGACTAAGGTACGTTTATTACAATAAAACATTATTAGAATGGATAATGGAGAACTACGCAGCAAATAAATGCTGAAAATATGGGACTGTTCTTGTACCGCTGATGCCACACAAAATGAAAATGAGTCATAAACAATACCTCAGAAGTCTCAAACTGTCAATGCAGTTTATGCTTGATGTGCATCCAAAGATTTTCCATGTTTCAAGTATAGATGGTGTCATCATCAGGATCCACAAAATGCTGTCGATGAATAACAACATCACATGAGTATATGCTGTGGTAGATTTCCTCAATTCCAGCATAAGCAGCCTAGCCTTCTGAAACAATATGGCTTCCAGTAACTGAGTGCCTGAAAAGTTCCCTCTACATATCTGGGTTGAAAGCTGAAGAGGTATTCATTCATGTGTAGTGTGTCTTTGCCAAGTAGCGCATTCTTCTCCAGTCCTGGGCATGATGATAAACTACATCTGTCAGAAAGGACTCTGATTGGGAGATTGGAGGCTTTGAGGAGGAGGGAACCTCTTAAATGCTGTTGTTTCCAGGTCCACCCTGATCTGGGGTGATAGTACCTGTTAAGGTCCCAGCTATGGGAAAATAGGGAACCAAACAAAAATCAACAGTATATTTTTATAATAAAATGACCAACAATACATTTTTATAGCAAAATAACAATCAATAAAACATTAAAAAAGTATAAAATACATTTTTATAGTAAAATTACCAACAATACATCTTTACAGTAAAATTACCAGCAATACATTTTTATAAAAATTACCAGCAATACATTTTTATAAGAATTACCAACAATAGATTTTTGTAGTGAAATTACCAGTAATTCATGTTTTTTAAATTACCAACAATACATTTTATCATCTACAAACTATATATATTAAAAATATACGTTTACCGTGAAAATATAAAATTATATACACATATCTGTAGTTGAAGGCATAAAATTATGTTCAAATATCTAGATCTTGGCATTAATAGATATTGATTGGTTGCTAAACAAAGTCAACCAACTGACCATTATGAAACCATCACAAGCCTGCAAAGTGCCTCGTTGACAATTGGGATACATGAACTTATAGGGTCTGCCAGCACACCCAAACCCAACCATCAATCTGAAACAATTGGAATCAGGACTCATTGGACCACACCAAATATTGCCAGTTCTCAAGGTTCCAATTAGCAGCATCATGAGCCCAGATGAGGTACTATGTCTGATGTCATAGTGTTAACAGGGCTACTCTAGTCGATCTTCAACTCTCATATCTCATGAAAGGTAAAAACATTTAATTCATCTGCTGGATATAAACCTGGTACCTTGTTAATGAAATGTGGATATGATTTGAACCATTGTTGATTGTCTGTTACCAAAGATAATACTAGCTAGATATTCTGTTACCAAAGATAATTCTAGCTAGACATACCTGACCATAATCATTAAGGAGCCACATTGTCAACCACGATGCTTTCATCAGATGTTTCCTGTACAAATAGGGCACCATAAGATGAGGGATGTCAAATGTCACCACAATTTCAGAAATAGAATTTCCCACCTGTTAAGTATCCATTATCATTCTTCTATGTACCATGTCCTTTCAGGATTTTGGCAATCATGGCTCTCAACAATTTCCTGTCCTTTGTAGCTCTTAATAAATTTTGTCTTTTTTTTTCTCTCCAAAACCTTATTCCACCATCCATTTACTGAAGCTCATTCTTCTTCTTTCTATGTGACGTGTCCATTCTTGACGTTGGTGATCATGGCTCTCCACAATTTCCTGTCCTTTGTAGCTCTTAATAAATTTTGTCTTTTTGTTATCTCTCCTAAACCTTGTTTCGCCATCCAATTACACAAGCTCAGTAGGTATATTCTGTAGGGATATTATTATTATAAATAAAAAAAATATATATATAAAATAATAATAATAATAATAATAATAATAATAATGAAAATTATAAATAAAATAAAACAATAACATTTAATTTTTGTTTAAAATAAATTAAGAAATAAAAATAATAAAAACTCTCCCAGCATGTAACAAAAAAATGTTCCTGTCGGAAATACGGACATCATGCCAAAAGATGTTAAATTCAATCTCTTCATCATGAACCTTCATATGGGCAATATGTGTCCAACTTCTCTCTGTGATATGGCATGTAATAATATGAAGTAACTTCTTCCTCTCATTACATGTACCATGAAACAATTGTAACCTAAAAATAAAAGATACACACACCAATATACACAAAGAACATAAATAAATTGTATGAAATTAACATACAATTTACCATGCTTTCTGGTTATTTGTGTACACTTCATTTCCTATCAAATATGCTTTTATCTCCATGAACACAAGGCTAATTTCTACTGCTATGATGTGAGTAAATACCCACAGTTCTTTCTCCTGTTCCTTTTGCCTTCAATCTGTCCTGTGAGTATCAAATTTCCCAAGCCCTCTTTCCTCATTATATGCCCTAGAAATTTCAACTATCTCTTTCTGATATCAAGACTAAATTTCCTTTTTGTTTTCATTTTCTCTAAAACTTTGTCATTGCTTTTGTTTGGTTCATGGTATTCTCACCATCCTTCTGTTGCTTCAAGTCTCTTCTTTATCCTTGAGGAGATTGCCCAGCATTCACTGCCATATAGGAGGACTGATATTACCTAACATTTCAGTAATCTTTTCTATGTTTCTAACAAAATTTTCCTGTTCTTAATACTTTGCTTAGCTTTTGTAAGGCATATTTCACTATTGTAATGCCTCTTCGGATGCTTCAGATGAAACCGCCAATAATTACCATCACTATTTACATTATTTACCTATTATTGTCCTCATTAAATAGAGGTGGTTGGAAAAATCCCATCAAAAATTGGCCTGACATTTCTATACAGATGTACAGATCTAAAGTAGAATTCAAGAAAACCTGGATATGTGATACAGTCAAAAGTTACAAAGTTGAGTGCCTCTGAGGAATCAGTGATAAACAAGAGTCTGAACTTTGCCGCCACCATTAGGTGAGTTCCATACTTACAAATGATAGATCCAATGGAAGAGATTGCATCAAAGATCCTGAAGGTCCTAAGATGGAAAATGAGGCAAGCACCAGAAAAGACCAAAACACCTAAATCAAACAGGACAAGAGGAGAAAGTTTGGCAATTAAAACCTTACAGAGTGTCAATGGACAAAGGTCAACCCTTGTATGGTGATGGACAAGTTGGAATACTCCCCAAAATTGGCAAGCCTATTTGGGGATGGCAGATATATGAAATTTAAAAAGGATCCAACCATAAGAACTGAGAGGAAGCTGTCATAGATCTTAAATAAAGTCAAGGACTACTTTACATGGAATAAGTATAGACAGCTGACTCAATGTTACACCAAGCTGACAAATATGTATTGTTTCCCTAAGATTCACAAAGGTGGTACTCCATTGAAACCTATTGTCAGCTGCTATGGGTCAGCATGCCATTGCTGAGCAGATTCCTAGTGGATATAATAAAGCCACTCACAGGGAAGTAGTTGTCCTATGTTAAAAGTTCAAATCACTTAGCGAAACTGATCTAAGGGGCTCCCATCCATAGCAATCTGATGGTAAGCTTGGATGTGGTGAGCCTTTTCACTAGAATTCCTATAGCTGAGACTCTGACAGTGGTTTGAAACTGATTAGAATCAGACCCCTCCCTGGGAGAAAATACTAACATTCCAATAGATAATCTGATGCAAATGTAGACATTCTGTGTACAGACAACATTCTTCCAACTACAGTCTGACAACAGGAAGAAGGCTTGGCTATGGGGTCACCATTGTCACTAGTGATAGCAAACATATGTATGGAATACTTTGAGGAAATGGCTTTAGGAATGGTACCAAAAAAGCCAACAGTATAGCTGAGATATGTAGATGACAACTTCATACACTGGCCACACCAGGAAGCAGTACAAATACTGCTGGCCCATGTTAACTCAATAAGACCTTTAATCCAGTTCACAATGGAAAAAGAAAATAATAATCATCTAGCCTTCTTCTTGAATGTATTAATAACTAGCACAGAGAATGGGTTCAAAACATCTGTATATAACAATCTAACCATCACAGGACAACACCTTGACTACAGTTCCCATCAGCCATACAATGTGAAGAAAGTGATCATTCAATGCCTACAACACTGGGCAAAAATCATAAATAGTGACCTAGACACATACCAACAAGATATGATCTGCATAAAGCATACACTTCTGAGTAACAATGACCCAGCAAACATAATATCAATGTCTGCAGGTGGGGGCGGAAGTGTCAAAGAGGAAACCATATATGTGTGACAGCTTAGTGTAATGTTGAGTCAGGTGTCTCTACTTATTTAGTGTGTAGTAGTCCTTGCTTTTATTTAGTATCTATGACAGTTTCCTCTTAGTAAAAACTAAGAGGAAATTGTCATAGATACTAAAGGTTGAATCCTTTTTCACCTTGCTATAGCTGCCATCCCCAACTAGACATGTCAATTTTTCAGAGTATTCCAACTTATCCATCACCACCATCACATTGCTTTTGTCAGCTGGCAGTATAATGATACTAGTATAATGATACTAGTGTCACTCTGTAAAGTCTTGATTGCCAACCTTTCTTCTCTTGCAATGTTTGCTTTAAGCAGTTTGATTGTGAGCAAAAATTCCTTGTGGATATAATAATCCCACTAGCAGGGAAGTACTCCTCGTCCTATGTTAAAAACTCAAATTCATTCTACAGAGGCAGGAATCACTTCTCTGTTTGAAAGGTGTGTGGTAGTTGTATAGTAACTATCTATGGGTTCCTGGAACATTTAGCCTACAAGCAGTATTGGCAGACTCATGTAATTTTGGGTAGAAATAAGTAACACAAAACATGGAATTTAAAACAATGGATTTTTTTTAGTTCTGATTCCTCAGAGTCACTCACCTGCTGATTACTGATATTGACTGCTGAACTGTGGTGGCTCTTGTTGCTGATCCAACTATGTTACTTCATCTGCACTGGTTTCTGTCTTTGGGGAGCATTGGCTCTTTGAAAATATTGATTGTACAACATCCGGGCCTTGTTGGATTCTATCTTTGTCTGGATCAGTTATTTCACTAAGTAATATCTTGGTCTATTTGAAGAGTCCATGTTCCAGCTGTTTCTTCCAGGGGTTGTGGAGAATCCTTTCCCTCATCAGTGTATGACCTTCTCTTTCTAGTAACCTGTGCTCTCCTGGAACTGACTAATGTCTTGATTGATAAATCTAGTGGAACTGATTTTAGGTCTCTACATCTGTACAGGAATGTCAGGTAATTTATGCCAATTTTTGATGGATTTTCCCAAATACCTCCATTGGTGTATCACATCCGGTACATACTGATTCAATAGTTTCTGTTTCAATGAAGAATTAACATTATTTACATTATTTACATGTGGACTATTGTCCTCATCTTTGTTGTTGTTATCACAGTGTTTCAGTTGTTGTGCATTCTGGTCTTTATCAGGTGTATATCCATGTAATCGTCATGAAATTTCAAACTGAACCCTTTATTTAATATATGAGGGTCATTCTCATTCCACTGCTCATGTCTAGGTATATGTTGATTTCTTATTTTAGTGCTGCTCAGTTATTGCTCAACCCATTTCCACTATATCACCAAATTCACGAACCAACACCTTAATCCTTCAGGCTATTGTCTTGTAGGTCAATTCTCTGTGGAGAACTTGGAGCCTTAAACCTATCCTATCTGCTGATGAGTGCTGCTTGTCATGCTTGTCTACATTTAATGAAGCTTTTTTCTTTTGTTACAGCTGCTGTAGCTCTTGAAGATTTGCTGTTATTTGTCTTTCTTTATTAGCAGCTTCCATATCATATTTATTTCTAGGCTACTTACTGAGGAGGTCCTCATATGCACTGATTCTTTCAGACGTCTAACTCTCCAGTGTTCTTCATTGTCCTGTATTTTCATTTCATTCTACAGAGGCTAATTACTGTTGCAGGAATTACCTATTTGTTTGGGAGCTGTGTGGTAGTTGTATAGTAAATATTTATGGATTCTTGGAACATTTAGCCCACAAACAATATTGGAGGACTCATCTGAGTCCAGGTAAAAAGAAGTAACAGAAAACAAGGAATTTAAAGTAAACGACAATTAATCCATATTATTAACAAATTGAATTATATTTGTACACAATTGAAATCAAAGGGAAAAACATTAAAACTAGCTTTGTGCTTGTTTGTGTGTGTGTGTGTGTGTGTGTGTCTCTGTGAAATAAGCATGTATAATACACATGTGTGTTTATGTGCAATAGTTCAGGTAGTAATAGAATAAATGCATCCCATCTCCTCTATCGCTTGTGACCATCCACTATAGTAAAATAAATGTTTTCAGCACTAAAGCTGAATTAGTCAAATCAATCTTTATAAGCTTCTACTTAGAGTTGTTGCTATATTACAGTTCAGTTAACAGAGAACCAAGGAAGCGAACGTGCCCCAGTGGCAGTGTTCTTTATCTATGTACAACTACATTACTACTCCTTTTCTCTTTTGTGACAAAGAATATAAAGGTAAAACAAGCTGCTTCCTAAAAGTAAGGATGGAGAAACATCAAAAAACTGTAATGAGGGAAGTGTGAAGTATCACAGCACTCTCAGTCAATAATTATTACTTTAGATGGCTATTGAGCACATTTTTGCCAAAAGTTTCTGTTTACCTCTTGATAGAGATTAAATTATATTTTACATATATCAATAGATGTTATCATCATCATTATTATTATTATTGTTTGTGTGTTATGTTTTCTGCTTTGTACACTGTACAGCTGGGTCCAAACTATGGTCCTTAGGCCCTATAGGAGAACTGTCATTTAATTGATAGCACTTTTCTTAGTATGTGGATTGTTCCTAGTTAGGCGATCTTTTGGGCAACTGATATGCTGATGTTACCTAGGGCACTATTAGTAAAATTGTCCATTCCTTCTCTCAGAGGGCCCAGAGCTCCAATTACTATTGGTACAGTCTCAGTCTTCATTCTCCACATCCTGTTAATCTTGATCTCCAGGTCCTTGTATTTGGACAATTTCTTGATAATTTCCATGGAGGTGTTTCCGTCAGATGGCACTGCTATGTCAATAAGCATACACTTCCTGAATTTCTTGTCTTTTATGATAATATCAGGTCTGTTGGCTTTTATTTCCCTGTCAGCTTGAATTAGCATGTCCAAGAGGATAGTTACATCCTTATTTATCCGTAACTGTGCCTGGTTGGTGGTCATACCATCTCTCAGTGGTTTTGATTTTGTGCTTCTTGCATATCTTCCAGTGCACATATGTCACTACCTTATTATGTCTCTGGGTATATTCATTTTTTGCCAGTTCCAGATATCCTGAGATAATATGGTCAATTATTATTATTATTATTAGTAGTAGTAGTAGCAAAAATATAAACATTCAATTGTGTTCATCTTGTCTGGTCTCACTGAGAAAAAAAATGGTGTTATATATATAGCTCTTCCAGTCCCAGTCCCAGTTTCAGACCAATACCTGCCCATTATCATTCATATGCAAATTGTCAACGCCACCTACTGTAATTAGAAAGTCCTGTCTCAACAGCCAATTGTGGAAGGAGACGTAATTCATTGTGCTTGCTGCACCACACGCAACCAACTTTGAGTCTCTTATCAGGTTGATCCAATTCTCCGTTACATTATTAAATGACTAAAAGTATAATATTTAATAAATCAAGAAAAAGTTCAAGTGATTTATCTGATTGATCAACTCAGTCAAATAAATCACTTGAAGGTTTCTTGATTTATTAAATATTATAATTCTAATAATCTACTGTGCACTTTCTGGAAGTTCTGCTGACCAGAAAAATATATTAAATTCTCATAATTTTCAAGTTTTTTTAGTTGTATTATTATTATTATTATTATTATTTTCTTTGCTTTCTGGCATTTACACATTTCTTTCCGGGTCCCACCCAGGGACCTAAGGTTAGAAATGGCATCATGACACTTTTCACTGACAAAAAAAAATAAAATAAAAAAAAAAATAAAATAAAAAAAAAATTACATAGATAGAGCCCTTCGTAAAGTGTGGGCTGTACTTGTCAGAACAATTTTTTGTATCTCCTTGAGGCATGGGCTTCCAGGAATCCCTGCAATTAGTCTACTGCAATCTTTTCCAACCAGTCCTAGGGCTCCAACTACAACAGGGATTGTTGATGTTCCCATATGGCACATTTTCGAGACTTCTATTTCAAGGTCCTTGTATTTTGACAGCTTTTTGAATATCTTCAAAGATACATTGCAGTCAGCAGGGACTGCCATATCAATAAGGAGGCACCGTTTTTGTTTGTGGTCTTTAATAACAATATCTGGGCAGTTGGCCTTGATTGATTCAGTGTGAATTGTGTAGTCCCATAGAATTGTAACAGGTCCTATCTCCGTAACCGGGTCTGGGTGGTGTTGGTACCAGTTTCTTTCAGTTTCCTTCCCGTAGAAGCTGCAGATTTTCCAGTGCAGATATTGGCCCACTCTGTCATGTCGGGTTTTATATTCAGTGGGTGCCAACATCGTGCAACCTGATACAAGATGATCAATCGTTTCTGGATATTTATCACAGAATCTGCATTTTGGGCTGACACAATATTTTAGTATATGTGCTTGATAATTCCTAGTTAGCAAGCATTGGTCCTGCGCAGCAAGGATAAAACCTTCAGTTTCCGCTTTCAACCCTGCACTGCATAGCCACTGATGGGTACGGGTTTTGTCTACATCAGCTTGTTTGATACGGGCAGAGTATTGGCCATGAAGCGGTTTATCTTGCCATCGCTTCTGTATCTGGTTGGTTGCATTCGTCTTTGCTGTCTTTTTCAAGTATTTTGCAGTTTCAGCCGGTGTATTGTGCTGTAGTTGCATCTCTACGCCCATTTGAAGATCCAGTTTGAATTTGTTGGCTTCTTTCATTACGGAGTAAAGACGCTTACTACTTTCATGTTCCTTGACGCATACCATCATCCAGTCTTCTGTAGTTTCCAAGTATCTTTGGAGGCCAATTGTTGTAGTTTTGTAGGACAGTTCTAGTTGAACTAATCCTCTGCCTCCTTCGGATCTGGGCACATACAGACGATCAACATCAGCTTTGGGATGATGCATGCGATAGCAAGTGAGAAGCTTTCTCGTTTTGGCATCCATTCGCTTAATTTCAGCTATGGTCCAGTTAAGGACATTAATAATAATAATAATAATAATAATAATAATACGACCTTGAAATAGAAATAATAATAATAATAATAATACGACCTTGAAATAGAAATCTCAAAAATGTGGCATATGGGAACATCAACAATCCCTGTTGTAGTTGGAGCCCTAGGACTGGTTGGAAAAGATTGCAGTAGACTAATTGAAGGGATTCCTGGAAGTCCATGCTTTAAGGAGATACAAAAAATTGTTCTGACAAGTACAGCCCACACTTTACAAAGGGCTTTATCTATGTAATTCTTTTTTTTTTTTTTTTTTTTTGTCAGTGGAAAATGTCATGATGCCATTTCTAACCTTAGGAAAGAAATGTGTAAATGCCAGAAATCAAAGAAAATAAAAATAATAATAATAACATTATTATGATGATGATGATGATGATGATGATTAGATAAATAACTTTTCTCATTAACTCCTTGGGAATTTCCATAATTTGATAGTTGACTTACATGTTTTAATTATAAGGAGTTTTAAAGTGTCTTCCGAGTTATTCCCCTTAGATTAGAAACGAACCTGAAAAAAGTTTCTCAGATGTCATTGTGGTTCATCTATCACTTTTAATGCCAGCTTCTTCAAACAATTATGGCGCAGAATTTTTCAGAATTTCTTTTTCATATAATTAAATATTCATAATCGTATGAAACATTCATGTTCACAGTAGGCAGTGACGAAACTGGAACCAATGAGTAGACAAATGTTTTCCAAGTCTTTTGTCCCAATCCTGAACATCTAAATGTTTTTGACTCTCAAGATAAAAATCTAATCTCAAAACCATTTTTCATCTTGTTTTAGCCAATAACTTTTACTTAAATAACCAGTAAATCTCAATGTTTCTTATATTAATCAAGTGAAATGAAAGGCACAACGCCATGTAAATGTGTGTGTGTAATTATCACAACATCCAAAACAGCATTTCAAGTAATTGCATCTCATCTCAGTTGCTTTGGCATGCAAATATTGGATGGGAAATGACTGATAGACACCAAGAAGTTTTATTATTTACCTGGTGTAACAGCAAAATTGTCCAAATCGTGTAACAGCAAAATTATCAATTGTTAGATTAAATTTTGAACCATTGTATCTTAGAAATGATTAAAGATGTCTTACTGGAATTCTCCGAAGTTTTATAACACTATTGGACTCTATTTTAAACAATAAGAATGCATTTAGCTCTAAGTTGTAATGATGATCCCTCTTGCTTTTGTGACCTCATGATCCAGTTTTCCTTTCTACTGTTCCCTCTTTTTTAAACTTACTGTGCTCTTGATGGTTCTTGAATGGACTTTGAAGACTGAAGTCAGAGTATGAATGTTGGTAACATTACTGAAGACCTGAATGATCTTTTTCCTCTCACCATTGCTCAGTTGAGAAGACATAGTGGTACTGACACAAAATGATTTTAACCTCTCCTCTTTCTAGCTGAATAATTCAAAGGGTTTTTCAGTGATTCTTATGACAAATGGTGTCACGATGGCTAAATGTCTTATCTGAAAAGCTGGAAAAAAGAAACTCAATTGGTTTAGTAGTTTTTTAGATATTAAGCATTTTGTGGGAGGGATAACTATACCATGTTGTTATATGATTCGGACAATTTTGCTGTTACACCTGGTATAATATTTATATACAGATTATCCTCATCTTTGTTGTTGGAATCACAACATTTCAACCATTGTGCCCTCCAACCTTCATCAGGTGCTGTTGATCCTGGCAACCTTTTATTTAATCTATAAGGTAGATTCTTAATTTACTACTGCTCAGTTATTGCTCACTTCATTTCTAATGAGTCCAAGTACACACTGCTCAGCACACTGCCCGGCCCAGGGATTAAACTCACAGTTACTATGTCACCATATTTATGAACCATCTAAGCTATTGTTACATGGAATTCAGGGATTTTTATGCATTTATTGATGCTTTCTAAATCACCACTATTTTCTTGTTCCAAAGTTTAATATATTCCAAAATAGAGAAATAAGTGTATTTGCACTATTTTTAAAAATTTCTTTTTTTCCCAGCTGTCAGACATATACTTACAAACCTCATTTAGATACTTCCAGGAATAGGATCATTGGTTAGGTAGACTTAGTTACCCCCAAATCATGAGTTCAATCCTTTGGTCAAGTAATGCAAATCTAGTTCAGTAGTAAACACAATGAATATCATAAATTAAGATTTCTGAAGGAACCAGAAAACAAATCCTCAACAAGAAACAAGGGACAATCCTCTACTTTTGTTCAACAGACCATGAACCAGGCAAAAGACGAGACTATCTACTGATTTTTTTGCTATCAAATCTTATCAAAATATAAATCTGCACCTCGGATTTATTTTTCAAATGCCTCTGTTCCTGAAAAAATTACTCCTTTTCTGCCTCAAGCCAACATATATGACTATAAAAATGTTAACAATCTAAAGAAAACAGTTAAATTCATAAGCTTCTACTATTTTATTTTATTCAAAATATATAATAATAAATACTGCTTCAATATGTGCAGCCTTGATTATTAGCATCAGAGTCTTGCAGGCTATGGTTACTCTAATAACATGCATCCTCAGTGTGTGCCCAACACTTGTAGGCTTGTGCTGTACTTGGCTAAGATTAGTAAATATCAATAACAGTAAACAAAACTGATTTTATCAATTTTTATTTTAATAATTCACAGAAATTATATCTAAAACAAATATGCACTTTAAATTTTTTTCAAAATATCTTCGTTCCTGAAAAAACTACACCTTTCCTTCTGCAAGCCAACATACATGACTATAAAAATGTTAAGAAATTAAAAGAAAATGGTTAAATTTAAAATATATAATACATAAAACATTTTACAACACACACCCACACATTTATATATATTTTAATCATTTCACTCCAAGCAAGACAATAAAGACACTAAGATGCAAGGAATTACTGAGTGTGAAAGAATATGAGAAAAAGAAAAACATTAAAGAGAGGGAACAATAAAAGAACAGAAATTAAAAAGACAGAAGATAACAATTGACATTGCATTTAAATTTTTGAAGGTCAAAGTTGACTGGAAAGCAAGAAGTTGGAAGAGAATTCAACAAACGAGAAGTGCGAGAGAAGAAACTGTTAGCATAGAAGTTATGGTTATATCAAACAATTTCAACTGTAAAATGATGAGACCTAGTATTGTGTTTACATTTGTAACATTGAGGTACCAAAGAGGAAAGATTGTTAGAATAATTGCCATGAAAAT
Source organism: Acanthosepion lycidas (assembly GCA_963932145.1). Classification (NCBI taxonomy): domain Eukaryota; kingdom Metazoa; phylum Mollusca; class Cephalopoda; order Sepiida; family Sepiidae; genus Acanthosepion; species Acanthosepion lycidas. Next base: position 41,748,575 of record OZ010596.1, on the reverse strand, counting down.
ATTTGTAGAAAACACACAGAGAAGCGGCATTATGGAAGTGTGAAAGTAACTGAAGCTGAGATGCCTAGTCAGAATTGATGACATTGCAAGTTTTGTTGGATTTTATCTGCAATGTCACATATATATATATATATATATATATATATATATAAATATAAAAGTGAACATAGAAGTCAACACTTAGAGGCGACAGTCTGTTTCATGCTATATGCAATCGTGGCCTGACGATTACATATAGCATGAAACAGACTGTCGCCTCTAAGTGTTGACTTCTATGTTCACTTTTATATTTACACACGCTCTATCTCTGATATTGAGCACTTTATTCCATAAATATAGCACACCTTAAGACTATATTTCTTATATATATATATATATATATATATATATATATATATATATATATATGTTGACAAAAGAAATGAGATAAAGAGAGGCAAATGGAATGACAGGAAGACCAACTAAGTTTTATAGTAAAAAAAAAGTTTTTATCTTTATTTTAGTGATTTGATTAGTGGCTAAAAAGGAAGAAAACATAAAAACTTACCAGTAAGGAATTAGAAATACTTCAGCAAAGTAACTTCAATTGAGAGTTGTTGAGTTTTTATGGTATAGTTTACTTGTCAGGTTAGCAAATGGTAGTAAATAGACAGCTATGAAGCAGATTTCTACAACTGCTTTTGCCAACCAACTCACATAATTTTGGCAGCAACCAACAAATACAAATACCTGGATGAAAGACCTACACTTTGTAAGGTCATCTGACCACATCAAAGAGACCCAGAACTTGGAGAAGTTACATTCATAAAAATATATTCTCTTAACAGCATATATATATATATATATATATATATATTTTTTTTTTTTTTGAATAAAAACAGACCACTTTAAGGTTCCATGTAATAAGTTATTTCACCACAACCCCTTTAACAGGGCTATGGATCATCAGACTTTACTTCCTAAGGTTGAAATGAAAAATGAAAAGAAATTCACACGTTTTTGATGGACCTCATCAAGCATATGTAAAATTAACAAAGTGGGGAAGTAAGGTGGGAGAGAAGATAAGATATGAGTGGGTTAGGTGTACCATTTCAATTCTTTATTCTTAACCCCACTGTCTGTCGGCTAGATATTGCTTAAGCCTAACGCGTCTTGTCTCTAGATATCGATGGGTAAGGGGTGAAGACTGACATTAAAGGAAGAAGCTACAGCAACCCTAATAAATTACATTCCACGAGGACAGGTTCCATTTCAAATTCTTAGACACTGTTAATTCGCGTTACTTTAACGGGCATATTTGGGAGGTTAAGGTTTGATGTAAATCTAAATGTCTAAACAATCTACGAAGAATTTAATTTGAAGTTCGTTGGAGTTTTGGGTATTTTCTATGAAACAGTCGATTAGAGAAACTCATAGACAGTACATTGAAATATTGACTATATATATATATATATATATATATATATATATATATATATATATAAACTAAGATAATATATATATGTAAACTAATATATATAGATAGATAGATAGATAGATAGATAGATAGATAGATAGATATAAACTAAGATAATATATTTTTAATAATTTATTTTACACCATATATTCTCTTAAACATTAACTCTCACTGTTCTTTTAGTTGTGGTATGTTGGTTTGATCCTTTGCTGCTTATTGTTGCTAGCCTTGTTTTGACAGTGAAGACATTTACTGCTATTCCCCTTTACAGTAAAGGGAAGGTGATGTTGCAACTGAGATCAAATGTGTGAAAGAAAAGCCAACAAAACTTTGCTATTGTATCAAAACAGGAAAATATAACAACATTTATCATTTTCAGTGCAATTTTATAACAACAACAGTAACAATTAAATGAAAGAAAAAAGGTATTCTTCAAAGGGTTAAAATGAATTTATAAAAGGTTTATGCAATTAAGCTTGAGAAAACAAATATCTGTGTATGTATGGATGTGTGAATTTGTGTTTAATATGTATAAGTATGTAGAGATATATATTGTATGTGTGTAAGTGTATGTGTATGCATTTAAGAATAGAAGCAACTCACTCAGGAGATTTTCTTTCTGTGGTAGATGTTGGAGTTACCCTAAACATGCATCTCACTTGTATTGCTCTGAATGGGTGATGATTGCTGTTGATACTCTTATGTGTTGTTCCTGTATGCAGTTGCTGTGAGTCCCTCTTGTGGTTTGGGTGTGTTCTTATATAGGTTGGACATAGGCTCCAAATGAAAGCCAAAATTTAATATTTTTCATTTGTGTTCCCATTGGTTAAGAAGAGTCATATGATGTTCTTACTGCTATGTCTACATCAAGCGACAGCAAGTCTGTTTTTACATGTTTATTATTAAATCTGTTTATATTTATGAGATGTGGTATTGTAAGTATTTACACTATTTACATTGTTCGGACTGCTGTCCTCATCTTTATTGTCATATTCACAACATTTGGGCTTCTATACGCTCAGGCCTTCTTCAGGTGATATAAATTGGAATTTTGAACCAAACACTTTATTTTGTCTGTGAGGCTAGATTTTTCTAATTCCACATGCCATGCCTTTGGATATCTCAGTTTCAATTATTTCCCTTTAGTAACTCAACTCTCCAAGATTTTGTTCCCTCTGCTGTCCCAAAGGACACATTGTCCAGTAGATAAAAGCATTGGTTTAAGTAATCCAGTGACTTGACCCAAAGAGTTGTGAGTTCAGCACCTCAGAAGAGAATATTCAGAAAAGGCATGGCATGTGGAACTAGAAAAATAGTTCATTTTTAGACTTGATGAAATTGGGAATTTGAAAATGTATTTTTGTTTATATTCGGAGTCCCAACATTTGTTAACAATGAAAAATCACAATGAGAATGATGAAATTCTTTTCTTTAAGTATTTTACTTTGAAAACTTCTGTTTATGCTAAGAAAGCTGAACATTGATAAAGAGAGCATCCACTATGCAAATTTAATAGGCTTCATCTTTGAAAGTTTCTTCTCACAAATGTGTCATGCTAAATAATGAAATTAATTGTTAGGAAAAAGATTTTAAATTACACAGGGAAGCAATTGTAAAAGTTGTTTAACGTTCCCGCTTTGAATTTGTTTTTAAGCCTTTCTTCAGCATGCCATTTGATTGCAGATAGTGAGTACGAAATAAAAATAACTCCTTTTACCCACTCACTTCAAATTCAGATGAGCTGAGGAAAAAGAAAAAAAAGAAATTCACAAGCCATTGTGAAATTTTCTTTGGACCAATGAAAACCTTGTTTTCATAGGAATTAGCCACTGAGCCTAGAAAAAGAAAAGAAAATAGTGAGCCAATGCAAAATCCTTTTTGATATAAAATGTGGAAAAAAAAAATAATCAACAGGAGAATAGTGCCTGAAGTTATGTTAAAAGTTTAATTTCTGTTCATGTGTCCAGCATTCAGATTTTTGCTAGTGTCAAATTACTCACTAATTATATTATCAGCTTTAACCAAGTACTTGGTACTACAAAGAACTTTATTTCAACAATCCAAGAAAGCTAAGTATTTCAAACTCTCTTCATCTACTTTGAAACATATGCAACCATACAGCCCTTCTGTGAACAACGAACTCTCTTACCTTTGTTTTAAACATTTTTGAATATTATTTTGTGTCAGATCATTTAATCTGTTGTATGAACATTTCCTCTTCATGACAATTCATTGAAACAACGGACTTTCAAAATTTCTGATTTGTTTTCCTGAAACAAAATACCAATACAACCTCGAGTGTGTAAACTCATAAATAAATTCTTTATCTTACTTTGTTAAAATAACCCATGTGTTTCCTTGTCATCATTATCCTTCATGAAACTTCTTGGTACAGGTAAATCAACTGTTCATCTTAATCTCAAAGCCCTGTGCCACTATAAATCATTTCTACTTGTGGATCTGACAGGAGACCCTCAACTCAATGATACATGACATTTTTTTAAAATGTTGTGCACAAAAAAAAAAAAAAAAATTATTCTGAATATGGTCAAGCTGTTTATTTTTTATTTTCTGAATATGGTCAAGCTGTTTATTTTTTTATTCTGAATATGGCAAGCTGTTTTGTTTTTTTGCCTGCTAGGTTGGAATTTGCCTACTCCTAGTGGTAGAGATTATTTGGTACTTGTGGGCTAATTTATGTTTTAATTTACGTATTGGTGATCTTTTATAAAGTTAACTTAAATGTGGTATTTAAAATGATTTTTTCATTCTTTTTTTAGACTACTAAACAAATCTTTGTAGTAATATATTTTTTTACACATCTGTATTTGTGAAAAAGTTGGAAAATTAATTTTTTAAAAGTGGCGACCAATTATTTTAAATTAACTATCGTTTTACTTTTTATCTCCTCCCGGACTGTTAACTTTCATTATGAGTCTCAAAACTCAAAAGAAAACTTAATTGGCGTGGAGAAGACAGGAAATTCGTTTCCACATTTTAATTTAATCAGTTGGGTTAACGTCTTGCCTGATTACTGTAGTGTAGATAATACTAACAGCTCACTATTTTATTCCGTATCACGTATGGATACAGATAAATTATATAAAATATTGTATTTGCCATTTTTTTCAACTAACAATAGTGATACAAACAATTTCAATTATGGTAATATAGGAAATTATGAGTTATCTCCCTTTGAAAGGTAAATCACCGGTGCCGCAAAACAAAAGGAGGTAAAAAAAAAAAGTAAAAGTTAACGATACATACAAGGAAAGGACTAGCTGATTACTTAAGCTATATTTCTGATTGATTGTAAAAGATGGTAAAAATTCTCACAGAGGAATCACAGTTTCCGATTGAGCTGGCAAATGCCGGCACAAAATTGGTAGTTGTTGATTTCCATGCAGAATGGTAAGTACCACCTGGAATACGTAATCGGCTTATCCACCGGTGATAACAGGTTCTGAGGTTAACTTAAAAATGGCAAATCGTTTCATTTTTTATGACTGTAGTGTAGTGTAGTGTACTATTAGATATTAGTTTTTTTAGCTGAAGTTTTTTTTTTTTCCAGAGGTTTGTATTGTTTTTTTATAATGTCAATAAAATACTCTCTGATCCTAGAGTTTAATGCAGTCTCGAAAAAAAAGAAGTAATCAATGAATCAGCGGTGACAGAGAACACTTTGAAATTAATTGTCTCTAAAAAAATAAAAATGATTAAAAAATGAAATTAATTTTTTTTTTAGTTTGTTACTTATCAGCTTTAACACACTGTTTAATTAATAAAAATTGAGGACATTCCACCTTTAAAAAAGTCCAATAATTCAGTTTTTTTTATGTGTGAGTAGAGCTCCGAATAAATTTCAAATACGTTGTTGGAATAAAAATTAGTATTCAGTTAATTTTCAATACCTTTTAATTTTATAAATTATCTTTTTTCAAACAAAAAAGTTTAAACTAAACAAGACTGTGCCAACCGTTCTTTGCAGATATATGTTTTTAGATTATGATACCACTTAAAAAATTTTGTACTTTGATGTTCATAACTTTCGAGTTGGCAATCTTAGTGTCCTCCCCCACCCTAAAGCGACCAGGAACATTTCCCTCCTAAGGTGAGTACAGAAATAGACCGAGAGCTATTTTTGCCCCTATTATGTACCACTTATTGATTCTTTTTGAATTTTTGATGTGGTTGTTTTATGGCATAATGTCGAAGAAAAGCTTTTTAAAAAATAGCCTCTCTCTAGCGCTTTGAATTCAGTAAAAATAATAGTAAAAATCAAATAAATGTAAATCGAACCCATCTTCCAAAAATGGTTAAGTCGTAAAAAACAATCGATCAATTCCAAAATCTGATCAAAGACTTTTTAAGGGTTTACGAAGCTTCTTGCTCAAATTTTTTACTAGTAACCCTCCCTCGGCTGTATTTGTCATTCGGCTAACTTTTTAGTTTTTTTAGGACAGTTTTCGAATTGTATTTTTGAAGCAGTTTTCAAAGCATTTAAAATGAAAAGTAAAACACTTTGTGTACGTCATTGAAAAATAAAATCAAGATGCATTTTTGTTTTGTGTGGTTTAAAAATTAATGATTTGAAACTAAATTATTTATTTTTTTATTTTATATTTAAAAACTTTTTTAATCTAAATTAAAATTTTTCCATACTGCTTATCCAGAGTTCATTAATTTTCAATTAAAATTTTTCGTTTAATTTTTCAGAGGTTTTAAAAATATTACCTATTTTTGTGTACATTATTACTTGATTTTTATATTTTATACATTTGCTTAAATAATTTTATAAACATTTTTTTTTTATCTTTGTGGAATGGAAAAAATGTAAAATTGCTGCAGAATTGCTAATTTTGTGTTTAAAATTTAAACATCAAGTTTTTATTGAAAAATTTCAATCAAAAAGTAACTTTGTCTTCAGTCAAGAGCAAATTTTTTAAGTAATTTTTATATTTCGAAACTTGAATTCAATCAAATATTTTAAAGGTGACCATGGTTCTCCTTTAAAAAAAATTCCTTTTTCTTTTTCCTTATCTGTGAATTGTCATGCCTCTTTTTGGAAAGAGTGGAGTGATTTCCCATTGGCTTCTCCACAGTTTATTTCGGAGTTCTCTCTCCCTTTCACTGGCTGCAACCAATGAAGGCCTATTCAGGTCCTAACTAGAGGAGAATTTATGCATTCATACTTTTCTCAAGGGCAAAAGTGAACCTACAAAAGTAAAACTATGCCAACATTTGAACTCTGTTGATCTCATTTTCCATACCATTATCCATCAGTCGGTCATTTATGTGCCATATGTGATACATGACTGACAAGGCAGATTTTTTTCCATGCAGTCGGTTGCCATTTCTTTCTGAAGTATACCAGTTGCCATCCACGGCTATAGAATCCATCTGTCCTGGTATTTACCCATAGCTGGGAGGAGAAGAGGATTCATACCGTTCCCAAGGTTATTAGCATGTAAGTGAATGTATTGGATTTGACTGGAATTTGAACTTGGCTCTCAGATTCCTCAATCCAAGCTGCTATCCATTACTCCACCATCTACAGGCTTGTAATAAATAAATAAAAATTGCTTATATCATATAAACATATACATGTAAGTTATATGTATAGCATAGCAATAACAGGCAAAAATATATTTTTGTTTGTTGCCCTTGAGTTTTACAATAAAAGGATGACTATTTCATCATTGTTATATCAACACAAAACAGAAAAAGACCTATTCTTAGTAGTATATAACTTGTATTGCTATCTACATACCATATTTGGCAAAGTTTAACCTTTGAACCCACAAAAAAAGATGTATCAAAAGGACAGTTTTTCCCTTGACACTGCCATCACTGCATACTCTCTTGAATCCCTCTTCAATGTTTGTTTTAAAAAATGTATGTTTAGAATTTTAATAACAACAAATATATTACACACTATTTATTTGTTAGATTATTTATTTACAAGATTATATAAAAAATATGTGTACTACAATGTTGTATTTATTATTTACCATTTTATAAACTTCTTATTTACCATATTTTTTCAGACATTATTTTCCTCTGATTAATTGTATTTCATATTACTTGTTTTAATTTTTCTTTATATATGATCTAGGATCATGGATGCCTAATCAATAGATATACCCAGTAAAAACTGTAGACCTTCTGTAATTACACTTGGGGGGAAAAAACTTGTCTATCCAATGAATAGGGAGATACAGGCTCAAAATGTTCAGTGTTTGTGGTCTCTCCTAGAATTTAAATTTAAAAGAATATTTGGTTTAGAAGAAGAGATACTCTTAACCTATTTTAGTGAATTTATGTGGCAAGAACTAATGAGAGAAATACCTGGAAAATTCATTTGTTCAAGATTTTTAATTAGTTATGTGTTTATTCAAATTTTATTGTTCACAGACGTTTTTATAAATTTATGAACAAAATATTTATTTCTTCATTAAATGATAAATATTGCATTGTAGTTGGCTCACATTTTTATAATATTGTAAATAAACAATAACAACTAGTTTAACATTTTTGTCATTAAAATTCTAAACATAGCATTTTTAAATAATAAGCATTGTTGATTGATTGATTTTATTTTTTACAGCTTATCAACCTTTTGTACTGATACAAGTCTTACTAATTAACCCATAGCTGGGGAGGGGTGAAGTAGATTCATACTTTTCCCAAAGGTATTTGTGCATAAGTGAATATGACAAGTCCTATTAAAATTGGAACTGATTTCCAATTCTCAGCCAATAACCACCTGCAAGCTTAGAACACCTGGTATTTCCATGCAGTCACCCACCTAGATATTGACCAGACACAACATTGCTTTAGCAGTGTTTCAATGTGAAATGGGCATAATCAAACATTGTTGAGGGTGTATACAGTAATAGCAATGTCAAGAGAAAAACTATCCTTTCAACATACCATATATTTTTTTTTTTTTCAATTACCCCATTTTCACAATTACTAAAAGGAAATAAAAACTATAAGTATTGCTTGTTGTTAATGATTTTGTACTTTGGTTTGGAGTTTAATAATAATAAAAGATGGAAATTACGGTTATACTTATAACATTTGTCTTTCATTAATTTTGTTTTTTGTCTACTATAAATGATACATGTGATCCCATTCATAATCCTCCCTGGTCTTTTGGGCTGGAGTAGAGGTTTATCCCTTGTTTCTTGTTGCCTTCTGGTTGCTTCTAAAGTTTCTCTCTGTGTCTTAGTGGTTTTATCACCTTTTCTGGGGTGAATTGATTAAAAAATAAATTAAATAATCATTATTTTTATGGGATAGTCTTACAAAAAAATTTCATGTAAAAAAAAAAGAAAAAAGAGCTTAATTTTCTACATACAACATGTGAAAGCACATGCAATACCCTGTCCTCATCAGCTGCCAACCAGGGGAGGTAACAAAGTTTCAGTGGCTAAGGCAGTACTGCCACCCTTGGTGCCATCAACAGCTTTTGCCACTGGTCAGGGTATTATTTTTCAATGTAGGCATGTCAGTCTCTGTCTCTCTCTCTCTGTCTCTGTCTCTCTCTCTCTCTCTCTCTCTCCTTTTTTTTTTTTTTTTTTTTTTTTTTCAAATGCAACTGCAAGTCAAATTTTACAAAGTTGTGCTCAGTAAAAGCATTTGCTTTTGATCATTAAATGAAACACAATGTGCTTGTAGTGACCATTATCAATGATATACAATGAAATATCTAATAACAACACTGATCAATTTCCAAAATAGCAGAAATGATGGAAGTAAAAAAAAAAAGTGACCTTGATATTCCCAAATATGATTTTCAGATTTTGGAAATATTTTCTTGTAACAGTTCAACTAGAAAACAGTAATGGCAGTAAATGTTCTTTTTTTGCTTTAATTAAAACTATTTTAATGTTGTTTAATTGATATTTACTAGTCATTTCTTTCTATTCCAGGTGTAAACCATGTACAGATATAGGCCCCAAGGTTGAAGAATTTAGTAGGAGATTTAGCAATGTTGTATTTCTGAAAGTTGATGTTGATGCTCTGCCTGTAAGTATTTTTCATATCAGTCTCAGTTGTTAGCATATTTCTTTTTTTTATCTATCGTGAATGAAAATGATTTAAAATTAGACTTTACAGCAACCAAGTGGACTATGTGCGTCTTTTGTATGTTGAATGTCTTCTTGCACACTGGTCTCATTGGGATACACTTAAAAATCATTTGTGACAATCATTCTGATTTAATGTTTACTTATAGATTCTATTTTTATAAAATGTTTCTGTAAGATAATTCAAAATTAAGCAGTAGATTGTAATTTGTTTTAATGGGAGGCATAAATATTTGCCATTTGTTAAGATAGAAAAAAAAGTCTTTTCCAAATTCTGATAAGTTACAATAAACATACCTACTGGAACATTCTTGTTTCATATTTTATTAACATGTATAAAGGCTTAGGGCCATATCATGTTGAAACACCAGTTCTTGTATGTTAACCGAAGTTGAGCAATATCAAGCCTGGTCAGTACTTAGATGGGTAACCGCTTGGGAATACCAGGTGCTGTAAGATGTGCAAGTGGATGATGGATTTAAGGCCTCATCATTTTGAAGTATTTGTTCCTGTACAATTACTGAAGTTAAGCAATGTTGAACCTGGTTAGTACCTAGATGCGTGACTGCTTGGGAATACCAGGTGCTGTAAGCTTGGATTTGCAACTAGTGTAATGACTTGAAATTGGAGTGCAGAATTCCAATTAACATTGGGCTTGTTACAATCATTTATGCACAAATACCCTCTGCTCCTCCCAGCTATGTGTTAATTAATATGACTTGTATTACTAAATCATTATCCCACCACCAAAAAAACTCTAAAAAGTGAAAAAATATTTCTGGCTTTAAATAACCTGCAAAAGGTTGCTAAGCCACGAAAACAAATCAGTATATCATTTATAATTCAGCTAAGTTCCTTGGATACACTTTCCTTCAGGTATTTCTATGCAATGAGATTTTACGCTAAAATTTCCTTGTAGCAAAACGAATCTCTGTAGAATTCTTCAAAAAAAGAAAAACCTCTCTGGAGTGTCATCTCTCATTGTCTATTTTTCTTCAACATCAAAAATAACTTTAGATTGTGTTAAATAGGTAAATTCATGGCAACGCAAATGACTATTTCAATTCCTGGACTGAAGTCAATGATCAGGGTGGAAGGTTCCACCCTCCAATGTGTCTTTGACTAAAATGGACCTTCAAATTGGAGGGTATCATCTGTGGTTTGACCTGGAGAAGGATTGGCTCCATGAGGTCTAAATGCCCAAGATATGCCCGACATGCTATGCATGAATGAGTCCCTTTTTGGTTTTCAACCCAGATATATGGAGGGAATTAGTCTGGTGCTCAGCTGCATGGTGACCCTATGACACTCCCCACATACCTGGTCATGGGACTGATGATAATAATGATTTCCCTTGCATGTTACTTCGTGACTAAACACAGTTGCTTACTATAATCTGAGATATAACCACAAGTTCTGAAAAGTAAAACAAAATTCACCAAAACAATTTTGTATTCTGAAGACTAATACATCCTGTTCACTGATTTGAAAGAATTATTTCTTATCATTTCTACCTATTTAATTGAAGTAATGAAGTTTCTGTGTTCACTGAAGAGGATTATATGGGAGACGGGGGTATGAAAAAGTTTTTGGTCCAACCTAGAAGCCTTATCAAAATGCTTCCAATATTGTAAAGTGTCAAGAACATTTCAGCATTTCTTCATATTGGCATTGTTACAAGTGTAATATATTTCTTTTTTCAAGAGTTGTTCAAAATAAATATGTATTTTTTTTTATTTGGGTTTATGCTATAGATAGGTCCTATTTGCTTAAATTGTTATATGTTGCTTATGCTTTCATGATCCAAGACTTGACAAAATATTATATGAAGCATTTATATTTACTTGTAATTTCAACTCTTCTGTTGTCCTTCAATTGAAATGATTAGACAACAAATTGCAATTGAGTTATACATTCTTGCTTTGAAAAGTTAGGAAAATATCTTCATTTTATGTAGCTTCAGTTTTTTCTATAAAGGCTTATGTACTTCATTGAAGTATACTGATTAATTATTGATTCATTGTTCAAGTCAATTTTGTCACACCAGTGAAATTTTGTTTTAATTTCTTATTTTTTTATATTTTGATTTCTTTTTTATATATATATATATTAATTTTTTGACTTTTATATATTTAAATGTTTTTTAATTTTTATGAAATTTTATCATAAAATTTAGTGTCTACTAATTCATATGACTTGTACAAAATTTAACCACTTATCAAAATAATTTTCTACGTTATTTTATCTTGTTTACATAGAATCTCAGTAGAGCGCAGCAAGTTAACCAGCTGCCCACCTTCCAGTTTTTCCGCAACAAAGTTAAAATAGACGAGATGCGTGGTGCCAATCAGCAAGCATTACTGGACCTGATAAACAAACATGCTTCTGGAGACGACAGTATAGAAGATGAACCAAGAGTCAAAGGTTTTGTAAGTAATTCATTAACTGCCAACTTTTTAACCCTTTCATGTAATCAGAGTTTTTATTTCTTTATACTTTCCTTCCTTGATACAGTCAAGTGATTGTAGCATTCTGACTTCAAGACAAGAAAGAAAAAAAATATGGCGGATTAGATGGAGAAGTAGCCTATCTTATTGCCTAGGAAGAAATTCCATCATGCACTTGTATGATTTGTCTATAAATTTAGGGTGGGGGTGTTATTAGCAGTCATTCTTAGATTGAAACCAACAGTAACAAAAGTTATTTGTTCAAATAAATGTTTTTTTTTTATATATTTCAGCAGCTTTCATTTTAGCATTGTTAGTCATATTGATTTATCTAGAAAAAGAAACCATTGTTCACCTTGTGTTTATGACGTGTGATAAAATATTTATAACTGTTGAATATGGGTCAAAGGATTATAATTGCCATAAATCAACTATGTTGAATGATGATGATTTTGTTTTAATTTTTAATAGAAGGCCCAAGTGCCACTCAAGTTAGAGGGTTATTGAATGAGTTTGTTGCAAAGTAAGAAGTGCAGATTAGGAAGATATTTAGGGTAGATAACAATTCACCCTAAACTTGAAGAAGTTAAGATGATAGTGATCAAGGAAGTGTCCTCTCAGGAGTCTGTTCTACAAAATAACAGTTCTTGGGAAGATGATGAATGAAACTTCCTCTTATCAATAGAATATGAAGAGAATGAAGATGATTCAACCCTGTTGGTGGCATTGATAGTTTGAGAGGCTAGCATATATGTAAAGATTTATAATTAATTACATTGACCTGCTGAAATAATAAAAATTTTTTTTTTTTTTTTTTTTTTTTGACATTTTATATAAAACTAAGAATAAAGATTAAAACAATTTGCTATATTAATTCAGCACCATCAACATTGCTCTGAAATGGATTCTTCTGTTTTCTATTTTCAGAAAAGTGATTCATTAAATACCCCCTCCTCCAAACATTTTAGGTAGAAAAGAATTTATTTCTCCTTTTGTATAAAATATGTATTTAATAGTAGTTTTGAAATAAAATTTTATTTTTTTAAAATTTTTTTTTAGTAAAAGAAATTGACAAAGTTTTAAAAATTAAGTCTTGTTAAATATTTTTTTCATAATTGATAGCATATAAACCCTAAATAAGTTAATGTCATAAATCAAAGTTTTTATTTATTTTTTTAAGGAATTGTTCATTTGAAATTGCAAAATCTGGGATGTTTTATCAAATTTCTATTTATGAAAAGGTGAGATAATAAGTCTTGGCACTTTGAGGAAATTAGCCAAGTTTTTAAACCTATCCATCTTTCTTGTTTTAATTCCCTTAGCATAAATGGTGGGTAAAAAAAGTTTCAGTGTTGAAATATTTTTAACATTGGATAAGAGTATTATTATGATCTAGTCATATATTTTGTTAATATGAAAAATGTAAGTTCAACAGATTTTAAATAATAATTGTTTTGATTAATAAAATTACTTTATAGGATATACAGTGAGCTGCTTAAGGGGGTTGAAAACAGTTAACAAGGATTATCAGCATTGAAGACTCTTTTATATATATATATATATATATATATACATACTTTATGTCCATATCAACTATCATTGTGAAAGTTTATCTTCAATTAATGTCATGCTTAAAGGCAATTCTAAATAAATTATTTCCTCTCAATCTCTCTCTCTCTCTCTATATATATATATATATATATATATATAGAGAGAGAGAGAGAGATCAACACCAAATAGTGAGTCTGTTTCAAGCTTGAATGCAAGACCTAAAGATTGCATTCAAGCATAAAAAAGCCGATGTGTTGACCTCAGTGGTCACTTTTATATTTAAATATGCTCTCACTCTGACATTGAGCACTTTACCATATAAGTTTCAAGAATTCTGAAGTGTCAGTATGCCTCCCATGCCCAGGTTAGTAACTGGCTAACACAACCCATGGAGGAATGCTGAGCCAATATGTGACATGCCTTCCTGTTACGTCATTCCTCTTGCTGCCAGTCTTAATAAAACAAATACCAAAAATAAACAACTCTTTTTGTTAATACTGTTTTATGAGTAGCCTGGGTGTCCCGAGATGACATGGGACACAACACAATGTGATGACTAATTGGATTATATATTGTTTTCTCATTCCAATCATGAGACTTGGGTTTGAATCTCATCATGGTCGATTTGTCAAGGATGTGACTTCTCGATAATATCAGCCTGGGAGAAACAATTCTTGTGTATGGCACTGTTGGGATATGCCTAAAAACCTATGGGCTAACCTAAGCCTTGTGTGTGAAATTTGGTAGGCATAACTGTTCAGAAGCCATTGATGGTAGTGCTAGCATGAAGTCACAAGTCATTGTGACTGAGTGTTCAAGTGTATTAACCTTGTTCAAATTGCTGATTCCATCAGAAACTGTAAATAAAGTTTCTTCAGCATTGTTGCAATTGGCTTTGTGGGTGTTGAAGAAACACAAATGTGCTTGAGCAACTGTCTGCAATAGGGATTACATAACTACTCTAACAGACATTATGGGTGTTTGCTCATATTCCCATGTAAATCAATAGTTCTCAGAATCCCAAGTCACATTCTTCTTGTTATCCTCCCTATATTTTGAATTGTATATCTTGTAATTGTAATACCATGATACATACAGCAGGAGTGAAATTCCTCCCACTGCCCAAATTCTTTGCCTTAAATTTGGAATTCATTCCCTGAAAGTCAAATATGAGAATGATGGTTTCCAAGATTTTAAATATATATTTGCACACAAACCATCCCTAAGCAATTGAAGACAGTGATGTGTCATTTTCATTTATCAATGGTAACATTTTACTGCTTGATAACAACAACCAATAAAAATAAAGAATTATTTGAATGTGAGGACAAAGATCTGTTTTTTATTTTTCTTCATGATAATGTTTAATTTACTTTGTCACTGATTATAAACTGACAAAAGTGAGTAAATATTGGAAGCATATTTGAAACATAAAATATACAGTCTAACAACAAAGAAATTCATAAAGAAAAATGTTTTCATTTTAATCTCGATTTCTGATATTGTAAAGAAATTGGACAGATTATTGGGGCAGGAGAGTTGCTAATTATGTTTTCAAATACTTATGTTTATTTTGGAATTGTGCAACTTTTAAATAAAACAAAAAAAAATGAAGTGTTGATGGCATTATTTTGAGCTATTAATTAATGTAACTTAACCTATATTCCTGTCTTCAGTTTAAAATAATGCTACCCCACCCCATATATCCAAACTATAATTTTGGAATGTAAAGAAATTCACTGAAATATGTTAAAAAATTCATGTTTTCATCTGAAATGAAGAAAATATAAACTTCAAACAAATAAGATGATCTGAATAAAAGTTGTCTCCAAAAATGAACTCATTTTTTGATTTCTTAAAATGTCTTGAATTTTTTTCTTTTTTCAGATCCATACATGTAATTTCATTTACTATTTAAATTGTTCATTTTTTTTTTTTTTGTAAGTCAGTAAACACCAATATTTCTTGATTTTAACCATGAATCTTGTTTGCAAGTCAATAAATACTGCATATATTGTCATTTAAAGAATGAGTACATTATTCTGAGGGGATCACACTGTATATGGGGGGAAAAAGGGGTGTCTGTTTAAACTGAAGCCAAGAGGATATGGGTTAAAACTTTGAGGTTCTTGTATATATAATTTTGTATAATATTCATTGATGCTTGTTTGTTTCAGGTGGATTTATCTTCTTTTATCAGCAAATCTGGCTCTGAATGTTTGAATGGGGCTGATGATTATCCATTTACAAATTGCTTGGAAAAAAACAGCAATTACCTTGAGTCTGACTGTGATGAGCAGGTAAATAGGATCCAATTCCTCTGCTTAATAAAAAAAAAAAGTTTTATTACAATCAGAATGCTTCTCAGGAAATTCATAGACATGTAATTATTTTACAGCTATCTAATAACTGATTTCATAAATTGTACATTGATTACATTGAGGTTGTATTCATAAATATTCCTCAAGTTTATATTCACGTGATGGTTCTGGTAGTAAAAAAGATAAAACTTTGAATCCAGATTAATTTTAAAACTGATGTGCTAAAATGACTCCCATTCCCCCTTTTAACTAGAAATAATTATTTTTAATGTATATGTTCACCATTTTGTTAATCCTTTTAAAGTATTCAGGAAACGACCTCCACTGAAATTGGCCAGAATGTTTAAAGTATTATATTATCCTCAATATAAATATAAATAAGATTTGGATTTTGAATCTAATCTCTATCTATAACACCATTTTAAAAAAAAAAAAAAAAAAAAAAAAAGCACGAGATGTGATTAAATGAATTAAATTCCAGTGAATCTATTCTGGCTTTGTCTATATTTCTGAGATGAGATATTATGTACACTATTTGGACTATTGTCCTCATCTTTGTCGCCATGTTTATCATGTTTCGGCCTTCTTTGGGTGGTTGGAATGTCGAACTGAACTCTTTATTTCATAGGCTGTTCTAGTTCCAAGTGCCATGTCTAATAGATGTCAGTTGTCGCTTGTTAATTCCCCTCTTAAAGTTCTCCACTGCCTTAACCAGGTATTGAACTCACACATTTTGGGTCCTGTCACTGGATCTAACTAACGCCTTTATCCACTGTGCCATGTGTCCTTATGCAGCATATCTTCAGATAAAACTGAAGGTGTACATTTTAAATGATATATCCGACATTTTTAAACATTCCCAAACAGCCATAAAGAATTATGAAGATGCATAAAAAAGAAAAAAAAA
Organism: Acanthosepion lycidas; assembly: GCA_963932145.1. Lineage (NCBI taxonomy): Eukaryota > Metazoa > Mollusca > Cephalopoda > Sepiida > Sepiidae > Acanthosepion > Acanthosepion lycidas. The sequence continues at coordinate 41,731,800 of OZ010596.1, read as the reverse complement.
TTCTTTTGGAAGAGGAATAAGCCAAAAAATTCTTAGCTCAACATTTTTTGATGTGATTGAACTTCTTTTTAAAGTTTTCTCCAAAACAATAGCAAAAGTGATGTGATTATTTAGAGAAATAAAAAAGAAAAGAAATTAAAGTCTAAAGATAGAAGTGTTTATGCTGAATCACAAAAAAAAAACATCTATTTTCTGGGTTGAAGGAATATTTGAAGGGACATTAATTAAATTTGATATATTTTTGTAGTTTTACTATAATTGTAATACAAATTTTATAAAAATATTAGGTTGGTGCAAAAATAATGTCGTTTTCTCACATGTTACTATGTGAGAAAACGACATTATTTTTGCACCAACCTAATAATAATCATCACGTGTAGAGGATTTTATTTCTCTGATGGTCAAATGCCTCTTCTTATTGTTTCTATTGCTTATATTGCTTCAAAAGAACTTTTGGTGAGATCTTACTAAGAAGGTTATTGTTCAAGATATTTTTTTAGTCAGAATAATTGTCAATGCTTATATAGCACTCGTCAATACATTTATTTTTTATTTTCAGCTTATTATTTTTATATCTTTTTCTCAAGCAGTTAAGTTACACTCATTGAAAATTCATGCACCAAACGGTAAGTAATTTTCTTTTATTTTAATCTTGTGTGGGGGCAGTAATAAGTATTAAGTTGGTGCAAAAATAATGTCGTTTTCTAACATAGTAACATGTGAGAACCGACATTATTTTTGCACCAACCTAATATTTATACAGTAAGAAAAATGGAATTTTTTCTCTGCCTGGATCTTATAAAGAAATAATCATACATAGAATCAATCAGAAATATTAATGCAATTACTGGCGAAATCACTTCGCTAGTTGAAATATAATGTATGCATTAAAATACTGTTAATCCATTGAATAATGTGATCCTCATTTATAAAACTGTTGTCAGATATTTCTAGTGTATATTTTTTAAGTTAAGTGAGTACTTTCGAAGACCATGTCTCCATCCTCAGGCTGTAATTTTTTTCCTTTAAAGTTAAAACTTGAAAACGAAATAATTGTTTGTAGACCGAAAGATGTTTTTTAAGAATGTGCTATTTATTGACGGTTGTACAATATCGGAATATATATATATATATATATATATATATGCCTGAATATTCAAGAAATCCTGTTAGAAAAATATGTGCCCTCCAGTGGGGTTTGAAGCTGTTTTCCCTGAGGGAATACCATCTTTAGATCTGACATGTCATGAACTCTCGGCTCTTGGCCGCATAGAACCTCTTGATACATTAAAAATAATGTTTAAACAAGTAAGTTAAAAATGTTATATTTATTCCATTTCCTAAAAAATTGTCTTTGCTTACATTAGGATATGAAACATAGCAGATATGTATATATATTGATAATCAGGAAAGTTATGTGTTAAAAAGAACTAGTTGGGCTTTGTTTGATCAGGCAGTTCTATGTGGTCGAGAGTTCAAGACATGTCAGATCTAATGATGGTTTACTCCAGATGCAGGTTTGAATCCTATCAGAGAGCGCATATTTTTCTAACAAGACATATTGTGTGTGTGCTTATAGTTACACCACAACTAAGATATAATATAGGCTTATGACCACATCATGTTGAAACATTGGTTCCCATACAATTACCGAAGTTAAGCAACATTAAGCTTGAACACTAACTTGATGGGTAAGCACTTGAGAATATTACGTGCTGTAAGCTTAGATGTGTTGGTGGTGTAATAGATAATGACTCCGAATTATTAATCAGAAAGCAGTTTCAATTCACTAAATAGGGATGTTGTAAAGGCGTACAAAGAATGCCTTTCTCAAAATTTGACCAAATGTCTATTTTTTTTTTTTTTTTACTGTGAATCTTTCTTGTTCATGCTGTGAACTTTTCAGTAATAAGGCCAATTTCTAACTATGGCTCTTTAAGCAATTAAAGCAATTTGTAAAATCCAAATAATGAAAAATAAACGTGACCAAATCGGATTGGTTTCCTTTGACTAGTATATCTACAATTACCATATATATTTGCGTATCATATAACATTTGAAGACCTAATTTTTAAGCTAATTTCAAGAGGGCTGCATTATACATGGGATATAAAATTAGCATAAGTCCTGCTGGCCCTGGCTATCCCATTGACCAAACTATATATCCATTTACTGTAGTGAAAAAGTACAGCTGTATTTAAAGTAAACATGATTTTGATAAAACTGATGATTTACTTAACTGTATCCAATAATAATGCATGTAATATTCACATTTTAGCATCATATTATAAAATACAAACATGGCGAATATGCAACTTTTCCATTGTTTACGTTTATAAGATGTTTAGCTGTTTCTTGTTCGATTGTTTATGGCTGCCTGCATTTATGCAACGAGTATAGCATTATTACTGATACTTTTATCATTCTCTTTTACTTTAACTTATTTAACTAGGTGAAATAAAGAGATAGAAGAAAAGAGGTTAGTCTATTGTAATTTGGTCTCTAGAAAGGAACTGTCATGATAGATGAGATACATGATGAAATCATTTTTTATAAGTGGAAATTTAGGGGTCACATGATACACAAGATTGTACATTACATGAGTATATATGGTAAATTTTCTGTAATTCTTGTAAACTTGAACTATTCCTTATTAAGATTTCTTTTAATCCTAAAATTCTGCTGAGTTTTAAAAGGCATTTTACTAATAAATTATTGCACACACTCACCACTTTTTCTTTTTTTTTTTTTTAAGAAAAAGTTTGATAAAAATCTCAATTATTGCTTGTATTAGAATGAAAAGCGAAACTACAGAAATAATTTATCATTTCCTAAAAACATTATCCAGCCAAAGAAAACCAACACGCAATTAATTTTGTCATTAACTAAGTATTTTGTTGGTTCCTTTACTAAGTTACCTTTTAAAACAATGTTTTATATTATAAGGATTATTTATTATTACATATTCTATTTATGAAAGAACTTGCTTATCTTGCTAGCATTTTCTTATTCCAAAAGATTTAATGCAATTCTGTCAAATATGTACTGTAACAACTGATTTTATTTTTTAGATAATGGTCCTAAAAATATCAAGCTTTTCACAAACCAACCAATAACTCTTGATTTTGATAAAGCTGAAAGCATGGAACCTGTTCAATCATTTTGGTAAGATTTTTTAGATTTTCTTGAACGTCATCCCTAAAATAACTGAAATTTTTTTTTTTTTTTTGCACTTTTTGTCTAACTGGTAACGGAATTTATTAATAGTTTATTGAGAATCAGATATTGATAAGGAGAAAAATGATTGAATCAATATCTGATAAGTTGTTAGATATTTAATGGAGGCACGGTGGAGTAATGGATAGCAGCTCGGATTGAGAAATTGGAGAGCCGAGTTCGAATTCCAGTCAAATCCATTACATTCACTTACATGCTAATACCCTTGGAAAAGGTATGAATCCTCTTCTTCTCCCTTCAGCTATGGGTAACTAGCAGGACAGATCAGGTTCTTTTGCCTTGGTTGGCAACTGGTCTACTACAGAAAGAAATGGCAGCCTACTGCGGGAAAAAATCTGTCAGTCATGTATCAAAAGACACATAATAGTCTAAGCATATATCACACATGGAACATAACTGACTATTGTAATATTTGTGTAATTGACATTGAGGACATCACTATATAAAAATATAGAAGTATAAATCCAGATTTGTTCAAAAGTGTAAGAACACATTTTATAAGGTACTTGATTATTTTTTAAGGGCCACTAATAAATAAATATATATATATATATATATATATATATATAGTGTGTGTGTGTGTGTCTGTTTGTAAGATGTTTCATAGTATCTGAAACCAGCAAAGTTTATGAGAAGTGGAAAAAGCAATGACTGCTGTGTTCAGTTGAATACAGCAGACATTCTTTTAGCAAAACATGGTGTTTATAGTCTTCCACTTTGTCTTGTTATCTTCACATATTTATTTAAACAAGAGTAAACCATCTTGGGTAAGATGATAAACTACATCTGACAGCAAAGCTTCTAATGAGGAGGTTTTGAGGAGCGTCAAACACCTCTTAATTGCTGGTGTTCCCAGATACATCCCTGACCTGGGGTGGTAGCACCTGTTGGGGTCCCAGCTATGGGCAAATAGTTAACCTCCAAACTGGTGTCAAAACACTATGAAGGGGTAAAAGTAGGTTTTAATACCAGCAATACATTTTTGTAGAAGATTATTACCAGCAATATCTTTTGAAACTCGGAGCTGAAAAAAGCAGAAAACGGAATAATGAGAGAGTATAAAGAGACAAGAAAATTATGAAAAGAAGAAAAAACCATGACATCCTACAGGTGTGCACACACATACATATATATATATATATATATATATATATATATATACACACACATGTGCAAAAAAAAAAAAAAATCAATAAAGCACATAAATTTTTTTAATTTAATATAAAAATAACAAAAATGATGAAAATTGACAGACATTTGCTAATACCTCCCTGACGAGTCAACTGAACAATTTACACAAAGGTTCATTTATGAAACTCTGGAGTTAGGGTGCTGGATCAATCAACTCAGTGACAAATTTTATATTTGTATATGCAATGTTCTGTGCGGAGCCCAATTCTAATCAAGGTTGTTGGCTGATTAGTTTCATGTGTTAGGATATTTTGTTTAAGGATCCTCCTTAAATGTTACCAGATAGAAATTTTTGCACCAGATAAAAAAGGGACAAAGTAAATAAATCAAAAGATAACAATGTGATTCCATTTGTTTTTTATTATTAAAGCAACATATATATATATGTTTTGTGTAAAATGTTTTAAAGTAGTTTTACTGAATTAAATTTAAATACACTAATCTCATTTGTGTGTAGGTGTGGATATACACGCACACACACACACACACACACACTAGGATTTTTTTTTCCAGCCTTATTAGGCCATAACTTTAAAAAATCTTAATTTTAGTAAAAAAAAAAAATTAAAAAACAAAAACAAATCCCGTTTTTATCATTAAATTTGCTTGACTATTTAAATTTATTTGATAACGTTTTTGATGTATTTTACTTTCCACTTTCATTCTTTTTTTAGTCTAAATCCCAGCGACTTAGAAGAAGGAAATGTTATTGAATTACGTTATGTGAAATATCAGAACGTGCAAAACGTCACAGTAAGGTTTTTTTTGTTATGTCAGTTGGAATCAAAATAATGATTCATTTTTACCAGTTTTATCTTGCATCAGGACTGAAGCTTAAAGTTCAAAATGAGGGATTTACTTAATGTACACATGTATAGCTATTTAATAAATTTGTATATCTCTCTAATTTTTCCTTTTTTTTTTTTTTTTTTTTTTTTTTTGTAACCAACCAATGCTAGACTGAAATATTAGAATATTTGATTCAGGCATTTCATACATGATACTCGATTTTTAAATCCAACCATTGTTTATAACACAATTTTAGCAAATATCTGATTGATGTAATTGATAATTGTCCATATTTCATTGTTGTATTAACATAGGATCAGATTTTTCTGCATTCCATAATATTTCAGTTAGAGATTAAAACTTCATTAAGCCTTTGTTTTCTAAAAGAATAAAGAATTGAACCATTAGAAAATATAGTAAATTTTCCCTCTTTTGATTTCATCTCATATAGTAACTGTTGCTATAAGAAATCTTTCCATTTTCTTTTCCTTTAATTTTTACATATTTACACTTTTTTGTTCATTTTTTTCCCTCTCTTTTTTCATGTTTTATTCTCCATTTTTTTTTTTTTTTTTTTTTTTTTCACTTGTGAATGTTTCTTCTCCTCCCCTCTCTTCTTCTCCTTTCTTCTCTTTTCTTCTTTCTCCTCGTTTCTCTCTCTTTTCTTTTCTTCTCTTTTCTTCTTCCTCTCTTATGCACCAATATCAAACATAATTTTTATTATATTTAAATAAAAAAAAAAAATAATATACTGTTTTATTGCCTTATACTTTTGACTTTTAATGTTTATCTGAAAAACATTTTTTTATTTAAATTTTTTTTTTTCCTTTTTGTAGATCTTCATTAAAGATAACCAGGGTGGAACGGAAACAACCCAGATTAATTATTTATGTTTTATAGGCACCCCTGTTTCTTCAACAGACATGTCTGAATTCAAAAGGGTAAATCATACATTTCCATTACTCCTTACAACTAGTCTTTTTAGTTTCCTGATTTTTTTTCTCAATCTTTAAATTTAAAAAGAAATACGTTATAAGTTAGACAAAAATTTTTTTTTTGTTTTTTTTTTTTTTTTTTTTGGTTTAAAAAGATATTAGAATTGCAGTAAAATCTAAACATGATGAAAGTCGATATATAGTTTTTTTTGTTCTTGAAAATTTACAAGAAAAATATTAAACACTATTTATTAGATTTTATATTTACAACATTTGAAATACTAATACATTTGTATTAAAAACTAATGTAATGCAATATTTATCATTTAATAAAGAAATATGAAAATGTTTTATTCATAGATTTATAAAAATTTACTAAATTCTTAAAATAACGTGAACCATCTATAAGGGAATCTTTATTATTTACCTTCTTATAAAGTTTGAATCAATTGGCAATTAGCTGATGTTTTGCCAACCATTGTAATAAATAATATAAATAAATATTGTAAATAGGCAATCTAATAAATAATGTTTATTATTTTTATTGTCAATACTCAAGAACATAAAAAATGCCTAAATTAGCTTTCATGTGTTTAGGTTTTATTAAAATTTTAATCATCACTTTTTAAGACAATAAACATTGTCAAGGAGTAAATGTAGTTAAAATAATAGCAATGTCAAGAAAAAAAAAACATCCTTTTGATACTGTTTTGTTTTTATTTTTTTGCAGTCACAAAGATCCAATTTTGTTAAAGTAATTTTGAAATTTTATTTCATAGTGTAAACACAAATCCATGCCTATATTTTATATTTCTTCATATGCATAAACATATGTAAGCGTTCTGTCATTGTACAAAATTTCAGAATATTAAGGATCTTAAATTTAGTTACTATGATGTCCAGAATATAAATGGACTCTTGAATGTTTCTTACATTCAACTTTCAGCCTAAATATTTTTCACTTTTTCTTTCTATACTTGTTCCTAATTTTATTTATTTGTCTTTTTTAAGGTTGCTGGCAAGAAAGGAGAGAGCCACTGAGATTGATATTTTTGTTGGGTGCTACTGAAAGTTTCTGGCAGCAGCAGCTTATATGCAAATCACTTTTTGAAAGAAGGAAACTGAATAACTGATAAAGGATTTTTTTTTCCCCATAATACACTTCTCTTGCTTTGCAAGTTGTGTTTATATTTAAAAACAAAAAAAATTCCAACATGAAAAGCTATTTTAAGATATGCATTCCTCCAAACATTTACAGCTTGTTCCTAAAATTAACATTTTTATAATGGATTAAGTGGAGGTGATAAATTATTTCCAGTGCAAAATAAAAGATTTATTATCTCTTCTGTTAATCATGTAGAATGATTTTTTTTTTTTTTTTTTATTTGGGATATAAATATTATTTGAAGACTTTTTTTCCTTTAATTATTAAAAATGGAAAATATTTTTAAGCAAAGTCTTTGAAGAAATATATTTTTTTTTTCTATTTTATCATCTTTTGTTCTATACTGTAATTTGAGATAATGTTGCTTGTCACTAGGTTCACACACACACACACACACACAGTTGACCTATTGTAACTAGTTTCTAATTTGTATGGTTTTTCAAAGTGCTGAATCTTTGAAGACAAAAATCAACCGTAATAACCAAATTGAATTCGATAACTTAAAGTTCATCAATATTTTATAGATTTTAACAATGACTCCGTAGGTTCTGTCTAAACTATCAGATCTCATCAGAACACATTGTGCAAATGAAACGCCGGATCCTACGATATAACTTTTGCTATAAATTCTCTTATTTTCCGTATTGAATGTTATTTTGGTAAATGCATTTATTTCATGTCTTCCAAAACATTAAAAAGCCTTTTGTTGCCTTCAAAAATAATTTGAGACGGTTTCTTAAATCCTTAATGTTTTATTTCAACTATTGTTTTGTTTGCCACATTTCATTAAGAATTGTTAATTTCTGTTGTCAAGAGAACATGAGAGTAATTTTAAATTTCCATAATTTTCTTTTTCTTTTCCTGTCAGTATAATAAATGTATGAAGAGATACTAAATGAAGTAATTATTGACTTTTATGAAAATAATTAAAACTCATCTTTCCTTGTTGAGGTTAATATCACTTACACAAAATAATAGCAAGGTTTTCTTCAGGAAAATATTTCTTGACAGCATGTCTATCGTTATTAGTTTTGTATGTAATCAATTGTTGATTTTGTGTATCATAAAATTTTGAACAAATCTTAAGAAAACTGTGTTTACAACATTTTTTTTTTTTTTTATATCTGCTTGCTTTAATTTAAAAAAAATATAATGGATGAAATTATTTGAATTGCAGTTGGAAAGGTTAGAAAAGAATATCTAAAAAATATGAATCTAATGAACATCTTCAGCTCTGGTTCTTCTTACCCTTTTCTTATTCAGTACAATTAACTTCTTTTATTGGAACTTTTTTTTTTCTCTCTCACTCACTCACTCACTCACACACACACACACACATATATATATATATATATATATATATATATATATTTCTTTAATTTCAATGATGCAGGTTAATGCATGATTAATTACAAATGTAATGTAAAAGAATAATTTCAAACTTTTAAATCCATATTTCAGCAGTTCTGTCTATAATTAACTAGCATGCCAGTCTGTGTTTTGATTTTTTTCTTTTTTTTTTTTTTTTTTTTTTTCCCTTTGTTATGTTATGTTTTTTTTGTTTTTTTTTAACGTGAAGCTTCTTTGGGTTTTGTTACTATTATTCAATGAAATAGATAAAAATTGATTCATCAACCTGCACTTCAGAGCTTTACTCTGTTTCTACGATTGTTTAATCTAACCCCAAAAAATAGTTGAAAAAAAAGATTGGATTATACTGTTTTAGTCTATTTGAGAAAAGTCTCTCTGACAGTAAAGTATAATCAACCTTTTGTGTTTGAAATATAAACTTTTACCTTGTATTTATGCTGCAGTCTTAGGCATCACATGGTATTTACATTTAAAAAGATTTGTTGTGAGAAATGTTATCAAATATGGATTAATATAAAAAAAACCATTCAGGTAATTTTCTAGCTTAAAGAATGAAAACAGTTTTTGAAACATTTGAAGCTAGAAGCTCATTTTGATTAATTAATAAATTGATGCAGATTTTATTAATATTTTCCTCGGAAGCTCTAAAGATAAATGAACTTTATAAACAGTTTTATAAATAAAACGTTTAACACCTTGACAACTTGTTAATTTAAATATTTATCATTTTGTATGTATTATTTAAAGAGGTCATAATTTCTATGCAAAGTAGCAATTTACCTGGGGAATAGTTGATTATTATATAGGGAAGCATATATATATATATATAGTCATGATACGATATGGTAATCCGTATGGAATTTCCAGGAGGGTATGGATCCAGGGAGAGCTCTGTTAAAAGACAGCAAAATTATTATTAATTAAAGAATATCAAGCACTTAAAATCCCATAGGTAATAATTTTTATTTCATGAGAGCTCTTAAAAAAAAAAAAAAAAAAGGAAAAGGACTTCTCAATCTTCAAGACCTACAAACGAATCAATTGCAAATGAATTGGGATAAAAATACCCCTGGTTAAAATCAAAAAGGACAGTCATATGGTCCAACCACCCTACTGCAAACTTTCCAATATTAATATAGGCTATTTCTTCTTAAAACTAATAGATAAACATTTTATGAGTGAAGCTAATGTCCAAGTAAAGCTAACACCAACAACCTGTTTTTTTTTTTTTTTCTTTTTTTAAGAAAAAAATAAAAGAACAAATCACACTGTGGGATCGATTGCTTGTTTGGCGAATCTGTCATGGTCACAACTGTGTTTTTTTTTCTTGTTGGCTGCAAAGTCAAAATAAACCACCGTATCATCTTGGGTGGTATTACCACTTTACGGTAATGTTATTTTTTGCTAATTTTTCTTTTTGCTTTAATATGTTCGTTTTTATTGTTTTAATTAAAGTCATTTTATTTGAATGACTGAGTCTTTAAAAAATCCTGGGTAATTCAAACCAAACTACCGTCTATATTGTCATTTTTATTAATTTGAAGTCAGTAAATAATAATAATAAAAAAAAATTAAAAAAATGGGCATATTTAGTGCCTGTACTTAGGTGACATTATATCAGTTCACTCTATGAGTGTTACTGGAACCATGTAACCAAATGCTACCTACTGCATGGTTGGGTAGTTCCAAGACTAGCCAACGGCAGGGCTGCGGAGATTTCCGCTAATGGAATCAACAACTATATATTCATGACCAAGTTGAGCCTCCAAATTGGAAGACACTGCCAGTAGTTCGACCTGGAGATTGATTTTTGTTTAGTGACATATCAACACCTCTATTGATTAATGCCAAAATCTAAATATTTTGAACAAAGTTTTATGGCTTTGTAGAGGTTTTATAATTCCGAGTAGATAATTATAAACCCAATTACATTTATCTATACAAAATAAAGATGAGAAACAGCAAGACGTGAAAAAGACAAAACCAGTATTATTTATAAGTTTGTTAGAAGATTGTGTTTGGCAACTGTTAGTGTGTTGACGATAGTTGGTGTGTTAAAGAGCCAGCTCAAATTCTTCATTTTCGCAATAAGATACTGAAATGAAACCAGTAAGAACTAGTTTTAACCTGTGAAAATTTCTCGGTTTTCCTATTTTAATATTCTGATGAATCTTAATTCTTAAGTTAATGATTGAGTAAATTCATCGTGAGTTCTACGACAATAAAATATCCGTAGAAATTTCCCTATTGTATCGTTAAATAGTTGAGCTTAACAACTTTAACAAAATATTGCAATCATGAATATGAATGCATGTCGTTAGTTTAAGAAATGGGTACAAATGAAAAAAATTGAAATTGACTTTTTCCATTTCACTGAAATTCTCCTTATCTTTCTTTCTTTCATTTTCTCACTCAGTAGTGTCTTTTGCCCTCTTTCCACGCGATCAAAACAGAATAGTCTATGATTTATGAGATATTGGCAGGACGTAATGGTCGTGCGAACTAAGGGAGAGATTGTAATAGGATAATTATGCAACTATTCTCTGCAAAGTCTTTTTTTCTCAGAGACATCTGGTTCTGAACACTAGGTGACAATAAGTAGAAAGAAAATTTATTTTTTTCATTGTGTATTATTAACTTATCTAAATGGACAGTTTTGCTACAATGAAGAGGAAATGTAGGAATCCTACTCGAGTTTTTGTTAAACGTCAAAATTCTGAGTGTCTGGATTCGATAAAATAAAATTTTTATATGACAGCAAGAATATAAAAAGTTGGTTAAATGTATTGAATGAGTAATGTCATTTTTTTGCATGTTGAGTTCTTGGATATAATATAAAGTATATTGCGTACATATGTAAGAACGGTGAAATGTGGTTACATGTGTGTTTGTGTGAAAGAGTACGTGTATGCGTGCGGAGTAGTAACCTGGAGATGGGTAGAATTTAGTTCTTACTGTGGACGGTGGCGCCGTAATCTGAGGCGGTCTCTTTTTAGTTTGGTCAGTGATACTGAGTCGAGGGTTGCTTTTGCCGTTTGTGTGTGGACGTAAATGGGGTCTTGAATATCGGCAGCTAGAGTGACGTGGATCTTGATGGCATTTGCCAATCTATTTTTCGGATTTCGTGATTTTTTTTTTTTAGCTTTTTTCGTAAGAAATCGGCCCCAGAATTATATATTTCTAATTGGCCCTAAAAAGCCACGTGGTATGTCTACTACTACGTCTACACGATATTTTGGCGGTATCTACCTAAATTATGATGACTAATAAAACAATCTTTTTGATTTGTATTCTATGGCTTGTTTTTGTACGGTTTAATTGGGGTGTTTTAAGATGTAAGCAATTTATTGCGTGTTATTGGTTTATAAATATTTTATAGGTGTGCTTTAATGTTTATGAAGCTATTGTTGACTGAAAATGATTCTTATGCTTAAAATTAATAAGTTTATAATTAACATAATAATTAGTTTTACTGTATGAAATATGTTGCATATTTTATATATTTTAGTGCACCCGACATGAAAAATAGTTTCCGAATTCCTCCCAATTTTTTATTTACATTCTAAGTGGTAAAGTTAGGTGGGGGTGAAGCAGAACTGAAAATACAAATAAGAATACGTAGACAAAGAAAAATGATTTCCTTTAAAACAAAGTAACTTTATAACACTGTATTTGTGAAATCGGAACGCAGCAAAAATGGACGTAGCTAGGATTTCTATTTTTCATTAGACTTTATTTCTACGCCCAAACGTTGACCAATTGGTGTAGGTATGACAAATGTAAATTCTTCCTCAAAATGGCAATGCTCCTGAATTGTTTCTAAAAGCTTGTCGTCGTCCATCTTTCTTATATTTAAACTGTATCGTGTCATTTTAATTCGGTTCGGCAACAAAACAGCTACCAGAAATGCTTTGAAAATAATTGCAGCCGGTTGCTCCAAAAACGCCGATTGGAAAAAGGTGAAGAAAAACGAACATAACCAATCGAAACTTGCCTGCTGACCGTATTTTAACCCATAGAGTACAGTAAAATAAGTACAGATTAGACAAAATGTTATGTTAATAACCCAAGAAATATAAATAAACCACCATGGCAGGCTACCAAAGTTTGGAACGCTGCACGTATATCTGCCCTGATATATTTCGGTGTTCCTATGGTCACTTTCAGGATGTAAAGTTGTGATGTCCGTGTTGTAAGATTTAACTTCTCTTTTAGATACATCTCCTGCGTTGACTCTCGCTGTCTGGTCGCTTTTGTCGTTATGCCTTAGGGCCGAAGAGTTGGTTGGTTTTTCGCCTGCATTTCCGTTTCCTGTCGTACCCTTCCTTTCTATATTAACAATCGGGTGGTTGACTACATTTGAAGCAGTTCTAACGCCATCTTGTTTTTCTACATTTTTCTTTGCGTCATCATTTTTCTTTTTAAACTGTAAATGAGTAGATTTGGGAGAAACGCGAGAAAACAGAATTGTGAGGAAAAAACCAACGGGAATAATAACCAATGATGTTTCAATGCTGATTACCAGAGATTTGATAGATACACCGACAGGTCCAGTCAGAATCTGGTCCCTCGGATCGTCCGTTGGGATTCCGTAAAACATAATATTACCGAGCATGATGGTCAAAAGTAAATTAAAGGCACATGTAAGACGCTGAGTGTGTGTGAAACTATTGGTTGGGGTTTTTAATAAAACGCTCATCCACTGATGTGAGTTACGAAATCCTTGCACGACTTGTGATCGGAATTGATAGAGCCGCTTCGATCGTAATTGTTTTAGAGTCAATGGTACGAGAACAACATGTCGCGATTTTAATCCCCTCTTTATTGAAATCCAATCAGGACATAGAAGTATCCAAATCTGTTTGCTTTCAAAATCCTGTACTATCACACAATCTAGTCTCCAGTCCGGACTTGCACCAGAATTATCGTGCCAAATGGACACTTGTTGTAATTCGCCAATACTTTGTTCGGTGGTCAATACAAACCAGCTTTCATCGCCTGTTTGAAAACAAGGTTTATAAATGTTTCTTAAATAGTAAACTGTACTATTAGATTCCGACCCAAATAGAATTAGAAATACTTTAGCAGTTGTGCCAGCGTTCGGCAGCCATCTTGTGCGCAAGCCTACTAGATAGATGTGTCCAGTGAGGTCGTTGGTCAAAACAGTGATAATGGCAAGAGATTTATTTTTCTGGTCCATCCGACGACACCAGTACAAGAGGCAAATATAAAGGCTCCATATGTAAACGATTGCAGCAAAAACGATGGGGTTGTCGAAGAACTGTAAGAAAAGGTAAGAATCATCGATAAGATTGACTAAATGTGGTAAGACAAGGAGATTTGCAGACAATATGGAAAGGTGTAGACACTCGCACTTGATGACCTCAATGTTACGGGATGACTCGGCCAATGGCCGACAACCGTCTGTTGACCAAAGGCTTTGTTGAGAATCCCAGAAAAAACAGGATTTTGATGAGATGCCGACTTGCATGTGAACAAGGACTGTATCATTAGTCCCGTTGCTTATAAATGGTAAAATATTGCTTATTGTGTAATTTTTAAGTGGCACCGTCAAGATATGGTAAGTATCGTTTCCACCAGTTCTGCTAGGTATGAAGACTGAATAGTTCTGCCCTTTGTTACTGATAATGACCTTGCTTTCCAGATGTCTGTGAAAGCCATTTGCTATTAATTGCTTGTAGGTCGGTTTTTGTTTATATTGCACGACAATGTCAAGATCAAATGGTCCTTCAACGATATTGATAAGTAAATTCCGGAAACTAGTAGCAGGGCTTGTCACTTCAAACGAAGGAATCGAAAAATGGCGGTTGTAGATAGGGATAATGTAAGTACCATTTAACCGAAAAGCAAATTTAAGGGTTTGATTTATCCATTCAATGTTAAAATAAGTTTTGGGCTCGGAAAATTCTACAATAACCGATTTCACAATCGTCTTGTTGAAACTTTCGTTAAAAATGTTTACTGACAGAACGGGGTAATTCATTTTAGCGGAGAACTCCAAAATTGTAAAAGGGTTTCGCAACATATAGAGGGAAGAGATAGCCAAATGACCGACACTGGAAACAGAATCGTATGAGCAAGTAAAAGTGGCAGTAATTGATTTCGATTGCGAAAACAACGACTCTTTCATTGGTTTTTTACAAATTGCATTCGAATTTGTTGCTTTTAAACTGAACAGCATGTCTGGAACTCTAATAATGTCGTATCTACTTGAAAAATTTCCGACTTTAAAAAGGCCTTGTCCTATTATCGTTGTAGATTTTACAAGGGCGGAGGCTACGTCAACGAATGAATTGGTAATGTCGTCATTCACGTTGCCAGCATGTAATGAGCCCATGTGAGAAATTAAGTTTAACAAAGAGCCAATACCTGTCATCAAATCTTTGGCAATGTGTTTGACATTTGACGATGATGATCTCTGTTTCAGATTTATAGACAACTTCTCATAAAGATCACTCGCAGATCTTTGAGCATCTCGGGTCAACTCATCGGGTACGTAAGTCAAATTGTTAACTAATTTCATCAGTTCAATATACTGCGATTCGTTTACTGGTTTGATGCTGACCATTGACTTTAGCATCTTCTCTCGCCTCCAGGCATTTTTGTCTTTTCTGGATTGCAGTTCGGATGGCGACAAGACACCTGTCATAGATATAGTGTTTTTGGTAAACCCATTTATAAAATGAAGCAATGATGACGCTACAGATAGAGCTACTCTGTGGTCACCACTTGGAAAGGAATTTATTTCAGCGTCCAAAGATTTTGCTTTATCAAACGGCTTCACTGTTAGCGTATAAACCGCCATTGTCTCAAAGCAAATATTAGTTTGCGCCTCGTTAAATATGTAAACACTGACTTCAATTTGAATTGACGTATTCATCTTTGGTGACTGAAAAGCAACGTTCAATTCTTGTGTCAGCCGCTCCTTTGTAATAACGCTAATAGTTCTATTTGATTGTAACTTATAAAAAATACTATAGTAAAAACCACCCTTCTGGCTAAATTTAGAAAGACGTGAGCACTTAACTGAAAACCAAGTGCTGGATGACATACCGATTAGAGGATCGATCTGACAACGGTCACTCAACGCGTACGGCATAATCTGTAATAATAAATCAACTTTATACCGATTCCATTGTATAATGAATGGAGACTGACCGATCTTCAAATCCAAACTGTATTTGATAACGCCTGGTGATTCTTGAAGAATAAACGTCGAAGGGATAGTTAAAATCCAAGTACTATATAGAGCGGTAAGTCGCGTGAACACTTGTGGAACTGAGGCGTATGTTTCGCAGTGATATTGTTTTGCCGAAGGAACATAAGGAAGCATGCAGTCAATTGAGCCGGCTTTCGTCCACGATATTAATTGTCCACTATTTGGACATTCGCGCGTAGCATTTGCTGTGCTAATGGTAGGCGGGAACGATAAACAAAGTCGGTCACAGTCCACAGTTATATTAATAAAGCTATCTCTGACCGGGATCACTGTTAGATACCGAAACGACTTCTCAACACAGTCAGTATGGATAAAGCTAGGTCTCCATGAACTTTTCAGCATCTTGCCACTCATTATATCGCCGTATTCTTTTTCGAGGCAGTTTACCATAATACGAAACTTCGACGATCCAGAAACTATATTTGTTTCCAAGAGTTTCGAGAAAAGACTAGCTCCGAAATCACTGTAGGAGATAATAAACACCAGGATCAACCACTGCCTATTGTAACGAGGAAACATACTCGAAGTCGAATAAAAGGCCGCATAAAGACTTACATCTTTATAAAGATCAAGTAAAATTCATTTTGAAGATGGCTGGTACAACCGATATTTTTTTTATAGAGGAACAAGCATTACGGACATTTGTTCCAGAAAATGAACACAAATTCCTTTGTGATTTCTGATAACTCCTGTGACGTCGGAAAGCACGTGATTAACTCAAACGAAATCTATTGGTCGTAACAGCTTCAGTAGTAGCCACATTGTCTGTTGCAACCAAATTATTTATTTCAAGTGTGTAAGCGTCTGGAATGTTTTGTACTCTTACGCAAAATAAATTGCATCTATCCGAAGCCGGCACAGGGAGTCTTGTCAGAGACTGTTCAGCAATTATAAAATTCATAGTCATTTCTATGAGAAGCGCCACAATCCTGATTCGAACATAATATTATAATTGAAAAAATAATGGACTTCACATTTTTACAGCAAGGATAAACTATGTTGGAAATAAATTGTGGGCTTACTGTTGTTATTACGTATTAAATTGTTCACCCACCAGTATTACTAAATATTCGTATAATAATTAGTAATGCTATTACACTTACACAAAATAAATTGTTCCATTTCCAATCTCTTATGCTTATCTAACTTCAGCAACTGTACGAGACCAAATTCTCCCGTTGAAAGAGAGATGTTGGATTTACAATGTTAATAAATAATTGCGTCATCAATGGTGATGACACAGCTATTTAGTCCTGTCTTAATGGTAAGTTTGTTAAGGTCAAATTGGCTGCTGATCTCGAAAATAAACTTCAATCTGTTTTTAACTGGGGCCAGAAATGGCTTGTTAATTTTAACACTACCAAAACGAAATTGCTCTTTTTTAATCGTCTCAGATAACTTTTTTTGCCTTCCATCAACATGACTAATGCTGACCTACAGGAGAAAGGCTTATTGTGGCTTAAGAAGGCTGCGTGGATATTTTAATGTTTCGCTGTAAATGAAATGTGCAAATCCACAAACATAAATTTAAATAAAAAAATCAAATGATAATGATATTCAATTGCGACAAAAAAGATATATTTGGAACAACAATTTTTTTTATATTTATATTTTGTTTTGTAAAGATGTGTGCTAAAGCTTGATCAGAGCATTTTAAAGAGAAAAGTTCTTGTTGATGGTTTGGAAATGTTTCGTATGTTTGTAATGTAGTTTGGAAAATTTCGTACGTACGTGCATGTGTGAATCTGTTTTCAACGTTCCACCGAAATGGGGTCGCAACGCAGTTTCCTTTAAGGTTACATTTTCGTAGGCAAATGAAATCAAGAAAGAAAAGAAATAAGAAAGAACAAATTTGTGTCTGATATGTATAATTAACGTAATCACGTGACAGGCTCCTGGAAAAGAAGCGGGAAAACTTGACTTGGTCACGCGCTGGAAAAAGATTTCTACGTAGGTGGATTGCAGCGCCCATTTGTGTGTTTATTGACCAATTAGAAGTTGAAATTTCCTGAAAATATGTATGAATCTGGGTAAGCACTTTGATCCACTTTTTTGCACAGATTTGTACAAAATTCAACATTTTTAAGAAAATGGTATCAGGATGCTAAAGGCTTATTGCACCTTCTCGGGCTAACGTTTTACACTAAAGTGGAAAGATTATATCGAATCCGCTAGATCCGCTGCTAGCGAAGTTCATTCATTTTGTCGTGCTAGACAGTTTTACTCGCCAGAATCTATCTTACAAATTTATAAGAACACTCCTCCCCGGCCTTTTCAACAGGTGTAGAGGTTTGTCCCTTTTTCCCTGTTTAGGATTAGGATTCTGATTCCTTCTAAAGTCTTCTCATTCTCTTTCACTCCCAGTAGCCCAGTAGCGTCTGAGTGGCATTATCTCCTTCATCCATGCATTGAACATTGCTGTCACATTTGGTCTGGTACTTCTGCTATATATTTAGAAATTCTTGATAGAAGAATCTTCAATGTTGTCGGTCTTGACCTAGCATCTCGGCTTCAGCCATTTTCCAACGTAGCTTTCCTGTGTTTGTTCTATAAATATTTTCATGGTACTTGTTCTGGTGAGCTTTCCTCTTTGTTACGAATTTAAGCGCAGTACTAGATTGACAGCTAGGTTTCATTATTTTACAGTTGAAATTACTGGATGCAACCATAAGGTCGATGCTAACACAAACAGTTTCTTTTCTCTCACATCTCGCTTGTGGAACTCACTTTCGGTTTCTTGCTTTCCAATCAACTTTGTTCTTCAAAAATGTAAACGCAATGCCAATCGTTATTTTCTGTCTTCTTAATGCCAGTTCTTTTATTGTGCTTCCTATTTAATTTGTTTCTCATATTCTTTTACACCCAATATTCACTTGCATCTTAGTGGTTTTATCGCCTTAATCAGGGTTACATGATTTTTTTTTAAAGTAGGATATTTATATTTGCAAAGTCAGATTTAATTGTCCTTAGTCCTAAAATTTCTTGATGACCCCTTTACTTATTGCATGATCTGAAGCGTTGTTCTAAGGCTTTTCTCGCTAGCGTTTCTTTAGACAGTCTCGTTAAATGTCCCAGGAAGGTGAAACTTCTTTTGAAGGTTTTGCACCTTTGCCTATTGACTCATGTTTTCCTTTAGGATCATGAACCAGATTCCAATAATTGTTGTGAATTGACAAATATCGATTAACTAAAAACTACTGGCATTAAGTACGGACATGGTTTTTACGCTACCCAACAAATGTAAAGAAGGGGTAGTGAGTATATTACTTCTTTTATGGGCCATGTCCATTCAGGACGTCGGCGTTGATGGCTCTCTACAAATTGTTGATTTTTATTGCATTCACCTTTTATCATTTACCATCGCGTTTTGTCCTTGTTCTGTCATCCATTCATTTCTTTTTCTTCGTTTACGTGTCATACCTTTAGGGCGTGGGGTATTGGTTAGCAAGCTTGTCTCGCTAGGTCACTTACGATTGAACAGTGAGTTCGATTCTCACTAGGTGCCCCATACTTTCGGCCTTGTGCCACATCTAAGCTAAGCTTAGAAAATCATTTGGGTACCTTGGCGTGGTGTAATGGTTAGCAAAATTGTCTCGCTAAATCAATTACGACTGAACAGTGAGTTCGATCATCACTGGATGACCCATATTTTCGGCCTTGTGTCACATCTAAGCTATGCTTAGAGAATCACTATACCTTCAGGGCGTGTGTGTTCATGACTTTTCAGAACTCCCTGCTTTTTGTTCTAAATAATTTTCCATCTTTTAGCATCGCGTTTTGTTCTTGTTCTGTCAGCCATTCATTTCTTCTTTTGTGTGCAATGTCCCTCAAGACAAGCGCGTTCCTGCTTCTTACTTCCCAGTCAAGTTTGATCTTCGAAAATTTAAATGCAATGTCAATCATTATCGTCTGTTTTCTTTATTGCTGCTCTTTCATTGTCCTCTCCAAAATAATAATGCTTTTCTTTTTCTCATTCTCTTACACTCAGTAACTTCAATGCGTCTTAGTAGTTTTATTGCCTTGTACCACTCCAAGCAAGATGATAATGCTACCAAGCCGCAAGAGGCTGTAGTGATCGCTAAATAATAACTCCCTTCACCCACTCTCTTCAAATTCGTACGACCGAGAAAGAGGAAAGGAAGCATTTTTACCTTTCACAGAAATTGACTAGTGAGCGGAGGAATAAGGAGGAAATGAATTCGCGAGCCTATGTGAAATAATTTTTGTTTTCACAGAAATTAGCCGGTCAGCCAAGAAGTAAAGAAAGTAGCGAGCCTATGCAAATTTTTTTAAATACAAAACGAGTAGAAAAATATAAATTAATGAGAAGAGTGTCTGAAGTCATGTGAAAGGCTGCGTTTCAGTTCATCGCAACCAACGTTGAAGTACTCGCCAGAGTAAAATTACTTGCTAATTATATTATCGGACTCTGACTGGTACGCAGTATTTAAAACATTTTCTCTCAACAATCCAAGAAATCTAAGTATTTCAAACTCTGTTCGTCTACTTTTGAACGTATGCAAACCATATATGCCTTCAGTGAGGATTGACATCTTTGTCTTAAACATTTTTAATATTATTTTGTGTCGGGTCATTTAATCTGTTGTATGAACATTTCCTCTTCAGGACAATATGTTAAAACTATGAACTTTGAGAATTCTGATTTATTTTCTTGAAACTACTTCAAGTGTGTAAATTTGTGAATAAATTCCTTATCTTGTTTTATTAAAATTACCGGCGTGTTTCCTCGCCATTATCAGCCTTCATTAATCTTCTTGGCGTGGATAAATCAACCGTTCATTTTAACCACTAAACCCCAAGCCACTATAGAACCACTGAAAATGAAAGACCTTAGAAGGAACCGGAAACCCAATCCTAAACAGGAAACAAGAGATAACCCTCTACTCCTGTTCAAAGGAAGAGGAAGGAGTTTGGAACAGGCGATAAGTAGACCGATCTTCTGCTTAAAAAAAATTAGTGGATTAGACCATCGGATGCCTATACTGAGCACTCTTTGTCTATACATATACAGTCATGGAGAACGTATGGTTACATTTAGCTATTTCAACTGTAAATTGATGAGACCTCGACGCCAGTTTTGTACTGCGTTTAAATTCATAAAGCCAAGGTACCAAAGAGGAAAGCTTATCAGAAAAATTACTATGAAAATATTTATAGAAAAGGCAAATGGAAGCTACGTTATGGCGGTAGGAATGTGCCTGAAACCGAGAAGCCAGATCAAGACCAATAACAATAACAAGACCAATTCTTTGGAAATTAATGCGGGACTAGGTAATTTAACAACAATCATTCGACCAACCACACACTCAGATACACACTCATCCAAACAAATACGAAATACACACTCGAAAAACGAAAGGGACCCGCCAGGTCAGGACCAATAACATTGCAGCTTCTTCTTTGTATTTATCAAGAATCTCTAAATACATAGTAGAAGCACCGGACCTATTTTTTTTTTCTCGATAACTCCAAAATGTTTAAGTTTTATCATAATTTAGTTGTTAATTCGAGTTCAGCATGTACATTTACACGGAAATAAGATGATTTGGGAACAATTTAATAGATATTTAGCACGGGGCTTAAAAAGAAAATTTACCATTTTATTTATAATTTTCATCATTATTATTTTATATTTTATATTTATTTATTATAATAACAATGTTCCCACAGGATAAAAACAACTTTACAATCTGAGTTACTCGCCTCTCAATCTTGTTAGATGGCAATGGCGGATCTAGATTTTGAGAACCCTGAAGCTTGAATAGATATGGGGGCCCCTTTGCAACCAGCAACAAGAGATTCAAAGATCCATCTGCCAAAAGGCTATGAATAGATTTTGGCGAGCTCAGCGAGCCCACACAAATGGAGGTTCGGTACTGCAAGAAAATTTTGAAATTTGACCAATTACAGGAGAATTTTGAAATAGGTATTAGAGCATATTCTAAGACCAACATTAGCTACTTCAAGCCATTGGATTATTATTCTAGCACTAAAATAGTATTATTTTAATAACAAAAACTTAAAAAAAAAAAAACACCGCTTCATTCAAGGCCGGATTTAGATGAAGAGAGTTCCAAAGCTATTTCACTTGTGAGGATCCCTCCAAATCTCCCTTTCTCACGAGTAGAGGAAAATGGTAAGGTAAAAAAATTAAACAATTTGAGTAAAGCTAAGGATGATGACAAGTGTTTAAAATTACTGAAGGGTTGTTTAGAGTCTACGATGCGTTAAGAAAGGACTATGACAGCGTCAAAAATATTATACACCTTGGCTGGAGGCCCCAAGATTTTGAGGCCCTAGGTTTCAGCCTGCTAAGCCTATAGGTAAATCCGACACTGGATTCACTCATTTTAAAAGTTATTTTAGGAGCCCTCTGAGATTAGGGGCCCTGCAGTTTAAGCTTTATTAGTTTCATAGTAGATGCAACACTATTAGATGATAAATATAGCTAATTATAATTTAAATATATAGAATTTAAATTTATAACGGTAAATTTTCATTTTAACACCCGAGCGTCATTTACTGCTGAACTATTTTCTTTCAGAAATTAGTACGCGTTTCCGTAAAGCGATTTTTTTGTACTTAATTTAAGAATAAAGTTAACTTTCAAATATATGTAAACATCGACAAATAAAAGAATAACAAAAGAAAAAAAAATACCTAACCCTAATTTGAAAGTTAACTTTCTTCTTAAAAAAAATAAAAAAATAAAAGAATAACCAAAAAAAAACAAACAAAAAAACACACCTAACCCCAATTTGAAAGTTAACTACAAGGAATTACTGTGAAGGGAGTAAATAGGCCCAAATTGTATACGTCCACCGACAGAATTCAGCACTTAATTACTTATCAATAAGCCGGTAATGGCTGACGAAAGACCAGGAGAAAATCCGATTTTTTTTCGTGTCGTTAACATCCAAAAATGTAGGTTTCTTTAATATCTAATTGTTGATTTCAGTTCAGCACATACATTAGCACGGAAATAGGACTATTTTGGAAAAATTTGAAGGGATATTAGCGCTCGGGTGTTAAAATGAAGATTTACCTTTATAACCATATCATTTTCAAAGAAGGACAATGTAGTGATACTAGCAAATTAGTATGCATAATTTGCATAAGCACAAGTGAACACTTATATAAGTGGTCACTGAGAATAGCAAGGGGTACATTGAGCTTAGCGGCTGATTAGTGCTAACCTCTACATCACAACAATGTCGCCGCCGATAGGATATCAATTGTCTCTGGAATATCCAGATTTTGTGGATACATGGATTCGTTTCGAGAACAAAAAAGTTGAAAGACAATAAGGAAAAGGGAGGCGAAAATTAAATCACAGATTTATTTTTGGCTACAGCTGGATGCGAGGCGATAATGAAAGTCTCCACCATGGCATATCCCTCAAATTTGGAAGACCTGACTTTCGAAAAAATAAGTCAGATTATACGAAGAAATATGAGACCCAAGAAAAGGCTGGTAGTGGCAGAAAGAATGAAATTCATGTCGATGAAACAAGAAATTGACGAACCAATTATAAAATATCTACACCGTCGATGAAATACAAGTAGATATTGTGAATTTGAAAAACTCGGACAACACGAACAGACTATTGAAGAGGACTTGATTCAATTAAGATTAATTGAAGGTATGTGCAATGCATCACACCAATATAAAATAATGGAACAATTACAAATAGGAAATGTCTTTAAATACATGTATTGACTTTATTCAACAACGGGAACTAATACAGAAATACAACCATCATAAATGTCAACCCAGCGAACAAATATTCGCTGATACGTACATGTTAAAGAAGATAAAAAAAATGTGTTCGTATTGTGGACGTGAACACGAAATAAAAAAGGAAAAATGTCCAGCATTTGGAAAAACTTGTAATAATTACTTAAAAAAGAACCACTTTCAAACAGTGTGTAAATTAAAAAAGAAATGTTGAAAGGATTGAAGGAAACGACACCAATAGGGAAGTTCTTACATTAAAAAATAAGTATAAAAAAATTGAACATAAGAAAAAAGACATTATAGTAAAGGTCAAAATTAATAACTGCAATTTAGATATGCAAATGGATACTGGGAGTGAAGTAACGCTCATACCAAAACATTTTTGGGAACGCATTGGTAAGCCACCTTTATGAAAGAGCAGTTTACAACTCCGCCAATTTGATGGGTCGGTTATAAAAACATTAGGATACTTTGAAGGTTCCTTAGAGTTAAAAGACATAATAAGTAATACTTATAGTTGTTACAAGTTGCGAAAAGAACCACGGACTTGTTGGAAATGACGTGCTTAACATAAATTCTACCAAGTTAATTAATGAAATGAAAATGGAAAAAACTGGAAAGTTAAACTATGAAGCAAGTTTAAAAGTAAAAGAAAATGTTTCCCCCTCTTATTATGAGGCACGAAAATTACCAGTACATTTATTGCCATTAGTAGTGACAAAACTACGTTAATTAGTAGAACAAGATCTTCTTGAACATGTTCCGCCTGGAGGTAGCAAGTGGGCATCACCCATTGTAGTGTTGAGGAAAACAGATGGTGATTTACGTATTTGTGGAGATTACAAAATAGGAGTAAATCACAAGATATGCTCGGATTCATATCCCATGCCCAATGTTGAAATTGCATTACATGCACTGGCAGGAATGACCGATTTTTCAAAAATACTTAAAAACGGCATACCACCAAATACCAATAGACGAAAACTTCAAAAGAAGTAACCACGATAAATACGCCAATAGGGTTACTAAGATGGAAAAGGATGCCATATAGAATAAAAACCGCAAGCGCCGTATTTTAAAGGGCCATTGAACAGGTTTTAGGAAATGTACAAAATATGATTTGTTACCAAGACGACGTGTGCATAGGAGCTACTAATGAAAAGGAATTAAGAGAAAACTTATCTTGAATAGATTAAGAAATGCTGGAATGACGATAAATGAGAAAAAATGCGTAAGCAATTCTAACAAAATATCTTTTTTAGGTTATTCCATTTCAAAAGAAGGTATATCACCAGACCAAGCCTTGATAGAAAAAAATACTAAAAGTAGCTACACCTACAAATAAAAAAGAAACGGAGTTTTTTTTGGGATTGGTAAATTTTTATAGGCGATACTTAGCAAAATACACGGACTTGACTGAACCGTTTGCAAGTTTAAGAAAAAAGAATGTGGAATTTGTGGTCAGACGAACAGCAAAAAGCTTTTGAAAGATTAAAAGAAACTATGTCAAAGAAACCTGTATTGAAAATGTTTTATCCAAAGAAGGACATAACACTCACTAGAGATGCAAGTGAACATTCAATATTGGGAATGTTATCACAAGGAGGACAGCCGATAATGTATTTATCGAGAACATTAACGAAAACTGAATTCAATTACTCTAACATAGAGAAAGAAGCATTGGCTATCGTGTGGACAATTACTAGAGCCCGACAATTTTTAATTGGAAAAAAAATTCTGTTAAGTGATCATAGACCATTAGTTTATATTTAACCCAAGGAAAGAATTACCCAAAGTCACGACAGCAAGGATTCTACGATGAACGATAAGATTGATGGCGTTTGACTTTGATATAGAGTATGCCAAAGGAAATTCAATTCCACATGTGGACGCACTATCAAGATTGGGGTTCTACAAGGAGTCAAAAGATAAAACAGGAAGAATTTGAAGATTCATTCCTACATTTGATAGACTAATGTTTTGTCTTTAGATAGAATGGCTGCGGAAACTATATGATCCAGTGCTAAGTAGGATAGTATCGAGAATAAGGAAAAACTCATGGAGAAATTGTTCTGGGGCGGAAAGACCCTATAAAGAAATAAGGCACAAATTAACAATAGAACATGGAGTGATTTGTAATGGGGATCTTGTAGTTCCCCCAGAAACACAAAGAAAACCGATAATAGAAAGTGTACATGATGATATACACTGGAGTAGCGGCCACACAAAAAAGAATAAAATTAGAAGCTTGGTGGCCGGGATATTCAAGAGATGTCGATGAATATGTAAAAAGGTGCAAAAAATGTAAAGAATTAAGAAATTTACACAAACCAAATTACACTCGTGGCCCAAAGAAGTGGAGACATGGAGTTGTGTGCATATAGATCATGCATACATTAATGGAGTGGGGCTCTTATTAATACTGGTAGACTCTTTTTCAGCTTAGCCTGAAATAATCCGGGTTACAAACAAGAAGTTCTACGATAAAGCAGATTCTAAGAGTCATATTTTCCAGAAATGGCGTACCAAAAAACTTGGTATCTGATAATGCACCAGAATTTTGTGATGAACTTAATGTATGGTTAGAAAAAATAGGGTGTAAACCATATAAGACACCTCCATATCGCCCTCAATCGAACGGATTAGCAGAAAGAATGGTGCAGACCGTAAAAAAGGACTAAAAGCATGCTCTCAGCAAAAATAAAAAGCTTTTCTACCGAGGCTGCTTTTAAGTTATCGTACGATACCACATGCGGGAAGACTTGAAAGCCCATCAGCTTTAGTGGGAAGACAGATTAGAGCTCCGCTAACGATGTAGTATTCTACAAATGAAAAATGAAAGATGCAGATCCGGAAAGGGCAGAATTTATCATGCAAAAAGGCCGCAATACAGCTAAAATAGAGAAAACGGCAATAGTGTATTAGCCTGTAGTGGATGGGTTAATTATGTGGTAATATTTATTGAGAATAAGTTGCGTGTCAATTAACTATTTCCACTAACATCAAAATAAAATACAAAATTCAACTGAATTGTTTTAAAACGTAACAATTAGATTTATTTAGGTTGGTGTACAACATGCAAAGAAAAGGTAGGATAGAGTCGTGTCCCTTTGATTTGGAAATATTTGTACCAGAGTTCATATTACGAACAAGACATATTTAATTAGAAACTAATAAAACATTCAAAACAATGTACAAGCAGAATATTTGGTATATGTTATGTTGGCAAATATGTATGTTTTAGGTTTCAGAATGTCTTTCTTGTAATCGTTCGTTAATGTTGATATTAAAGTTGTTAATATTAAGTGTCTTTTAAACAGAAAGTTCTTAAGTAATTTACCTTTTACTGTAATATTGAACTTGTAATTCAGAAGAATAAAGTTTGGAATTGTGAGTTCTAAAGTTGATAAAAGTTCAGGAGTGATTTCAGAGTTCATGAATATTAGTAATTGTCTTAAAAACGTCTTGTCAGCAATGACTAAGACGGAAGTTGGCGAAGGTTACATCTTGAGACGTGCGAGAGGGATGAATGAAAATTACTAATCCTTTCTCTCTCAATATTTATTTGTATGATAAATACAAAATGCGGCACAAGGCCTAAAAGGGGGATGGGGAAGGACGGTCTTCATCTGTCTTAATTCTAAACTTAGCTAGTCGCAGACACTGACCCAAACACGCCAACAATACTCCAATCACCAAAATAACACATTCACTCCTACCTTTCTTACTACGTCTACCATAATACTTCAGATTCTCGATAATGTCCTAACTAGTCCCCTTATATACAATTATTGTTCGTGGGGGGGAGGGTAAAAAATTAACAACTTTTAAAATGATCCCCCCCCCAAAAAAATGAGTATTTCTCCTTTCTCTCTCTAAAAAGTTCACACGTGTTTTTGCTTTTATACTGGTCAAGTGGCTACCAGCACATGAGCAGGAAAACAAGTTGGTCGCGTGCAAGCGGTTTGATTGGTCAGTTCCGACCAATCAGCAAGCCAGATTGGAGGTGAATGACCAATGATACTTGTTATATTGTATGAAAGTAGAATTCTGCTTATCAGATAGGAAGAGTGCATTTCCTAAAAACAGGTAAGGCTGGTTGTGTTGTGGAAGATTCCACAAGCCCATGCAGACCAAATAAGGACCCAGGGTGAAGAGGAAGAGCAAAACGACGAAGAAATGTCTTCAATTCCGTCTGATAACGAGTTGGTAGAACAACCATTACATAAGGAAACTTCCGAAGACGAAATAATGCAGGATCAAGACGGCCAGAATGAGTCTGAAAGTTCCGACGAAGACTAGATAATGCAAGAAAACACGTATGACTACAGCCTTGCGCGAGACAGATCTAAGTCTCCCAGGGAGAGGGAGAGGGGGGGGAGAAGTGATGAAAATAGCATGAGAAAGTACGAGCGGAATAAAAGCCATACGTTTCAGGGAGATGTAGTGATACATAATTTGCATAAGCACAAGTGAACACTCATATAAGTGGTCACTGAGAATAACAAGGGATACATCGAGCTTAGCGGCGGATTAGGGCTAACCTCTACATCACAACAGACAATATAAAAATATTTGAGGAATTACCATAATTTAGATAATTGATCATTTACGATTGTCGAATGTGTATGGTAAATCAATCTAAGGGCGATAACTCGTACTTATTTTCCGTATGTTGACGCGTGGCATCCATAGTGAATGTCATTTTGACCGAAAACTGGCTTCACCTAAAGCGTTAACTCAAATCTTCACTTCCATAAATGGTTCATTTTACTAAAAAATCAACTTATAAAATTAAAGGAAGATAACTTTTGAAATCCGAATTGTACTTTTCTAAAATTATGTAGCATCTAAAAAAATGTTACGATAACGAATTTTTTTCTCCATAAATTCATCACTGAAGTCTTCATTCACAAATAATGTTACTTAAATAATATTTTAGTAAAGTTTTATTCTTGAAATATTTAAAAACGAGTAAAAAAATGACGAAAAACGAACCTATTTTAAATTTGTCATACCCAAAAATTTATGCGTAAATAAATTATTTAAAAAAATCGTCTGCATTTATTCATCTTTTTTAATATTTAATTTAATATTTGTTTTTTAATCGTTTTTATTTTCGTTTTCCTAACAAAGAAAATTTCCTGGTTTTTAAACTGATTTCGACGTTAAATAATCCTCTTCTTCTTCTTCTTAAACAAACACTTGTCGTCAATCATGCAACAATGAAATATCATTTTTAAACCAAACGATAAGTTAAAAAAATTTTCATTTTAACACCCCAGCGTCATTTACTGCTGAACTATTTTCTTTCAGAAATTAGTACGCGTTTCCGTAAAGCGACTGTTTTTTTTTTTTGTACAACTTAATGTAAGAATAAAGTTAACTTTCAAATATATGTAAACATGGACAAATAAAAGAATAACAAAAACAAAAACAAAACACCTAACCCTAATTTGAAAGTTAACTTTCTTCTTTAAAAAAAACCAAAAAAAAACCACCTAACCCTAATTTGAAAGTTAACTGCAAGGAATTACTGTGAAGGGAGTAAATAGGCCCAAATTGTATACATCCACCGACATAATTCAGCACTTAATTACTTATCAATAAGCCGGTAAGGGATGACAAAAAGAGCGAGAAGAAGTTTGATGTTTTTCTGGTCGTTAACATCCAAAAAGGTAGGTTTCTTTAATATCTAATTGTTGATTTTGAGTTCAGCATATACATTTGCACGGAAATAAGACTATTTTGGAAAAATTTGAAGGGATAATAGCACTCGGGTGTTGAAATGAAAATTTACCACGATAAGAAAAGGAAAATATCATTCAACGCTCAGCAGTTATCTCCTTTCTATTTTATCATTTGATCTTTCAGTGAAGCGAACCATTTATTAATGAAGTGAAGGTTCAGTTTTTAAACAGTTTCGATGAAGCAAGTTTTCGGATAAATGATATTCATTGAACAGGACTCAATGTTGACAGATGAAGTGACCAATATTTATTGAGATTCTTCTTTTAATTCCCCGACTTTGTGAAAGCCAAATAACTAAAAATTTAGTTATTTTTTCATTGCAATGAGATGAGTATTATTATCTCATCAATTTAATTTAAAAATTCCTTTTATTTGGAGGGAAGTTGAAAAATTCAAGTGAATATTATTACAAAGCATTTTCAGATTTTTAAGTGAGAATTAAGATGGAGCCAGGGTCAGTTAAAAAAAAAAAGTGAAAAAACAAATTATTGTCCCAAATATATATAAAAAAATATTGCTGTGAAATAATTATATTTTGATAAATATTAAAAAAATAACATCATAAAAAGATCCAATTTTGTGCATTTTTAGAGTATAAGCCATAGCAATTTCAAACATTTATCTTTTTAAGATAACAGAAAAATTAGATCTTAACAATTGAGTCTAAAAACTTCGACATACAAAATTTACCAAGTTTAGGTTAGTCTGATACAAGGCTACAATAGTAGAGTACCAAGTGATGATCATAAAATAGGTGAGGTTAGGTAAAGCAAAAACAAATTAAATATGAGGTAAGATTAAAAAAAAAAACAACAAGTAAAATAGATGAGGTTAAGTAAAAAAATAAATAAAATATGAGGAAAGGTAAAAAATCAAAAAAAATACCTGTGGTTAAGTAAAAAAAGCAAATAAAATATGTGAAGAGTTTAGGTAAAAAAAACAAATGAAATATATTAGGTTAGGTAAAAAAAACAAAAATATATGAGGTATGATAAAAAATAAAAATATATAACATTAGCTAAAAAATAATTAAAAATATATGAGGTTAGATAAAAACAAATAAAATATGAAGTTAGATGAAAAATAAATAAAATATATGTAGTTAGGTAAAAAATCTGCCTCAATTGCCAATTTTAAATCTTTTTATTTGTATCCTCTTTACTTTTTTTTACCTGCATTCATATTTATGATTGTTATTGTGATATTTGGTTAAAGCTTTTAAGCTAAAATACTTAACAGTGCAATAAGGGAATTTCCACAGGTATTTTTGGAACTTGCAAAGAGTTTATTCAGTCATTAACTTAAGTATTATGATTCATCAGGAAATTCAAATAGGAAAACTATAACATTTTTGCTGGTAATACTAATACCACCACCACTACTACTACTAATAATAATAATAGCAGTATCAGCAGCAACTCTCTTTCATGTGACTTAAAATAAGTTCTTTTTCAAAAAATTAAAATGGTTTCTTATAATCTCAAAATAGTATTTCAAATAGTATGTTGCAGGATACTAGTATGTTTGGGTAAAAAAAATTCACCATTATGTTATGGTTCTCAACACTTCAGAGATGAACGTGTGGATGTTGTATGGTAAATATGGGTTCCTGGAACATTTGTCCTGCAAACAATATTATTGGACTCAAGGTGAGTCCGGGTTAAAATAAGGAACAAAACCATGCATACAAAACAAACAACAATGCTTGTTATTAACAAAAGGAATTACATGTGTAGACAATAGTAACAAAAGGAAAAAAAAAACATTAAAACTAGTCATAAGAGTGTGCTTGTTTGTGTGTATGTGTGTGTGTTTATGTGAGACAGTTCAAAAGTTAACAGAGGACCAAGGAAGCAATGTGCCTCAGCAGCAGCATCCCTTATTAACATCAAATACATCTGGAAGCAAGAGTTAAAAAGAGCTAAAAAATGGAAGAAAGAGAATATAATTGTTTATTTATAGATTTAAGGAGTGCCCCCAACAAGCACTTTTGGCAAAGCCAAGTAGGATAACCCACAAGTAGTTGCAGTATTTGCTGACCTTCAAAATGTATGTTTTATCAAGGCAATTACTTAATTTTTTTTTTTAATTATTGCTTCTTAGTCCTAGGTATGATGATAAACTACATCCGGCAGCAAGGCCACTGATCAGGAGATTGGAGGAATGTGGAGCCACCTCTTAATTACTGTTATTTCTATGTCCACTCTGATCCAGGGTGGTAGCACCTGTTGGGGTCCCAGCTATGAGTAAATAGTGAACTCCCAAACAAAAACAAAACACATTTTGTCTAAAAAGATTACCAGTGATACATATTTATGGTGAAGTTGTTAGCCGTGCATATTTATAGTAAAATTGCCAACAATACATATTTATAGTACTATCAAACAACCAATATGAAAGAACTCTTTCATGGCATTAATCCATATAATATCCTACACTTTCTTAAAGAAATCAAACTGTATTCCAAAATATAATTTCAACAAAACTACAGCATAAAATACACATATGACCACCTCTAATAATTATGTCTACACAAACATGTCTCTGCACAAAAGCTGAGTATCATCTACCATGTATTCAATTGTGAAAGCAGAATAACATATTTTAATTACTTCAAAGCTCACAAGAAAATTAAATTTCAGTATTAAATGACCCATAAGGAGTTGATATGCCTTTACACAAACAAATCAATCAATATTGCTTCTTCCAATGGCTCCTTTTCCTTTAACTCTTCTGAGCTCAGTTTCACATTCCCAGTAGAATAAATGTCCTTTACTAATTGGATACATTTAAATTCATCTTTTTTTAGGTGTGCAAATAAAATGAAATTAATTAAACTGACATCTTTGCAATCAATGCAGCATTGACATTTTTAAATTTATTTCCCATCAAATGTTGTCATGAAACCCAACATAATTTAAAAAAAAGGGAAGAACATTGCTGTACATTTGCTGTTCATCTTTAAATTTTTCCAAAATGTTGCCCATTATTTACCTAAAATGCCACTCAGAATCTTACTGTTCTTTGAACCTAAGAGATCTTCTCTTTGCATTTTCATGATTCTTCCAAGATTTCAGACATGTGGTCAGGTGTAATTCTTGACAGCCAATGAAATCATATTTTTTTCAACCTGTATGCAGCTCTGTAGAAGGCATGTGCAATCATCCATTTGTTAAATACTAAATCCACCACAAAGCTACACATAAAGAGGCAAATATTTTTGTGGCTTGCACAATGTCAGTAAAATCTGAGTTCACAACATGCAGGATTATCAATACCATCAGGTAAACACTACTTAGTGAAACAGACTCCTACGTGTATGCTTTCTAGAATGATACAACTTTAATCTCTTTATGTCTTGGTTCAGTGGTTATATAGCCACCATATCTCCATCATCTTGAATTCCTACTCCCTCTTCTTATGCTCATGTATGATTCCAAATTCTCTTCAGACAGCAAATTTCTTAACCCTGTCTTTATGATCTTTTGCTTTGAAAACGTCCTCTCACATTGGACTTGAATAACAGATGACTTTATGTTCTTATTCCTTTTTATTACTATACCAGTTGTCTGTGTTTGTTTCTTTATTGCATTTTTATTTGATTTAGGAGGCTCACTCTATCAGGTGCCCACTTACCATCAGGTAAGCTAACACCTTATCTTGTCTGACATTGGAATGAAGTATGATTTTCTGGAATTGTGTATGCGGCCAGGCAGGTTGTTTTCCTTGTAGAAAACAAACTATACTTAAGCATGAAAACAATAAATAAAACTAAAAATTCTTGAAACTATATACATAAAACAGTTGAAACCTAACCTGAACAAAATAAACTACAAAATCTCCACAAATATTCTTAAATGCCTATAAATGATAACAGAAGCCATTGGTTTATACCAATGGCTTCCCATACTTAATACTTCTCGTTTTCACTCTCACGTGGTCATGTGTGACGTCATGAGCTGTGACGTGATTTTCGCTTCCATATCTCGTATATACGAGTTAGTCGTTGCTTTGAAATTTTTCATGCAACAAAAACAGTATCATTATTGTTTCATCCATGTATTGGTTGATATATTGAAAAGTAATTGTCATCTTTGATAATGGCAAAAGCTTACATTGGATTTAAACATGTATCAGTATGGTGATTTCCTTTCGTCTTTCAATGATAAGGTTATTAAGCTTATCAGACAATATGAAAGGAACTTACTTAAAATAAATAGACAAAACTTGTCTATATTATTTAATGAAACATGCATTAATGAAAAATTGCTGCCTAAATATACACAATATATATATATATATATATATATATATATATATATATATATATATATATATATATAATTCTATTTATTTGTCATGAAAATTAAATAATATCGTTGTAGCTGTGAGTGAGCCCCTTTGTCTCCTGGCAACAAATATTTTTAGACCCAATCTGCCACTGCTTCACTCCTACCTTTACTTGCTCTTGAGCCTTGTGAGGTGAAATTTAGTAAGAAAAAAACTTTGAGAGTTATAGGCAGGCTATTTTGGAGGAAAAACATTTTGCAACAAAAAAGTTGATTTTATTATAAGAAACACTTATTTAAATAATTTATTAATAAATTTGAAACACTTCAAATGCTTTGGTTTACAGATCAGTCATAACAAATTTAGTATAGGTGATACGGAAATTGACCATAGAATAAGTTATGCTAAGGGTTCATTTGTCCAAAACCATCAGATGCTAGAACTAAATGAACTTGAAACTAGAATATTAACTAGTCTTGTCAGATCAAAACTTTCATATGGATTTTATGCATGTCATCCAACACATTCAGAAATGTCAAAACTATCATCTATATACAACCATTTTCTCAGAGTAATAAATAAAAATGGCTTCAAGTGAATGAATCATTTCAGTCTTAAACAGTCCTTTATCAGATCCTAAAGACTGGCGCTACAAAAAGCTTTACCAAATAACAGAAACTTGAAAACTTCCAACAGCAACAACAGTGAAAATGGGTAACAAATGTAACTAGAAAGGTAAATAATAATGGTATTGTACTGATAGAAAAATAAAAATCTATTTAAAAACAAAAACAAAAAAAACCCAGAAAAGTACAGAACCATTTTGATTTACCATAAAGAAATAAAAACAAAAAGATAAGGAAAAAAATAGAAATAACAACACAAGGAATGAATCTTCACTACTTGGATCTTGCACAAACATCTTCCTCCCATTGCCATATTCCTCCTATACCTTACTTGGACCCTTAAACCAAAAGTGAGTCAGGATTACAACTACCAACTAAATACATATATATATATATATATATATATATATATATATATATATATACAGTGGTGGCAACATACTGGTTCATATGAACTGATTCTTAAATTTATGAAAGCTCAGCAAACTGCTTGTTGGATTATCTAAAAACAATCTTATATATTAGTAGCTGATGGTCTAGATAAAATGTTAGTTAAGCTATGCTCTTGTGTGTGCACCTAGCAAAACTCTAATAGACACATGTCCCCTATCCCAACAATAACTAGCAGTCTGTGGGGGAAGGAAAAAAATAAAAAATAAGACAGAGATAGATAATGGTAGTTGTGTAGAAAAAAAATAGGCAAAAGAGGGAGAGATCTTTGGAACTGCAGCGATTCAGTTGGAACCATAACACAAGTGATGACACTAGTGTCAAAAAGTGTCATACTTCGGAACAGAAATATAATGAGAACAGAATTTCAATCTGGAAATATCTTAATAAATATATTCTATTAAATTATCAAAATGGTTTAATTCTTTTTGATACTACAAAGTGATTTGTTTCCATTCTCAGACAGAAAAGAAAATAAGCAGAATATGTTCTTAAAGATTACCTACTTTTATAGACCTGGTTCCTGGAAATTTAGGTTGCCATTATTGTATATATGGTATATAAAGATGAAGGTTGGGTTAATACATAAGTAAAGGCCAATTTTACACTCTATAATACCATTTTATTGTTTACAGTGGTTAAAATGGGTGACTATTGTCTTAGTCCATTTGTGATTTGAGAGTTCATACAGGGTCATTGTGTTTTTGGTTGACAGAAATGAATTTGTTAAATTCATCCTTTCTTTTTTCTTCTTCGGAGTTGTATGTCAGGTCAAACTCATAGCCAATGAAAGTCCAACCTTTGTGTCTCGAACTGCTACATTGAAACAATTTCCTCACTTCTCCTTGCGCATGTGATTTTTTCTTCTTTTTATTTGGCCTGACACATCCATGTTATTCATTTGATTTTTGGCAGGACGTGTTGTCTTTGGTTGATTTTTTTATGACATTTGCTGACCCATATAAGCTATGTCCAGGTTCTGTCAGTTAACAATAGAAGAAAAGGAAAGGAAGTATGCGTATAGAGAGAAGAGAGAGAGAGTTTTCTTAGTGAAAAGGAAAGTGTATATTTCCATGTGGTGTTACTTCTACCTAATCCTACTACATATATATACAGATTAACATTACAAGGACTCTCTCTCTCTCTCTCTCTCTCTCTTATGCTAAAGGGAATTCAACAAAGGCATTCAACATGTGAACTTTCCATATGAAATTATGAATTCTTTAAATTTTGTATGCTTTAAAGTATATAAAATTTTATCTTTACATGCAAGATAAACCATCAACCGCCACAGCATAAATCAAATTAACTTTCCATACTACCAAAACAAAAAGTTTGGAAGGAAATTCCTGTCAATACTAGAAAGAGCAATAACAGTTATTTTACTTGAGAAGTCTCATTTTCCTGAAAAACAGTTTTAAGAAAGAAATTTTAACTGACACTCTTTAGTCAATGAATGCAGAGTGTTTCCTGTATGGAAACAGCTATTTTTACCATTTTCAGTATCATTTCTATTTTGAGTTCATCTTAGAGACTAGCAAATTCAAGTAAATAAAAAGAAAGATACTGCTAATAAAAATGTTATTGATAAAAATTCAAAGAACTTTCAATGAATTTTTTATAACAAAAACCTGGTTAAAAAAAGATGACTTCATAAATGAAAATTAAAATAGTACTGACTACATTTTAATAAAATAAACAAACACTTTTTTAGTTCATCTACTGATATATTTCAAACACAGAACATGAGAAGTAACAATATGACACAAAGACATGTTTATCTGCACAACTTCAATGCTATGATAATTTCTGTCTGCAATGTCTCTATTTCTAAATGCACTATCACTGAGATTGGCTACATTTCCCTCCACATATCGCAAATTTTAACAATGCATTTAAGTATATGTGCCTATTTTGTTGTGTTGGTGTCCTTGTTCACTGTAGGATCATATAATTTATATAATGTGCATTTCATCAGCAAGAATTCTCCCAAACATGTTTTGTTAAATTATATGAACAAGTTATGTCTATCAGTTTTTTTTATTAAATCTTTCAAGTTGTTTTATTTTATTCAAAAATTTGCCAAAATTCATATTAACTTTTATTTTATATTATTTTTTCCCCAAGAACTTTTGA
Source organism: Acanthosepion lycidas (assembly GCA_963932145.1). NCBI lineage: Eukaryota > Metazoa > Mollusca > Cephalopoda > Sepiida > Sepiidae > Acanthosepion > Acanthosepion lycidas. The sequence continues at coordinate 41,694,861 of OZ010596.1, read as the reverse complement.
ATGTTGCTATATTTGTTTGTCAAGGATTGTTCTGTGTGTAGTTATACAACTGGTTTTAAATTCTGGTGTTCTCACATTTGATGGAACCAATTTCAACTCACTCAAGATTATGTCATATAAACGGGCAAATGGAAATTTTTATGTGTGTGATTTTTTAGTATTTTTGGTAAAACACACTTCAAAATACGATCCCCTATGGAAAAAGACACCTTATTTAATGTTGGCTGCTTCTCTTTACAGAAAAAAAGAAACAACTTATTTGGAAATTTGAAAGATTTAATATATATATATATATATATATATATATATATATATATATATATATATATTTTGAACAATAAAAAAAAATTAAAAAATTAAAATCTTCAGACACACTGGGTTGTAGATTAATATTCTTTCGTTTTTTTTTTATTATTCCATTTAGATTCCTGGACTAGTTTCGGCCGAAATGGCCATCATCGGGAGGAGAAATATTTTTGCTTGCTGCTAGCACTAAACTACAGAAATGAATGTCTTGATGGAGAAAATGAACTTTTGTCTGTAGTTTTCATTTGTTTTTTTATTTTTTTATCTTTTTAACATGAATCTTTTAACATTCCTTGTGCTGGTCAAACAGTCTCTTTTAAGTTGTTATTTGAGATAAGAGCTGGATAGATACATGCTGCTATGAATTCTCTGGTCAGTTTGACAGTTTTATTGGACTTGGTGAGGGGATGTGTCTCTGTTTAGTGTTTGTGTGTGTGTTATTTGGTTCTTAGGGAGTGAGTGAGTATGATATGTGTAAGCGTGTGTATTGCTGTGGGTGTGTGTTATCATTTGGCTCATTAGGGAGTGAGTGCGTATGATGTGTGTAAGTGTGTATATTCGTGTGGGTGAGTGTATAAGTGTGAGGCCTCCACATCTCCGTAAGCCTGTCTGTCTCGTGTGGGTGAGAAATGTGGGTAGGTTTTTTTATTTGTTGAGTTATATCTATATATTGTTAAATTTGTGATTTAGCCCGGCTGGATATTTTGTTTTTAGACGTTGTATCCACTTATTTTCATGCGACTCTAAAATCTTTCTAATGTTATCTGCTCTGAACTTTTCTATTCTCTCAATTATAGTGAATTTGGCATGGGTTTTGAAATCGTGTTTTTCCAGGCGGAAATGTTGTTCTACAGGTAATAATTTTTCATGGGGAGTCGACTTAATTCGTTTACGATAATTGTTAATTCTGTAGTGAAAGGGCCATTCAGATTTTCCTACATATTGTTTCTGGCATAGTGTGCATTCTAGGAGGTAAATTATGTTGACTTCTACAGTTAGAATCGTGGTAGATTTTGAAAGTAGATTTAGTGACTGAGCTAGTGAATGAATTCGTGTTTTCAATATGGTTGCAACATAAACTTCTTTTGTTGTTGCATGGTTGGGAAAATCCTGTTGTTTTTGTTCTTAGTTTATTACGGATTACCTTGTCCCCTGAAATGTGGTTACTACCTATGATTTCTTTTAGGTTCTTAGGTCTACGATATGCAAGAAGGCCAGGTTCCTTAAACAGTTTTTTTAGGTCTGGTTTGAGATGTAGTATTTCCCAGCAACGTTTGATTATTTGGGATAGTGGAGGCAGAGTGGGGTTGAAAGTGGTTACTAGAGGGATGCGGCTAGATTTATTTTTAATCTTGTACATTAGGGTGTCTTCTCTAGGTGTGGAAATTGCTTTATTTATATATATATATATATATATATATATATATATATATATATATATATCTGAATGTAATGAGAATGAAAATAATATATAAATTCTAACATTCACAACATTAATTCAAAAGAGGGCTCAATACCAATAGTAGAGCAATAATTATTTATTATAATTTTTTCATATAGACAAAAACAATTTACTCACTACAAAGATGCAACTTCATTTCGGTGCATTTAGTTGCACCTCAACTTGTGAGAACCAAAATGGTTATGAAAAATTCTGTTTGTAAGCAGACTGCACATGGAATGTCACTTGCATTTTTTTTTTTTTCTATTTGTTTGAAAAAAAAAAAGAAAATTTTAAGAGGGGACATATAAGGATAAAGAAAAGATAGGAAAGGCAAAAGGGTGACAGAGTGAAACAATAGTGCTTGTTGATAGCAGTTTGGTGAAGGATTGTTGAGGTGTTAAAGCGATGACTTGACCCAAGAAATTTTTCAAATCGACAGCCCACCTTTCCTTAGGAGGCTTGGAAATGCTGTGCCTAAATCCTTGACTATTGCTGTGAATTCATAAAAATAGTACCACAGTAGAGGAGCTTAGAGCTTTAAGTAAAAAAGTTCTCTACAATACCGGGCCACTAAAGTTAACCTACATCAGAGTGTGTGTATATGTATATATATATATATATATATATATATATATATATATATATATATATAAAGGGAAGACGTTATAGTTGTTCCAACAAGAAAAAAGTGTGTATATTAAAAAGAAGAGAGAAACCACAAACGTTTTTGGTTGTAAGGTGGATTTTTTTTAAAAATACATTATGCTTCACTTTCCATAATTTTGCTACATGAGTTTCTGGTTTCACGACCTTCATCAGGCAAAGAGTGGATATTTCCACATATTATTAAAAGGAATTAATTTTTCTTATGTTTTTCGATGTTGAATATTCTCAATATTAGACATTCTCTTTTTTGTGTGTTAGTGTCCCAAATATCTTCCTTGAACTGGCAGTGAAAAAGTTCTGCATGTAGGGTAATAAAACAATTAAGACTGGTCTGAAAAAGGGTGAGAAAGATATCTATATTCTTATCTTTTAATGAACCCTGTGTTTTCTTAGATCTATTTCCATTTCTTTGTGTTTTTGTCAGTATGTGTATCTATACGTATATTCCCTCTCCATACATACATATTGTAAGCTCTGCCATTTATTATAACATTGGGGCATTGAGCACTCTTTTTTCCAGTGTGCAATCTTAGGCAGATTCTTTTCTCTAATTATATATATGTGTGTGTGTGTGTAGGCAATTTTTTATTTATAAGGCAATCTAGGCTGGTTGATATTAATTTCACTGTTTAAAAGAATAAAACCAGGAGTGTCAACTCAGATATGTGTACCCACTAAAAATAATGTTTATATTGATAAGAAATACATGTGAGTGTGTGGGTGGGTGGGTGGTTGAGAGTTCAGATTGATATAAGTATCAAAGTTATTGTACTTATTAAGAAGTCAAGAATATTGGCACTTAATATTCACACATTTGAGTGCTAAAAGTGATCAGAAAAGATAATACAAGTAGAAAAATAAATAAATAAAAACCCTAAGCAATGTTTAACCTTTATGCCTACAAAAAAATTCCTTGACATGGCTATTAGTGTAAAGTCCCTTCACTTCCTTGGCAATGTTTATTGTTTTATAAAGCAATGATTTAAATTTCAAAAAACCCAAACATACGAAAGTTGATTTATACATTTTCATTATTCTTGAGAATTGGCAAAGTTATCAAACACTATTTATATATTAGATTGCTTATCTATAAGAATAATTCTATATTTACAAGATTATATAAATATATCAACACACTATAATGAAATATTTTTTATTTACCATTTTATAAAGAAATAAATATGAAAAGAATTTTTTTTATTCACAAATTTATAAAAATGTCTGTGAACAAGAAAATTTAAATACATAATGACAAATAACTGTGATTATAGATTTAAAATTTTTTAAAACATTTTTGTGATTATAGATTTTAAAAAAATGTATTTTTCAGGTATTTCTTTAATTTACGCTCGCCACATAAATTCCCTAGAATAGTTTTCATCATTATTTATAAAATGATAAATAATAAATATTGCATTGTAGTTGGTTTATATATTTTGATAATTTTGTAATTTTTATAATAAAAAGATTTCTTTTCAAATGTATGCAGTAATAGTGGTCTCAAGGGAATAACTGTCCTTTTTCACACACTGTTTTTTGGCAGGCACAAAGTTCAAACATTGCCAAACCTTAATTTTGTGTTTCTCATAAGTTATTACATCATTAAATAAAGTGATTATTTAATTGCTTGACAAAAGAAAGTGTTTTGCAAATTCAAAGGCAGTATTATGAATGAAAATGATGGAGGCATGGTGGTGTAGTGGGTAGCGGCTCAGGTTGAGAAATCAGGGAGCAAGTTTAAATTCTAGTTGAGTTTGTTACATTCACTTATGTGCAAATACTCTTGGGAAAGGTATGAATTCATCTCTTCCCCTCCTAGATATGGGTTAAATAGCAAGGCAGAATGGGTCCTTCAACATCTGTCTATATTTCTGAGATATGGTATTGTAACTATTTACATTGTTCAGACTGTTGTCTTCATCTTTATTGCTATATTCATGATGTTTTAGCCATTGTACACTCTGGCCTTATTCAGATGATATGTGTTGGAATTTTGAACCAAACACTTTATTTCGCCTATGGGGGTAGATTGTTCTAGTTCCACATACCATGCCTCTTCTGGATATCAAAGTTTCAATTATTTCCCTTTAGTAACTCAACACAGAAATAACTGAAACTGAGATATCCAGAGAAAGCATGGCATGTGGAACTAGAACAGTCTATCCCCATGGATGAAATAAAGGGTTCTGTTCAAAATTCCAATGTATATCACCTGAAAAAGGTTGGAGAGTACCATGGCTGAAACGTGAATATGACAACAAAGATGAGGACAACAGTCTGAACGATGTAAACAGACTGGGACCTATAGACTTGGGTGGCAACCAGATTAGGAGAAGGACAACTCTAAATTCAAAACCTCCAACTATGGGTTAAATAGCCTCACCAACCCACAATTGGCCAACTGTGGTGAGTATGGCTACACCCCTGATGACATAGTCAACCAGGGTGGGGTCCTCCCAACAGAGGTGAAAAGGTCCTGAATTTGGATTATAAATGAATGTCACTTTTTTTTCAGGCAATGGTAATAAAAGATGATAGAACATTTTTGTGAACTGCTTGGTCCATCTGAAGAAAAAGGTTCAGATAAAAATATGTGAAACTTATGAGTTTTTCAAAACCTCTTAG
>OZ010596.1:41629820-41687320 GCA_963932145.1 Acanthosepion lycidas | reverse complement strand
GTTGCTTTATTTTATGGCAGTGAGTAAACAATATCAGTTGGAAATAAAGAGTAAGTTCCAGGCAATTTCCAAATCCATTTCTCTTTTACTTCAAGACACCTGCCCATGTACAGCAGCCACATTTACCAATTCAGTTACCAGAGCAGAAAAACAAATCTAATCTTTCACTTTTGTGGCAAAGAAAAAAATTCAGATGAAAGAAAAACTAATTAAAAAAAATGGTTAATGTAGATAATTTCTTTACAAAAAAATAAAAATGAAAAATCTCTTTTTTCTGTGTTACAAAAAAAAAGAACAAAACAATCAGACATGTTGCTTAGATAAGTCTGGTCTAAAAATAAGAGAGTGACGTTTTAAAGCACTTCATAAAGTTTTTTCTGAGACTGTGAAGCCATCTCCTCGTAGACATGACTGGACCCATGGAAAAAGCCATACCAGTAGCCATCGAGAGCCCAGAATATCAACGAGATTATGTTTCCAACCAAGGTTGCTGACTATGATTTTCTTTTTTCTTTCATATCGTGTCTGGCCGCTGAAAATCTGCATGAGTTGGATTTGTAGGAGCCATAAGAACATCAGAAGAATCACAAAGCCAAGTGAACTAAGACTTGTGATAAGGAATGTGTAAGTGTCATAGAATCCAAGTATATAGCCAACATGTGGCATAAAGAAAGAAATTATGTTGAACATTCCCAGTCGGCCTTTGACTTTAACCACAAACTCATAATTGAGAAGGTTACAGTAAATAGCTGTAATCGTCATGTATATCAACATAACAAAGTAATAACGATGGTTCTTGTAGCCAATACAGTAACCAGCAAACCAACAATGGTGATCCCTCTTAACAATACACACATCACAAAGAACACAATGGTGTGAACGGGGCGGCACTTTTGCCTGACATGTTTTACAGAATCTCCAGTTTTCAGTCAGAAGAATCGAAGGCTGGTTAATAGTTTTTGTTGATGTGTTCGTGGTGATGATCATAAACATGTTGCCATAGATTTGAGAAGCCATTAGTATGATGAAAATCCAGTGTACAATGATATTTGTGCTGAATTCTGAATTGTAGGTGGGCAGGATGAGAAACTGTTCATACCAAATCAGAAACAATCCACCCAAGGTAAAAAAAGACAAGGCAAAGCGGTCAATGAATGTCTTTGGCCATGGTGGCCATCTCCAAGATGAATTCTGGAAATCTACAAAATAATACTAAATTGTAAATTTTAGTCAATGACTAAAAAGAATGATTTAAAATTAAGTGATTGCACTGATAAATTTATATTATTTAAAAATAAAAGCAATAAAAATAAACATAATAAAAATGGACAAAAGTAAACTACAAATACAGTAAGTAGCAATACAAAAAAATCCTATAGAACAAGCCAACTGGTTGTTCCACTGGGTTTAGGGTAGAAAGATAAACTATAAGTGATTGGCTGCTAAATGCAACATAAAAATGACATGAGACATACTAAACTCAATAACTCTTTTATTCAAACTGCCACTTGATTTCTTTTACTCCCAGCATTCCCCAGTTGGACTGGAAATGCTTAAAACTCATCATCATTATCACCATCACCATCACCATCATCATCATCGTTTTAGAAAATTTACAAATGCTTATTCTTCCTGACCTGCACCTGATTATTTCCCTGTTTATGTGATTCCTCTCCAAAGTAAAGAAACAATATTAAATTTTCCATTTAACTTTAGAATAATCACTTTAGGAAAGATCTTTATCATGATTGTTTTGACTATCTGATGTGGCTCAATCTTCATTCATTGCTCAGCACTAATGGCCTTATGTCAGACTGAGCTAAGCTTGGTAAATAGCCACATAGAGAAGATCAGTTTTTCTTTGTTAAACCTATCCAAGGATAAACTGTCTGATATGACAAAGAAAATCTCATCACACTTCTGGCACCATGTTCCACTTGGCTTAGGGTGGAAAGATAAACTATAAGAGACTGGCTGCTGAAAGCTGAACCAACACAAAGATGACACAAGACATGCTAAATGCAACTCTTCATCTCTTTTATTCCCAGCATTCCCTAATGAGACCGGAAGTGCTTACAAATCATCATCATCATCCTCATTATTGATGTTATAGAACACTGTTTGTCATTCCTCACATGTCCAAACTCAACTGAGGAAATGAAAATATTGTGCACATTAATTAAAAAAAGGGAAACATGAGGAAAGAAAATACATACATATCAATAATATATTGACAGGGGTATATCTATAAACAGATCACACTAAGTCCTACAAACTAATCCTTTTGTTCACATAAGGATCATTGTCTTGATTTAATATAAATTATCTCAAGGACTTTTAAGTGATAGTCCAAATATGATCTGCTCAAAATTGAAGATATATCTTCATGGATGTACAATGCACATTCACAATCTTTAATAAGATCTTCTGAGATTGTTGACTCTCATGTGTTTTAAAATTAAGAATTTATTTTAAAATTATTTAAGTTATTCATAAAATGTCATACCCTTTATGATTATAATAAAATATAAAAATATTAATAAAATAAAAATAAATAAATAAAATATAAAAAAATAAAAAAAGAATAAAATAATAAAAATAATATGATCTACTTAAAACTGAAGACGTATCCTCACAGATGTATGATGCACATTCTGAATTTTTAATAAGATCTGAGATTAAGAAATCTGATGTTTTTTAAAATTAAGAATTTATTTTAATATTTAAGTTATTCATAAAATATCATAACTTTTTACGATTATAATAAAATTTGCTGTCTAGTTAATTTTATTTGTGACATTAATTAATTTTCATAAAGTAGAAAAAATTAACTTTAATCAAAAGCAGAATTTGCAGAATTATTCTTTGAATTTTTGGAGTGAGAAATTATCATTATTTACACTATTTACATGCAAACTATTGTCCACATTTTTGCTTTGTGTTTTGGTGATGCCAACAACAAAGTTTACATGTAAATAAGAATTAAGATAAATTTTGATGAAAGTAGATTTATTTACAGTCATACAATTCAATAACAAATTAATGAAGTAAAATTTATGTTGGGAAACAAAAAAATAAAAATGATTGTATAGTAAAAGGAAAACGAGGCAAATCATGCAATATATATAAACAGTAAATTGCATATACCTCCTGAAGAGTGAACAGACAGGTCTGCCTATGAAACTCTGGAATCGGGATGTTGAAGGTAACATCATTCAGCTAAGTGACAACTTTTACATATATTTACTTATATTAATTCTCTCTCTCTCTCTCTATATATATTTATTTATTTGCTTATCTGTGGATGCACACTATTACACATATACAGTTGCTAATATCTCATTATTTAGTTTATATTCACACTTATCTCTCTCCTCCCCCCCACTCTCTCTCTCTCTCTATATATATATAGTGAAATAATGGTAACAACTATTCCTATACATGAAATTTTATAATTTAAGGTGAACAGAATTTTTGCCAAAAAGTGCTCAATAATTATCTAAAGCAGTAATTATTCTATGAAAAAATTATTGAAAGTTCACAGTACTTATCTAAGATCAAGTTTCATGATGTTTTGCTTTTCAGGGCTCAAATAAGAATCTTATCTATATTCTGAAGAGAAAAGTATCACAAAAATCTGAGTTGACCTTCCATAAGTATCATGAACTTTCAATAATTTTGATACACTATATATATATATATATATATATATATATATATTAATTAAATTAAAAAAAGAAACACCCTTAAGGTTCCATGACTATAATTTATTTACCCAGAAAATGTATTTTTCCCTGGTTCATCAGATCACATCTCTAGTTACACAGGAATTTTGTTTACAAATTTACATGTTTTTATTTTATTTTTAATACAAGCAGTGACAGCTCTATGGTTGCTGGCACCCTGGCCAAGCAGAAATTCGATACCCTTACAAGTATATTTTTTTTAATTTTTACAAGGAGAAAAACTAAAATTGTAGAATAAAGAGTTTATTACAATATACATCTTAAAACAAGCTAAAGAAAACATTCATTATCCTCCCTAAAACATTTTTTCTAGCCTTTAAATGATCAGCAAATCTTTTCATGGCACTTTCTACACATATCTTCTTTACAAAATCATTTTTTCTATTGACAAAATAGGCAAAGAATTTAATCTGTCTTAAGTCATGGATGACCACAAGTATATTTTTATAAACTTTAGTTATAGAAGGTCCCAAACACATGACATGGCAGCATGGGACCCTCAGACTTGATAGTACCCTGGGTGGTTGTCTGAGTTTCCAGTACATTGAGCTAGCCTTATATATATATATATATATATATATATATATATATATATATATATATATATATTAATAATAAATATACATTTTCCTCATCGATTTTAACTCAGCACCTGAAGACTGCATTGTGCCACTGGTGAGAAAAAATGCATATTTATTATTAATATAAGATTTATAGCTCTGTTATTTTACATTGAGCACTATTTTATTAACACCAACACTCAATGTGCAATAATATATATATATATATATATATATTATAAATATATATAATACTCAAAAAGTAATAGATTTTATCACTTTAAATGTTAGTTTTAATGGATAGACATATTTGAGTAGATACTCCATTTTTTAAACAGTATATTCTTTAATGAGATTTCTCAAACATTCAGGCTGGTAGACAAAAATAAATAAATATCTGTTTAAAAAATAAACAAAGCATTTACTCAAATATGGGTATCCATGAAAAATAACATTTAAAGTGATAAAATCTGTTGGATTAATAAATAAAAAATCCATTACTTCTTTAGAAATTGCTATATTTTCACCGGGTGGTGTAACAAACTGGGAACACCACCCAGTGAAACTATAGTCGTATGCCAAAAATATAGATATGTGTATATGTATTAATACATCTTTGCTCTGTATAACCACATTGAGCACTATTATGCTTACACCTCATGCATAAATTTAACAATAATTTATTTGCTTGCCTGCATATGCACATCAGCAGATGTGTACGTGCCTGGTCATATTTGCCTGTTTCATTTATCCACACTACAACTATACACACACACACACACACACACACACACATATATATATATATATATATATATATATATATATATATATATATAAGGTTTTATGTATATATAAAACCTTTTATGTATTGTATATATATATATATATATATATATATATAAAACCAAATGGGTAAATATAGGTAGGTATACAAGCGAGCTATGGTATACAAATACATATAAATACTCTATAGTGTAAGAAAAAACAGTGCTCAATGTAAAGAAACAGAGCTATTTAATTTATATATCAAGCAATATACTTAATATCTTACATTAATTACACAACTCGAAGTTTCATGTTGAAGCAATTTTCAATCGGTGGAATTATAATGTTTAATTAAAAATTTATTTAAATAAAAATAAACATTATAATGTGAAACTCCAAGTTGTGCAATTAATGTAAAATATTATGTATGTTGCTTAATATATATATATATATATATATATATATATATATATATATGTAGTTCACAGACAGTACTGTCTTGCTGTATCACAGCTCCTCAGTGCTATTAGATAACTGAATGCCTCAAGCCCGGATCAAAAACATATTATTGTTTTTACAAACATAAACAAATGCCAAGCAGCCATATTGCTCCATTCATTTTACTGAAGAGCTTCGCATTTATGCAGGTGACTGTTGTTTTTAGAATCAGCTTGTCATTCAATAGTGCTCAATTGAAAATATTTTCAAAAGCTAAATTATGTCATTCGCAGACAGTACTGTTTTGCTGTATCACAGCTCCTCAGTACAACAACTGAATGCCTCAAGCCCGGATTGAAACTCATCTGATTTTATGTTAGTCAGAGCTTCTACCACTGAGCTATCTTCACTCGACAGAATGAGTCAGCCAAATCTAGCGTAAACAAACGCCAAGGAGCCATAGTGCTCCATTCATTATTGATGTATTTGGGTAGCAACCTTTCTTTCGTGCATCTTTCATTGAAAACAGCCAACAAGGAAGATTTAATTAATCTTACTTTAATTACTATGTAGCAGCCACACACAGGATTTCACCACCCAAAACACATCCTTGATATTGGCTAGAGATGTAGCCAAAAACAATCAGAACAATTATAACTATAGACAATTCCTATATTCTGTAACCCCTGAAAAACGAAAAAATGTTAGATTACTGGTAAAACTCAATAAAGGATTAATTAAATCTTCCTTGTCGGCCATTTTCAACGAAAGATACATATATATCTATAAATATAAAGAGACCTCTATACAAAACATATAGAACATAATACCACTTCAACTAACACTAAACATACAAACTTTTTTATATTGTAACCAGATGCATGCTAATTATAAACTAGATGAAAATATCTTAAAAGAATTAATAAAAACTAATACATCAACCACAGACCCTAGTAAAAAAAATAAAACTTATTATATACTACACTAAATCCACTATATCTAATAAAATCATTTGTAATAACTCTTCCCCGAGCACTTGCGTGTTGTAGGAAACCAACATCATTTATAAATTTAAATGTCCTCTAGGAGATTGCATCTCCAACGATAAAAATAATATCTATGTTGGACACATGACAACAACACTTTCACGTAGGCTAAGTCTTCACCTGAATAATACATCCAATATTTCTAAACATTTACAACATACCTGTTCACACTCGCAATTCAGAAAAATCCTTGTCAAAAATACCTCCATATTTTTTCATGAAAAGAATAAACACAAGCTAAAAATTCTCAAAGCTATTTATATCTAAAAATTTAAACCAAACCTCAACAAAATTAATAACGAATACTCCACAAACATTTTAAAATGTGTACAATAGTCTTTAAATGTTAACTCTTGTCATTAATAGATTTTCCTTTATCTAGCAACTACTCAAGTCCAGAATTTTTCCACAGCATACCTAGTTACCTCCCCTTAAATGGTGTCCATTTCCCAAACCATGACACACCATACCTAGCTCCACATATAAAAATGGAATTTTTTGCATGACCACAACAATTTTTGTCCTTCACAACTATGAACACTAAATACTTACTCTATAATTAACAATACCCTGATGATGACATTATGCTATGTTGAAAGTACTCGGAAATAAATATAATATGAGCCAACACAGTGTTTTCCTCTTGTTCTTTAATAACCGCACAAAAAGCTTATCTGAGAATATGAATGGATCCTATCGAGAATAAGTAGACAGAAAATGACTAAATTATTTGATGAAACCTGTCATATTATATATATATATATTATAATTATTTTTTTAAAAATATGATTCCATTGCGACACAGAAATTACTGTGTCTTGAAACTGGTCAGCAGTATTTAATTCCAATAATAAACCTTAACCACTGGGTGGCAGTTTCATCCTCAAGCATTGTTTTGGAATAACTATGATACAGAATGTTTTACTCATTTATAGTTTTGAAATGGAGGTATGGTCTAGGGCTTGTTTTTTTCTTTATCAAGAGGTCACTGCTTTGATGGAAGTAGGGGTGTTTGTGATATGTCAAGTTTTTGGAGTTGTGTAAGGTTGGGTTGTTTTTTTTTTGTCTGGCTACAATGGCTAATCTTATCAGACTCTCTGCTAAAACTCTGATGTTGTAGTTCTATTGTTTTTTATTACTGTATGTTATTACTGTGTGTGTGTGTGTGTGTATGTGTATATATATATATATATATATATATAAATATATATATATATATGTGTGTGTGTGTGTGTGTATTGCTGTTAACAGTAAAAATTAGAAGAATTTTTGTAAAAGTATTTAAAATATGTTAAATAAGTAAATTTTTAAATATCTTAATCTTTTTTTAATTTTTTTTTAATCAGTTCATTCCAAGCAAGGCAATAAAGCCACTAAGACACAGGGGGTACTGAGTGAGAAAGAATATGAGAAAAAGAAAAACATTATTAAGGAGAGAGAACAATAAAAGAACAAGAATTAAGAAGACAGACGATAACGATTGACATTGCATTTCATTTAAATTTTTGTGGATCAATATTGACGGGAAAGCAAGAAGCCGGAAGAAAGTTCTTCCACAAAGGAAGGACGAGAGAAGAAACTGTTACCAATTTCAAGTGTAAATCAAATGTTTGCTTTTATTTTTTTTTTATTTTGTGCTCTTAGGATGAACGGTGAAAAATGAATTAAAAATTAAAAATAAAAACACTTTTTTTAGTTTTTATTTTATGATTTTATGGGTTGACGGAAATTGTAAAAATGTAAAATCTTTAATTTCTAACAAATTTTGAAAATGTTTTATTTGTCCCTAGCAAACTGCTCTGAAAATCATTTTAATAACTTTCTCTCAAGATAAGAAATGGTATCATTTTTTTCGGTCGATTTCGTCGTTTAAAATTTAAAAAACACTGTTCAACGTAAAAACTGCACTTTGTCTGTTTAACAAAAAAAAAAAATACCATTCATTTTAATATCTAATTTTAAAAAAACATTTTTCCGACTATTTTTCTTTAAGCTTTGTGTTTTTTATTAATTTAATTTTACAATAATTTCGAGAGAAAAAATAGAAAAAGAAAGATGATCTTTATCTCAATCTGGCCAAATATAACAATAAAATAACTGAGAGTATTTATTTGACGTTTGGGTTTTTTTTTTTCCTTTTATCTTGGAAGATTTTATACGTGATTGTCAATGTCCTCCAACTCTCAATGACTGGGTGTAATTATTACAATGTAATAAGCCGCAGAAGCCTTAAGGTTGTTTTTCTCATTCATTGACCACGAGTATTTCGTGTATGTTTGCTTAAAATAAAAAAAAAACTTTAATTTGTCAAATTCAATTTAATAACATTTAAAACTGAACAAAAAGAAAAAAATGATTCAGTCACTCGTTTTCTTTCTTTATATGAATTTGTGAAATTAAGTGAAAGCTGAAGAGAAGACATAGAGAGAAAGAAAAATATAGAAAGGTCGTTGGTAAAAAAAAATAATAAAGATTTCATATTAATTATCAATTTACAATTTAATTTTTTATCCGTTAGAGTTTATATCAATTCATGGTCTTTCAAAAAAATCAAAAACGAATTAATGAAAGTAATTTTAATTTTTAGAGAGATCCATAACAAAAAGGGCTTTCTTTTTTATTAGGTTGGTGCAAAAATAATGTCGTTTTCTCACATGTTACTATATGTCATATAGTAACATGTGAGAAAACGACATTTTGCACCAACCTAATATTACGGATAAGTAAGTTACACTAAAAACAACTATTACCTTCATATTTTTCCCGTAATAATATTGATAGTATAACTGTTTAAAATAAATAGTTCAGGTTTTTCTTTTTGTGGAAGTTATTCAATAAACGTACTTTAGTTTATTCTTCTAGTGCCACAAGCGCATGTTTTGTAGTAGAGAGTAGTGACTTAAAAAATAAAATAGTGCAGACAAGGAAAGAAAGCTTTTAGTGTAATTTTGGCTTTTGATTTGAGAAGCTAATCTAGCAATTTAATACCAACCTCCATGACTATTCCCAACACGAGACTTTATCATTATTAATATAACTTAAAATGAGAAATCTAATAAACAATTCAGCTTTTTTTATCTTCCGATATTAAAGAGTTCGCCGGTGACTTTTCCTCCTCCCAACTTCTGCGGTTTACTGACTGGTACCTTAGAATCGGAATGTGGACTTGAACAATTTGACACACAGAGTGCATGAGGAACAGAGGCAAACAAGGAGTGGGAGGCTTAATAAAAAAAAAAAAAAAAAAAACCTCACTAAGAGCTTTTTTTAAAAATTAATTTTCAACTTATGCAAGCCCAAGAGCCACTCGAGGTAGAGGCTTACTGAAGGACTTTGTTGCATGAGTGGTAAGGATAAGAGGTAAGAGGTGCAGTTTATGAGGATATGTGAGAAAGATAATTGTTAACCTTGAACAGATTAAGATTGTAGTGGTTGGGAAAGCATCCTCTTGGGAGACTGTTCCACACAGAAATGGTTCATAATAAGAAGCTGTTAGAGTGGAACTTACTTCTCACTAATGAAATACGAAGGGAATATGAGAGTAGTTCACCTAAGTGTATGCAGCATGGTGGGTCTTAGCTGAGAGTGTTAGGAATAAGTAAGGAATTTATCTCACCTGAATATTTTCCATGGAAATAGCAATAGAGTAGCAAAAGGCTTGCAACATTTTGTCTGTGGAAAAGGGATTGTAAGCTGGAAAATAATTCATTACCCACTAGGCTACACAGGCATTTTGAACTCTATCAAGACTGGAAAGGAAGACTGTACAGCTCCAACTCAGACATGGCAGCAGTATTCCATTTTTAGGCTGATCACTCTTGTAAAGCTAGATCATGCCAGGAGGAGTCAGGTACTTACTGGAGCAGTACAGGGAACTGACCATTTTTCCAGCATCTTTAGTGGTTGATTGCATATATGAGTTCCACTTGAGATCTGTCTCAATAAGTGTTCAAGGCAAGAGAGAACACCCGTTCATTGCAATAGATGAAGTTATGGAGCACCATGAAGAACTATAGCACATAGAAGAAGAATCAAACAGCTAACACATTTTTAATTCCAAGTGTTAGATTGCTGAAACTCTTTAATACAGATTCACAAAGGAAAAATTTAAACAGAAAATTTTTTGTCTCAGAGACAAGTATTCTATTTTAAATGCTTCTTTAGGACACAAGTGATTATGGCTCTCTACAGATTTCTCTTCTTTGTTATCTGTAAATTGTTGTGACTTAGGAAAAATAGTGGAGTAGTTTCCTGTTATCTTTTCTGCAATTTTTAATTCAGTAGAACTCTTCTCCTAGACTGGCTACTGCCCAATGCTAGAGAGCCTAATCTGCAGAAGAGATGAAAATTTAACCTTGTAAAATTTTTAACAGAAAAATGTTCAACCCTATTTGAAGGAATGCTACTTGAAGTGGAAAAACATTTCTAATAATTTGATAACTATACATGCTTCAAAGCTGATATGTTGCAGGTTAATTATTTGATACATATGCTCTGTGATTTTTTCTCTTTCTCCATAAATGATAAGACAGTTAAATTTCATTTTAAGTTGGTATCCACTTCATAGGGATATTATATCTTATTAATAATTAAAAAGGCATTTTATTTAATCTGAAATTAATTAATAGAATATATTTCCATAACGTGTCCGCTATAATTTAAAACTGTTTAATTTGTTCTTTTTACCAAATATTGATTTATAAGGATTTTCTAAAGTTTTTCTTTACAAACACAAAGCAACTAAATGACTACATAACACAGTGGAGCAAAATAAAGGGACTTGGCCTGGACAACACCAGATATCATTGCTAGTTCTATACTAAATGACATTCCTATTGTTATTATAGTCTTGATGCTCTAGGCACAGATCTGTTTGCTTTTATTTTATCTGAAATTGATTCATTAATAGAATATATTCCCATAATATGTCTGCTATAATTTGAATCTCTTTAATTTGTTTGTTTTACCAAATTTTAATTTATATGGATTTTTTAAAAGATATTCTTCACTACAAATACATAGCTGCAGAGAGAAGGAATGGATTCTTCCCTTTTCCAAGACTATTAGGGGAAAGTGAACACAAAAAACTAGGCTGAAACTTTGCTCAGCTGATTTTGTTTTCAGCACCAATAACTGTTACACTATCAAGGCATTCCCATATATTCAAAAACAATCAATAATAATGAGAGTATAATATTATAAAATATGATTTTCTTATCAACATTCATCCATCCATCAATCACTATTAAACCTGTATTTCTTAACAGCGGTTCCATTTAAGTCTCTGTGTTTCTAGGCAGGTTACTCAGGTACGTTATATTTTCCTCAAAAGCTGTTCTATTCCAGCATTCAGCATTATGTAAGTAGACTGGTCCAGGTGTGAATGTAGGTTCACTGTGCAGATGACCACTTGACCAGTTCCCTATACTAATATAACTATGGAGTTCAGTCTACCCTTTTGTCATAGATGTTTCTCAAAAGATATTCTATTTCTGCATTCAGCACGATCTAATTAGTCTAGTCCAGGTGTGAATGTCGGTTCACTGTGCGGATGACCGCTTGACCAGTTCCCTCAACATATACAACTATGAAGTCCAGTCTACCACTTTGTGTTAGATGTTTCTCAAGAGCTGTTCTACTTCAGTATTCAGCACTATGTAAGTAGACTGGTCCAGGGGTGAATGTAAGTTCACTGTGCGGATGACAACTTGATCAGTTCCCTCAACATATATATGTTTGGCGTCCAGTCTACCCCTTTGTGTTAGATGTTTCTTAAAAGCCATTCTATTTCAACATTCGGCACTATGTAAGTAGACTGGTCAAGGTGTGAATGTACGGTCATTGTGCAGATGACCACTTGACCAGTTCCCTCTACATATATAACTATGTAGTCCAGTCTCCCCATTTGTGTTAGATATTTCTCAATAGCTATTCTATTTCAACATTCAGCACTATGTAATTAGACTGGCTCAGGTGTGATCATATGATCACTACACAGCTGAGCACCTGACCATTTTCCTTCACTTTTCTTTATTAAAATTCATGCATAGTTTGTCTTGGACCAATAGACTGAGCAGAACCTGCCCCCCCCCCCAAGTTAAAACACAGTCAATGTCATTCAATTGGCCATTGATTATATTGGAAACATGGCTGATTTGCATGCATTAGTCTGTCACTGCATATGCAAATCATGTTGCCTAATAAAAGCACTGACATCAAATGAGTGAGTGTTATATTTCAGTTTAGGTGGAATTATTTACCTGTCTCAGCCAGAAATTCCCCATGCTATATTCCATTTAATTGGATATGTTGATAGATATTTATAAAGCAGCATGGATCAGATATTTATCTCTAAAATTTAGGGATCACAAATGTGTAAAGCTTAAATTTTCCTGACTGTTCCTTTTGACATGTCACCAGATTACCTGTCCTAGCCAAAATCTCCTCAGGGTTAAAATGATATATAAAATGCTCAAGCCCCAGAGCTTTTCCTCATAGGCAGTACCTCTACTATGGGGTAAGGCTAGATTTAAACCCAGTTATTTGAGGTGTCTTTCTCAAAGGTGAAATGCGAAGGAAACTTGAGTAAATTTTGTCCTTCATCCTATGTATGTGTGGATGTTCCCCTTTAAAGTTGGACTTGTGCCATATTCCATGCAAGTGAATAGAGGTCTACATTTTAATACTGTACTGTGAGGTTGTATCAGTCAATGCCACAAAGCAGTGAGGACTGGACTCTAATGAACATGTAGGAATACAAAAGCCGATTACCTCCCTTTGGTTGAGATGGAATCACCTAAGTTATGTGACGATTGCTTAGTGATGTCACTTCATTGTGTGACAAATGTTGTCAGTCAGTTAGCTTCCAGGAGTCAAGTGAGCAGAAAATTTTTAGTATGGATGAGGCTAAATCTACTTTGCCATGCAAGCTGCTAAAGGGTCAACTCATAAACCCATAGCTTCATTTTCCTTTGGGAATATATCCTTACCAGTTATAGAAACTATCTCCAGCTTGCAGTCCTCATATTTGAAAATATCCATGATTCACTATTTTCTTGTTCAAGAAATATATCCTCATTAGTGACATAAAAGAACATAAATCTAGCTCGCTCGAAACTCCATTGGGGATCCTAAATATGACTTCTCCAGATAAACAGAAGAATCCTCAGGTAAATCAAGTTCCTGTTAGAAATTATTACAAGTAAGACTTTCTGTCTCTTTGCCATTTTGTCACTGCTTGTATGGTATTCATGCATTATAGTTTCTCTATGTGGGACACTTGTAAATATTTGTATATAATTTTGTGTATGACTTAGTGGTATAAAACTTTCTGAGAACAAAGCATGTTTATCATTCCTTTTCTTTCAGCTATTCTCTTCCATCCGTGAAGTAAGTTGTTATTTTATCATAAAAATGGCTGGCCACTCATATCTGAGAAAGCATGTCTACCAAGGTAGCTAGCCAATCCCTATTGCAAATGCCTGCTCAGGTCCATTTGCATTTGTTGAGCACCCACATAGCCCACCTGTGGTTTATACTGCAACTATGCTGAGCGGACCTTAATTACAGTTTCTGAGAGAGAGTGTGTTATCTAGCATGATCAACAGTCTGATTAAGGCCAGCACACTCAAACCTCAGTCATGATGACTTGTGACTTTGTGCTAGCACATCCTTTGATGGCTGCCAGTGAATTCTGGCTACCCAATTACACTCACAAGGCTTGGTATGGTTTGCAGGCATTTTCCAAATATGCTGCACACTGGAATTGTTTCCTCCAGATTGATAATATTAAGAAGTCACCTTCCTGACAAATCAACTGTGGTGATATTTGAACCTGGCTCTCATGGTCAGAAAGCAAACATTCTAACTACTCAGCCACGTGTCCATGTGATGGATATAATAATACCCATAATGGGGAAATGAAAACTAAGGGAATATTCATTTCTTGCATAGCACTCCCATTAAACAGCTTTTAATTTATATTGGTATTTCTTTATTGGTCATATAACAAATATGTATTTTTGGCATTTTTTATGTCACTCCAGGCATTATTTCTATTAAATCAGTATCTCTCAACAGCTGTTCAATTTAAATCTCTCTGTTTCTGAGCAGTTGTTCAGGTACGTTGGACTTTTCTTGTATTCTATTCCAGCTCTCAGCACTTATTTTTATTTACAAATTTCAGGTTTGAAACTGTGTCTGTGTCATTGATATTTGTGTATGAAAGAATCCTTTTACATTTCTTGCAAAAAAGATTTTTTTTAAATAAAGAACAAGTGGATATATACATTTTTATGTGTTTTATTTTACAAAAAATACTTTAAATGGATATATGCATATTTTAAACAAGCATTTGCTTGTCAGGTGTGAGTTTTGTTTTTTTTTACATTTTTTGCAAAAAGATTCTTTTTTGTTTAAAGAACAAAAGTATATATTATTTATACTATTTAAATTTGGACCATTGTCCTCATTTTTGTTGTTGCTATCCCAATTTTAAATTGAAATTAAAGGAACTCGGATATGTAATAGAAAGAGAATGTTTTATTCAGATTTGTTCATTTTTCACATGTGCATCCTATCTAAAATGGCTGCTCAGCCACATCTGGGTAAGCTGCCCCTTTTCTGGTTGAAGAGTTGTCAAGTGGAGCAATTTGTGAAGATTAACACCAATGTTCTGGCCTTCATAAGATTTATATCAATCTGGGTAACCTACAGATGAGGCCCTGACAGTGATTCAAAACCAGTTGGAATCAGACCTTTTCACCACACCCCAGGAGAATGTATTAACAATCTAATAGATAATCTGCTGGAAATATTGACGTTCTGTCTATGGACAACATTCTTCCACCTAGAATCTGACATATATGAACAGCAGGAAGCCTTGGTTATGGGTTCCCCATTGTCACCAGTGTTCACAAACATATACATGGAATACTTTGAGGAAATGGCTCTAGGAATAGCACCACTAAAGCCAACAGTATGGCTGAGATATGTAAATGACACCTTCATACACTGGCTGCACCAGGAAGCTATACAAATTCTGCTGGACCATTTGAACTCAATATGACCTTTGATCCAGTTCACAATAGGAAAAGAAAATAATAATCAGTTAACTTGACAGGGTGTACTAATAACTTGCACAGAGAATGGGTTCAAAACATCTGTATATCACTAGCTAACCTTCACCGGACAATACTTCAACTTCAATTCCCACCATCCATACAGTGTGAAGAAAGGGATTGTTTGATGCCTTCAACACCAGGCAAAAATTATAAGTGGTTACCCAGACACATACCAACAAGAAATTATCAGCATCAAGTATACCCATCAGAATAACAATGATCCAACATAATATCTACAGGTGGGAACAGAAAAGACAAGGAAGAAGTCTAGTAAGTCAGTCTACCTAATGTCAAGGAATTATTGGAAATGATAAGATCTGCAGTCCATACAGCATCAGAATAATATTCAGAAGCAGTTCCACTCTAGGGAGAAATCTCTGCAGAGTAAAGCCTAACACAAAGGAGAATATGACTACGAACTGCATATACTCAATTCCTTGCAGTTGTAGCAAAGAATATAAAGATGAAACAAGCTGCCTCCTAAAAGTAATTAAAAATAAAACAAGGGATAAAAGTAAGTAAAAATAAAACAAGGGATAAATCTTTACTTCTTTGAACAGGAGTAGAGATTTATCCCATGTTTCCTGTTTAGGATTGGGTTTCTGGTTGTTTCTAAAGTCTGCTTCAGCTCTGTACTCCTAACACTTGTCCTTTCCTACACTAATGTAACTTCACATGGTAATCCTCTGCCTTGAGTGGCTCTTGGGCTTTGTATTAGGTGAACATTAGTAAAAAATATTCTTGTTATTAAATGTACAATATAAGTAAACCACTTATAAAAAATATTTTGCAGGGATGGGAATAATGGTGGGTACTTATGTAATTGCAGCTCCCCTACAAACCATATAAAGAAAAAAAATTTTAAAAATTGGAAGAAAGATGTTAACATTCATTTTTTTATTTTTTATTTAAATGAGAATTAGACTAATGTTCTCATCTTTGTTGTAATGATCACGTTTCAGCCATTATACCTTCTAGTCTTCTTCAGGTGTCTGCAGATTCGAGTAAACTCCAGGGAATTTCAAATTGAACCCTTTGTTAGAGTAGATTGTTCTCTGAGTCTGTACTAGCCAGACCAGGAATTGAAGTCACAATTACTATGCCATCAAATTCATGAACCAACATCTCTGTAGAACAGTCATGATGCTTGAACTTGGAGCCTTAAACCAAATGTCCCTACTACACACTCTGATTCTGCAGCCTTGCTGTCAAGCTTGACTACCTCCACCACCATTTCTCTTTATTTTGTTATTAATGGTTGACATATGGTATCTATATCTGTGCTAGGCCTACTGAGGAGGCAATATTTTTTTTCACATATTATTGGCTAAACTATTTACTATTTATTAAATAGCACTATTTGGCAGAATATAAAAATGAATAGTGGCTAAGGTCAAAAGGAATTTGAATATTCATATTAATAACAAGGTACTCCTTGTTGCTTTATGAAAATACTATTAATTTTTCTTCCATGTAATAAGAATATTATTATTATTATATGTTTTATATATTCCTATGCAAATCATTATTTTTAAAAGTACTTGTTTTGAAAGATTTTGCCAGTATCAGCAAACACTTTGTTGCAACCAGACTAATTTCTGTCCTACTAAACCCAAACCACAGCAGACTTACAGCTACATCACATTGAAACATTGGTTCCCCTATGATCAATGAAGTTAAGCAATGTTTGGTCAGTACTTAGACAGGTGACCATTTCACAATACCAGCTGCTGTAAGCTTGAATGTATGGTTGGCATAATGGATAGTGACTCAGAATTGTTAATCAAAGAGTTGAATTCCAATTCCAGTTGTTATATTTACTTATGTGCAAATACCCTTTGGAAAGGTATGGATTCACCTCTTTTCTCCCCAGTTATGGGTTAATTAGTAAGATGTGTATCACTAAATCATTATTATCTCAAAAAAAAAAAGAATTCTTACAATCTAAAAAAAATATACTCTGGCTTTAAATAACCTGCAAATGGTTGATAAGTTGTAAAAAAATGAATCAATCAAACCACAGAAAGGTTTTCTTCAATTAACATCGGTAACCAAATTACTTATCTTGGTGTATTTGTTCTTTGAATTGTTTTTATTTATTTTATGCATTGCACATTGACACACATACACTGTCCTGTCACCCCTCATTGTAGTATTTTTGTATCTATACCCTCCACTTTTTGTGTTTTGTACATTTTTTGTGAAACCTTTGGATTTTCTTTTAATATTGGAGAAGTCTCCTTTAAATAAATTTATAATCCTAAATATTTTTTCCCTTTTGTAGGGAACATACTTAGTTATGGAATTTATTTCTTTTAAGCAAAACCTCTTAAAACTTTCTATTAGTTATACTGAACAAACAATCTCTTACTGACTCTGTTAAACATGTAATAATAAGAATAATATTAATAACAATGTACTTAGAAGAACTTTTATGAAAATGCTAATTTTTTTTCCTATGTAAGCAAGATGCAGAAGCTTATCAATCAACATGAGTTTTGTTTGGCTTTCATAGTGGTTTTACAAGTTTCAAATGTTCGAGAATTGATTAGTTATTAATAGTAAAAGGATTATTTTGTCAGGATTGATTAAGATTTGTTTAATTTTTGAGTCAAATATAATTTATGGTGGCTGAATAAAAGATATGGGGATGGGAAAGAGATAAGGAAAAATTATGAGAAAAACCAGTCTAATCAATTGTTTTTTCAAAATGCTGTCAAAAGAGGTGACAAAAGATTTATTTTCTTAGACAACGTAACTTAGTTCTAGACTGCTTTTTATTTTTAAAACTCAAAAAATGAAAAAACGAACATACACTCATACCTCATTTTAATGGATAAAAAGGGGAAACATCAGTCCAATAATGATGATTGTACATAGTTAATAATACTAATGTAAACAAAGTGATGATCCACCAACTAGCAGTTAGTTCTTGAAGCATCAGCTTGTATCTGTTGCCACAACTCCATCCATAGCGGGCGAGGCTTATAAACTGAGTCGGCTTCTCCAGATTTTGTTTGTTGCTTCTGATATCCATTAAAGGGAAGTCTGTAATACTGATGTATGAGTGTATATGTCACAAGGTTTTTACTTTAATTCCTCATACTAACAGATCACAACATCTATCAGAGAGATGAAATTTAAATTTTTATTATTGCATTATTCCAAAATTTTAACACATCAGCAGATAGCGATTAAGGTCAAAAACTGAACACAAATAGTTATTAATTAAAAAAATTAGTAATTAATCTCTAATATTATCCATAACTACATGTACAAGAATGTTGTTTTTGATAAAAGTTAAAAAATAACCATAAATATGTAAAAAATGCGTATATTATCGAAAGTTCCTATTTCCACACTATAGCTATTTGTGCTATGTTATAATTCTTATTATTACCTAAACAATAATAATACTGAATAAATTTTTTAAATATTAAAGTATAGTTAAATTTCCCAGAATAATTCTATGGAGAAGACAAATTGGTATAAAAGTGACAATTGGAAAAAAATCTTGTTTTTTGCCAACACATTTCATCTTCCAACTTTATCAAGGCAAACAATGAAAGTGAAAGGTTTTATTGTTAAATTTTGGATTTAATGTAACTATAACAACATTTCACTTTCATTGTTTGCATTGATAAAGTCAGAAGATAAACGCATTTGCAAAGAATCTAAGATTTTTCCAATTGTCATTTTTTTAAACCATTAAAAAGTATATTTAATCTCATCTCCCTAATAGTTGTTGTGATCTGAAAATAAATAATATTGTAATATTTAAAATTACTGTTTATTTTTTATTTATTTTTATTTATAATTTTGTTTATTTATTACTTATGCACAAAATATTTATATTCGCAAACTCATGCACAAACACACACATATATAGACTCATACCTTGTTTTAAGATAAAAGTGGGGAAAAAATGGTCTAATAATGCTGATTGTCTGTAGTGGCTAATATCAACAATTACATTATAAAAGAAAGAGCAATAATATAGCATTGCCTGTTCAATCAATCACTATCCAATCTGACACTGTAAATATACACTACTTTGTCAGTTAGTTATATACTATATGTGATACATGCTTAGGTGATCATGTATCTTTCAATACATGACTAATGAAGCAGACTTTTTCTGTAGTAGGTTGCCATTTCTTTCTCTGGTTGCCATTCAAGGCTATAGAACCTGGTCTGTCCTGCTATTTACTCATAGCTGGAGGGAGAAGAAGATTCATACCTTTCCTAAGGGTAGTAGCATGTAAGTGAATGTAATGGATTTGACTGGAATTCGAACTCGGCTCTCTGATTTCTCAATCTGAGCCACTATCCATTATTCCACCATGCCTCACTATTTTGTGCTACTGTTAAATTCACCCTTTTCTCCTTTCCACTCTTCCTCCAGGCATCATAGTTATAGAAAAAAAATGAATATAAAAGCACTTAAACACATTGGCATATAAAAAATGGGATAAACCCTGAAGCAATAAGCTACACATGTAGTTACACTAATGTAAACAAAGTGATGGGCCCACCAACTAGCGGTCAAAACAGCAGCTTGTATCCAGTCTTGCCACAATTCTGTCTGTAGCATGTGGGACTTACAAACTGAGTCAGCTACTCCAGATTTTTCCATTGCTTCCAATATCCATTAAAAAGCAGTTCGTAATACTGAGGTAAGTGTGTACATTAAATTTACACAGGTACCCATAGATAATTACATCCTGTTATATAAAATGTTTTAAAAAAATATTGGACAAATATAAAATTTTTCCAACCTTTTAAGCTTTATCTGACTGACAAAATAAATCTGTCTTGTTCTGTTTGAATATGAAATAACAGTAAGATATTAGCATCATCCAATCAAATGTTTGCAGCTATCATTGATAAGTAATCTCTGATTATATGTAATATAGACATTGGAAACAAGTTAATATGTCTTCGATCAATATTGGAAATGAAGAAGAGAGGATTTCTACTTTTGGAACAGATAAGAATTTTATGAAATGCTGATCCTGTCACTAAAATTCCATCTGAGAACTTCAGAAGACATTTGTTCAATAAATTTAATATCCTGTACATGAGTGAGGATAGGAGAGTTAGTTTAAATAAGAAAAATAGATTTTGTAAAATAAATTTGGTTGCAAATCTGGGTTATCAGGCAGATGCAGGATTTTGAGATAAAAACTCATTCAATAATAATGAAGGGTAAAAAAAAATCGAATAAATGAAGAGATAAAATCAAAAATATTTGGTATATATCTCATTATGATTGCTTAGTGTCTCTCAGTATGATGATGAGCAAGATGAAATAAAAAATAAAATTAATTCAATGTAACATTTTTGATGATTTTCTTTCCATTTTGAATAATTAGTCATCCATCTTAAAATGGTAAAAAAAGCAGAAAAAAATCCCTAGTCTCAATGCATTTTTATGCATACCAAAATAAGGTTGTGGAAAAATTAAATAAAATCAATAAAAAAAAAAAATTCCTGTAAAATTAGTAATAAAGGAACTGGAAAGGGTTTTGGTCATGTGTGCAATTTTATGACCCCCACTTCCAAAAATGACAGAACTAAACTCTCTTTCTACTTTCTAATACAGAGTGCTAAGATGCATTTTGCAGAACCTTCAATGAAGTAAATACAACCTTTACTATAGTTGTTCCAACTCAGTGCAATGCTGATTTGAGCTCGACCATTGTAACCATTCTTATCATTACTTACCCTAACTTACTTCTGGACCAGAAAAAGAAAACAGACATATGCAAGAAACGTTGAAAATTCTGTTTCCCTACAGTTTATATATATAAAAAAAGAATATACTGTCAGTAGAAGAAACCCAAGGTTTTGTTGCTTCTACTATAATTGTTTATATGTGAACATGCACATCTACAATACACCAATTTGTAACCTTAAATTCTATAATGATTTTTACAATAATGTCCATGGAAGATAACATTTAATCTTAGATTTGTACAAGTTAAGATTGTAATGATCGGGGAAGCATCCTTTTGGGAGTTGGTTCCACAAAATAGCAGTTCATGGAAAGAAGCTGTTCCAGTAGAACTAACCAATGGAATATGAAGATTTAAGGAAAAATGTTATTCACCCCCATGACAACACAAGGCTGCATAAAGCAAGAATAACATAAGAAAAAAAATTCGGAACTTGGTTGGTCTGTTCTATTCCACTTGCTGTATTCACCTGACCTCTTGCACCAACTGATTACTGTCAGTTTTGATTGCTGAAAAACGCTTTGACGGGGAAAACTTTTTCTAATGAAAACCAGGTTCAAGAGTTTGTTGAAAACTTTTTCATATCAAAACTTTCAAATTTTATTCAAACCGTATCAAAGAGCTACCTGGTTAAGTGGTAAAGTAGTGAGTGCAAAAATAATTATAATTCCTTTCACCCACACTCTTCAAATTCTGAGGACTGAGGAAAAATAAGGAAAAAAATTTGTAAGCCTATGTGAAATTTTCTTTGGGCCAATGAAAACCTTGCCTTCACAGAAATTAGCTGGTCAACCCAGAAGAAGAAAAGAAGGTAGTGAGCCTACATAAAATTCTTTTTGATATAAAATGAGGAGAAAAATTAAATTAATGAGAGAAGAGTGTCTCAAGTCATGTGAAACGTTTCATTTCTGTTCACAGCATCCTGTGTTGAAGTTCTCACCAGCATAAAATCATTCACAAATAAATTATTGGCTTCTAACAGCATGCAGTACTTTAAAGAATTTTATCTTAACAATCCAAGACAGCTAAGTATTTAAAACTATCTCTTTTCATTTACTTTTGAACATATGGAAGTCATATATCCTTTTGTTGAGCAACAAACTTCTTTACCTTTTTCTTCAACATTTTTCAATATCATTTTGTGTCAGATCATTTAATCTGTTGTATGATGATATGTTAAAACTACAGACTTTAAGAATTCTGATTTATTTTCCTGAAATGAGCTATTGACACTATTTTAAGCATGTAAATTCAGGAATAAATTCTTGATATTGTTTTGTTAAAGTTAACCATGTATTTTCTCATCATTATTGATTATAGTTTATAATTATAATCAATTAAAATTATAATTTTTTAATTCTATACTACCAGATTTTTTTAGAAACCTATAATTATTAGAAATTTTTTTAAAAACCTATGTTAGCAGAGTTTTCTAGAAACCTATAATACTAGATTAAAAGATCAGAGGTTTAAGATTTATTGAATTGGACCAGTGGTTTAAGTTACACATAATTGGGCCAGAGATTTAATATTTATGCAATTGAACCAGATATTCTTTTAGGAAACTAAAGAAATTAGGTTACTTATAAAAATGATAAATTCAAAAAATGGACAAAAAGAAAAGAAAAAATTGTAAAATAATTTGTGTTTTCCTACAACTTGTTACCTTTATTATTACATGTATAATATACACATGTACAAATATGTTATTATCATCCTTTATTAATCTTCTTGGTGTGGGTAAATCAACTGTTCATTTTAAGGCTGAAGTCCCACACCATTATAGTAACAAGTCATTGTAAATAATGAAGAATATGTAATTGAATAAAATGTAATTGAATAAAATGTAATTGTATTTTATTTTTTGAAGGATAAATTTGATAAACAAAAGTAGAAACTGTTTATGACTTAACCTAATATTTAGTTTCAATTTAAACAATTTCAAGAAAATAACAGAATTAAAACCTTTTTCTATGATACAGTGGAGAACTGAAAATTAAACAAATTGTCAAAATATGTTTATGTTGAAATGATCTTATCTCCAAAATTTAGCAAATATATAGTTTTTTAAATGTAACTGAAAATTTTTTATTGCCATATAAAAATATTTTGCAGATGTGGAAAATATGGTTATTCAAACTGAAAACCAAATATATTTTTTTATTAATTGCAGGTACATTTTGCAGAAGTTTTTTTTCTGAATTGGATCATGTTTACCATGTTTGCCGTAGTCTCTGAATATGGAATCCAGTGAAGTCCATAATCTGTTCAATATCAGAGGTTGGCAGTGAAGATTCAGAGAAAGTAGTAGCTGTTAATAATTCTTTAAGTCTTCCATATCAGGTTGGCAGTGCAGACAATTTGGGAG
The DNA here is from genome assembly GCA_963932145.1 of Acanthosepion lycidas. NCBI lineage: Eukaryota > Metazoa > Mollusca > Cephalopoda > Sepiida > Sepiidae > Acanthosepion > Acanthosepion lycidas. Next base: position 41,663,534 of record OZ010596.1, on the reverse strand, counting down.
AAAAAAAATGGCTGCCTTTATACATGTCGCATTGAATATTTTGAGCTTTCTGATTGGTTAACCCTTCTATTGGTGAACTATAAAATGAGTCAGCTCATTTAGGCTAGCTCACTAGTACTTACATACCCAAAAAACTGCAACAGATCAGTATGACTATCATTTTGTACTTTTGCTTAACATGAATTTCTCTTTTTCTTTTCTTACATATAATTGCAGATATGAGTATGATTTAACAGGGATTGGTGCAGGAAGTGGAACTGACAGGCTAATTTCCGAGCTAATCTGTTGCATTCACTTTCACACAAACACCTTTCAGAAAGGCAGGAATCCGCCTCTCCTTCCTGCTGCTTTGGTGTACATAGCAGAGCAGACTCTCTCTAGACATGGGCAGCAATCAGTCTAGGATGGAGATAACTCTGAATTCAAAAACAAAAGAGGGATGGTCTCCATCAGGTTATCCTACCTTAGACAAACCCATTGCTGCTACAGTTTCAGTACCTACAGTGCACCTATTATTTTTAATGGGTTACAGGACTTATGGTTAAGGAATAAAATAAATAACATATGATATTCATATCTAAATATTACTTAAATAGAATAAATTACTCCTTATCATTATCTTGACAATATCATTCAGTTAAAATCTGGGATCTAACAATTCTATTTCACAAGACACGTAGATTACAATACTAAGTTCATTGAGAACTTAGTGTCAAAACTGTCGCAGTTTAAAAAACATGGCTTTGTGTAATAGACCTACTGTTAAATGATTTAAGATTAAAAATAAAATTAGATATGGAAAAATTCAACTTTATGATAATAATGAAACTAAAATATAAAAAAATATCTATATTCAAAGCACTCAGAAGAATATAAATTGATTAAAATAATCATGCAAAATTAAAAATATATTTTAATGATTCTTGCATTCAGAAAGTGGCCAAATATTTTACACAACTGATTACACTCATTTCTTTATCTCTCACAAATACTTTATTTTTTATCTACATAAAAATGTTAATTTCATATATATATATGTGTGTGTGTGTGTGCGTGAATGTATTCTTTTGTATATGTATATATGTGTTTGTATATGCATGTGTTTTTATCACTTTAAACATTATTTTTAGTGGATGCTCATATTTGGCCTGAATATTTGAGAAATCTTATTAAAGAGAAATATGTGCTCTTGGGCAGGAATTGAACCTGCAGCCCTCAGGGCAGAGGGGAACTGTCATTAGATTCAATGTGCCTTAACTGACTTGGCCACAGAGCAGCCTAGCCACTCAAATAAATTTTGAAATGTACCTTTAAACAAAATCCTTTTTGTATTAAAAGCATGTCAGATGATGATTATTATTATTCTAATTTATAAATTAAAATAAAAAAACAAAAAACAAAACAAAGGTAACTCCAACATTTAGGTATTTAAATCCTTCACTAAATATACTAAAACTAGATGAAGCGCCCTTCTATACTGGGTAAGAAGTTCCAGCTGGTTATAACATCTTGTTTCGACAGTTGCTGGTGATTGTTGCTGGCCTTGTTTTGACAGTAAGGCCCTTACTGTTAATCCCCTTTTGAGTAAAGAGAAGGTGATGTTGTAGCCAAGGTGAAATGAGAGAAAGAAAAGACTAAAGAAACTTTGTTGTTGTATCAAAACAAAGAAATAAACAACAATAACTAACAATCTGAATACAAATTCACACAGAAATCTGAATAAAATTTAATAACAATAATACAATTAAGTGGTAGAGAGGTGTTCCAAGAAGTATTAAAAGAGCTCATAAAAGATGTATTGAAATAAAGCTTGAGAAAACAAATGTCTATTATGCATGGATGTGTGGATGTTTGCTTAATATGTGTAGGTATGAAAATATATATTGTCTGTGTGTGAGTATATGTGTATGTATTTTAGGATAGAAGAAACTTAGGAGGTTTCTTTTATTGTGGTTGATGTAGTTCATATCTGGGGTGAAACTTTATCTCACAAATGAGTGCCCAAATGTACCATATGTGGTTGCCGTGAGTACTTGTGTGAGTCTCCCTGTTGGCTTTTGGTGTGTTCACATATAGGGCATGTCGTGTTCCCATTTGTTAGGAAGAGTTACACGGTGTGATTACTACTATGTCCACATCGGATGACAGTAAATCTGCTTTTTCATGTCTATTTTTAAACTTGACAAAACTGGGAATTTGAAAATGTATTTTTATTTATTTTTGTGTATTTTTGAAGTCCCAACAAATGACAAACTGTTCTTGATATCTGATAATGAGCTGGCAATTTTTTTCTTGATGTTTTTTGAAAATTTAAATTTAATACAATTAATCTTTTAACAATATGGCTTTCCAATTATTATTTACAGTCATCATCTTGATCAGAGTTCCCTCTTTCTCTCTGAGGAAAACAAAAGCTTTTCTGATTTTTAAAAACCATCCCTGGATTCAACAAGTATGCATCTCAAATTTAAAGGTTCTACATGAAATGGTTTGGCTGTGTATATCAAACAAATGATATATATATATATATATATATATATATATATATATATATATATATATATATATATATATATATATGTATACATTATTTGAACTACTGTCCTCATCTTTGTCACCATATTTATTGCAACATTTTGGCCATTGTACGGCCTTCTTTAGGTGGTTGGAATGTCAAACTGAACCCTTTATTTCGCTCACTGGGGTAGACTGTTCTAGTTCCATGTGCCATGTTTTAATGGATGTCAGTTATCAGTTATCTCCTTAATTTCCTTCTGAAAGTTCTCCACTGCCTTAACTGGTAAGCAAAATAATAATGTACATAATACCTCATCTCAGAAATTATAGACATATATATATATATATATATATATATATATATATATATATATATATATATATATATATACATATATATCTTCTCCACAATAGCCCCTGCTAACATGCATAAGTGTAAAAAAATGACACCATCCAAGGCTGATCCTCATTTATCGTTCACAATAGGAAAGTCCACCATATATATATATATATATATATATATATATATATATATATATATATATATAGGATTAATACAAATATGAATTTTGTCACTTAGCTGATTGCTGTTATATTCAGCACCCTGACTCCAGAGTTTCATAGATAAACCTTTTTAGTAATTGTTTGGTCCACTCGTCAGGAGGTTTCAGTAATCCACTGCAGATTTTCTCATTTTTATTATTTTTTTTATTAAGTTAAAAAATAATAATTTATGTGCTTTTTATTGGTGTTAGGTTGATTTTTTTTCTTCATCGTAAGTGTGAGTACACATGTGTCTGTCTGTATGCCTGTACATGTGAACATGTGTTGTGGTTATTTTGCCTTTTCATTGTTTTCTTTTCTCTTTATAATCTCTCATTTCCTTCTTTTTCTCTTGTCTCTGAGTGTCAAAATTAATGTAACAATATCATTTCCACTGTCACAGGTGAGGCTTTTTAAAAAATTTTTTTCCTCAAATATTCTGGGGTTTTATTAAATTTGGAAGATATAGGTGTATTCTGTTTATTTATCTTTAAAGAATTATTTTTTTTAATTAATGCTTAAATGGCAAAGTCAATATTTGTTTATATAAAGGCAGAGAATATTTTTTTTCTTTAAAGTTTAGTTCAGATGCAGATTTAGCCTGCAGCTGACCAAAAGTTACTCTCTCTCAGCTGAACTCCTCACTGGTGAGATCCTTGGAATCATTACACATAGACTTGACCTCCCAGTTCAGTGCCAGAGGTGATGAACTAGGTTTTATTTTTTTGCCGCTTGACATTAGAGTAAACAGATTATTGTTAAAGATAACAATTATTATTATTACTATTTCTGTTGTTGTTGTTAAAACATTTGTTTCAATGTTAAACAATAAAAAATAATTGACTATCTATATAATACTAAAAGTTTGTGATTGCATGCATGTTTGTGTATTGTGTCCACCTGGTGCATAACAAATTCCAAGTTGCTTATACAGTAAATATTTTTATTTTAACTTTCTTCAAACAGACAATTTTTTTAATTAAAATATTGTCTATTGAAGATAGACACAAAGAGATCCCGCTTTGCTGTTTTGTCCAGTTGTTTGTAGAGTAATTATTTATATTTCAGCTTTCTTTAAACAAACAATATTTTAAATATTTAAAAAATACTTTTAAGTTAATCTGATTTAAAGTTCAAACTTATCCCAGAAGTTCTATTCTATAGAAGTTCTATTAGGTTGGTGCAAAAATAATGTCGTTTTCTCACATATGTTACTATGTGAGAAAACGACATTATTTTGCACCAACCTAATATAAACATTGCCGAGGGGGTGAAGGTAGTTAAAATAAAAACAGTGTCATGGGAAAAACCATCATTTAGACAATCCACTTTTTTACAAACACAAAAATCCATGTTTGCCAAATTAACATTACAAAATATATGTTAGGATTTGAGATGTCTCTTCTATAAATTCAAAAATATATCTGCTTCCAAAAAAAAAAGTTAAATAAATAAAACTTGATAATTTGTGCTAAATATATAAATAAGTTAGCAAATATAAATTATTTGCAAATATTTGCTTATTAATAAAATAAGCTCATCAAATGACACTAATTTTTTTTTTAAGGACAAGTGATGAATACAAATGTGAGGAGACATGATGGAGTAATGGATAGTGGCTCAGATTGAGGATTCGGAGAGCCGTTTTCAAATTCCATTTGAATCCATTACATTCATTTATATGCTAATACCTTTGGAATAGGTATGAATCCTTTTCTTCTCCCCCCAGCTATGGGTAAATAGCAGGACAGACTAGGTTCTATAGCCTTGGATGGCAACTTGTCTACCGCAGAAAGAAATGGCAACCTACTGTGGGAAAAAATCTGCCTTATCAGTCATGTATCAAAAGATACATGATTGCCTAAGCATGTATCATGCATGTCACATAACTGATGAATATCAGTTAACTTAAAGAATAAACAAATTGTGACCATAATAAATAAAATATGTATTTTAATAAAAAAAAATAAATATACAATATAATTGTCAATTTCCTTATTTTTAAAACCCATTGCTTTCTTGGAGTGATGAAAAATATACCTATTCACAGCAACTTCCAGCATGATATAGATATCTACATTTATGAAAAAACATTTTCAAGTATTTCGTATTGTCACTTCAGTGGATGCCTTTCTTTAAATATTAAATAATATAAAGAATTCTTTACTTGTTACTCTGGCATTATCTATCTTTGTATGCTAGGTATCGCCACAGACTTTGTAAAAAATTTTGAGTTTCATTGATTTTTGGTAATTTGCTGAATTTTCTGTATGTTCACATTTGATGTTGCAATTTTTAAATTCATCCCATTTTTTATCCCACAAGAGTTTCTTTTATTAAATAAAGAAATATTTGAAGACTCAAAAAATATCAACTTTAATGCCATTATCGTATGTGAACATTTTTAAAAAGAATTTTATTTTATTTTTTTCCTTTTAGCAAGTGTTAAATTATTTTTGCTATTGATGTACAAAAAGTGCATAATTCTGATATCTCACTTTGTCTGACTAATATTCAATATCAGAAGAGTATTATGAATTAATTTAGTTTTACATCTCCTATATTGTCAGTTTCTGCATCTTGAAAGTACTATTTTCTGATTCATCAGTATAGGTGTTTGTCTTTTATTCATATGTCTCTGTTTTCCAGCATTTATTTACAGATTCTTGTATACAAAAATAACCAATACTTACTTCCGTAATTAATTGTAAGTTGTTATTTTAATTTTTTATTATGTTAAAAACAATTATTTGTCTTATTTTTTTCCTGTATAATTTGATCCCCTTGCCATCAATAAAATTTTCAGAATTACCACAAAACTATTTCATTTGCAAAAAAGAACACTTCACTGTAATTTTTCTAAAATTTGCTTGGAGAATAACTGTTTTTCTTTTCATAACACAAATTATATTTATGCTACATTTTTATTTTGGTAGCACCTTCAAAGTTTATTCTTTATTCTAAGTTTAATAAAAGTGTATAGAATAAAAATTCATATTCTTAAAATATTGGTTTAAGAAAATTTATTTTTAAACATAAATAACAAATTCTTGATTATTGCACTGCTGGTCTTCTGTATTTCTTTAGGTTTTATTTTTTTTGCACACTTTTTCAGACAGGGGTATAATTACAGTGTTTCTATTTTGTCTTTTGACCTCACAGGCTACTGTGTGTAAATAAAATGTTATTTTCATTCTATTTGAAGTAAAAGGTAATCATTATTTATAGAAAATCCAGTGAATTACATCTTAAATTTACTAATATACTTTGAAACTCATCTCCAGGACAAATATTAGATTTTAAAGAGACTTGAAAATTTGTTGTTTACATTATTTGTATAGAATGGTAACTTAATGTGTTGATGAGTCATGAAAAATCGTACCAATGTTTTAAAAATGCCCCCAAAATTTATTTACATATGGAAATTAATTTTTCTTTTAATTCAGATTAATTTTTGATCATTATCTTTCAAATGAAACCAAACTTTAAGTTCAAAGAATTAAAATTATTTAAAATGTATTTTTTTTTTTTTTGTGTGTGTGTGTCTGTGGTGGTATCTATGTTGTGTATAGTTCTAATGCAAACTTTACAAAAACATTCTTGTTGAGGGTTTCTTCATATAAAGCCAGGTCTTATAGAATACTAAGAACCCCTAGCTATGAAATATATCAAATATTTCCCTGTAGAAGTTAGAAACTGATTTTAATGGTCAACTATTTCTTGGTGGATTGATTTACTGTGAATTTCTATTGCAAACAAAGTAGACTCCTAAACTCCTGAAGTACATGACAAAAATAGACTATTCATTAATTTTATGCTTTTCACTGATCCTTGGCTATTTTGTGAATACAAACTTTATTTAAGACCCTACATCTACCTACCTTTCTATGTATAGTATCTACTTAGTTCATTTACTTTCTAAACATACCTTTAAAAAAGACCCGTTTTGGAGTTTTTATTTGTATAAAGTCAGAACTTAAAAGTTACTCAGGAACCCTAGCTGAATAAGTGACCCTCTATATAAATTTAGGTTTGAAATAAATCTAATATCTTCTGTTTAAATCTCTCTGACTCTTGCTGACCTTTTAGTTAAAGTTTAATTAGACATTATCAATTCCAATTCTGATGAAAACCAAAATTTACATTAAACTTTTTATAAAGAATTGTTTTTTAAAGGTTTTACTTGATTCGATATTTAAATTCAACTGTAATTGATTTTTATTTATTTGTTTAAATTGTAGTTACATATTTGAATTTATTTATTACTTAATTTAATTTATAGTTGATTTGTTTAAAAATTTGTTTGACTCATATTTAAATTTATTTGAATTTAATTTACTAGTGAGTGCCATATTGCCTTGTTCTGTTTGATGATGAAGATTGACAGTATAATGATAAGTTTGTCCTTTCATTCTGAAACAATATGTTCCTTTGCCACTGTGTGACATTTATCTTTGCACCAAAGGACATAAATGAAGATGCATTGTTGTAGTTTTAAATGTTTGCCTTAAATTTCACTAAACTATACTATTGAAAAAATAATTATATGTTCATGCATATTCATGACTAATTGAAATTTTATTAACAATTCCCACAAACTTTATTAGAACATTTACCTGTATCAGATAAAACGAGTGCATTTTCATTGAATATATATTGTAAATGGATATTTAGACACGTAAGCTGTCATTGTAAGAATTTTCGGATAAGTAAATCTATCTTTCAGACTACTCTTCTCCTCCACCTGGTGTTTAAGAACTCCCTGTCAAAAGTATTTTCAGATGAGTAATAAAAATTGCAAAAAAGCATGCATGAGTAATTTATTTCTGACGTCAATCTTGACGGTGAATAAACAGTACTTACGTTCATAATTTAATCAAAAAATTAGAGTTATAAAATCTGTGGAATTTTCATGGGTGCAGCTCCCCACCCCCCAGATCTCATTTTGGGGAGGTCTGCATTAATGGATTAGAATTCGAAACCTATAGTATCAGATTTTTTTTAGAAACCTACAATTATTAGCAATGTTTTTAGAAACATGGAGTACCAGATGTTTTAAGAAAACTATAATTAATAGCTAATTTCCTAGAAAAAACTATAATACCAGATTTTTTTAGAAACCTATATTAGCTAATTTTCTAGAAAAACTATAATACCAGATTTTTTAGAAACCTATATTAGCTAATTTTCTAGAAAAAACTAATACCAGATTTTTTTAGAAAAAATGTAGAAAAGCTAATTTTCTAGAAAGCTATGACAAATTTTTTTAGCAAATATTTTAAAAACCTATGATACCAGATTTTTAGAAACCTATAAGATGTTTTTTTTAGAAACATATAATTACTAGCTGATTTTCTAGAAAAAACTATACCAATTTTTTTAAAAACCTATACCAGATATTTTAGAATTCTATAATACCATATTTTTAGAAACCTCTAATGCCAGTTTTTTTAGAAGCCTATATTAGCAATTTTTTTAAAAATCTATAAAACCAGATTTTTTTAGAAACATAATTAGCAAATTTTTAAAAAATCTGATATCATATTTAGAAACCTATACCAAAGTTTTAGAAAACTATACCTGATTTTTTTTTTGGAAACCTATTTTAGTAAATTTTTTAAAAACCTATAATACCATTTTTAGAAACTTAATTAGTATTTTTTTTAAAACCTATGCCAGAATTATTTAGAAACTTATACCATTATCTTTAGAAACCAATAATTTTTAGCAAAATTTTAAAAGCATATAATACCAGATTTTTTTAGAAATCTATACCAGTATTTTCAGAAACATAATTATTAGCAAATATTTAAAAACCCTATACCAGATTGTTTTAGAAACATAATTATGAGCAAATTTTTAAAAAACTCGATTCCAGATTTTTTTGAAAAACCTATAAAACATTTTTTCTGGAAACCTATAATACCAGGTTTTTAGAAATCTATAATGTTAGATTTTTTAGAAATCTATAATAGCAGATTTTTTAGAAATCTATCATTAGCAATTTTTTTAAAAAGCTATAATACCAGATTATTTTAGAAACATAATTATTAGCAAGTTTTTTAAAACCTAGACTAGATTTTTTGAAAAATCTATAATTCCTGATTTTTTTAGAAACTTATAATACCAGCTTTTTAGAAACCTATTATGCCAGATTTTTTTTAGTAATCTATACTACTAGATTTTTTTTAGAAACCTATAATTATTAGAAATTTTTTTAAAAACCTATGTTAGCAGAGTTTTCTAGAAACCTATAATACTAGATTAAAGATCAGAGGTTTAAGATTTATTGAATTGGACCAGAGGTTTAAGTTGCACATAATTGGGCCAGAGATTTAATATTTACAGAATTGAACCAGATATTCCTTTAGGAAACTAAAGAAATTAGGTTACTTATAAAAAAGATAAATTCAAAAAATGGACAAAAAGAAAAGAAAAAATTGTAAAATAATTTGTGTTTTCCTACAACTTGTTACCTTTATTATTACATGTATAATATACACATGTACAAATATGTAGAGATATATAAACAAATGCATAGCAAGTAAATGCTCATCTATAATGCATCCATACAAATACATATCAAAATGCATATACAAGCTAATAATCATACAAAATGGACACATAACATGAATACAAGGAGACAGGAATTTAATACAAACAAGATCAGGTGACATGATAGAAAGCATTTGCTCACTTATATGGTGAGTTCCATCATATAATTGCATGAGGAATCTAATATTTCCCCAAACTAGAAACATTTAAATGCTAATAATTATACCTTGTAAAGATTCTACATCATCTTGTTTTCTTTTTTTCCGTACATATCTTAATGCATAGATATTAGAGTAATTGCCTGGAGATAAGGTGGTTTGCTTTGGAATGTTTTTCTTTTTTACCCTTTTAGATAAGCAACTCATTTCAACAAGTCCAATATTTGGAATAAAACCTCAGATTTTTTGAAAAGGAATTTGTAGTTCCAAATATTGACTAACTGTTGTTACATACAATTAAAAAAAATGGTTACTATCTTAAAATAAAATCTACTTGGAAAGGATCAAATTTAAAATAGATTTTATGGAAACAAAATGTCATAAAAAAAATAATTTTATTCTAGTATGTGCAAAAGAATTTGGTTTGACTATCATTTTCTTTTCTTTATTTTTAACAGGAAAGCAAAATGCATTAAAATATGTCAAAATACACTAGGTATTTTATTGCATTCTAATTAAAAGTAATTTTCTTCCTCCAGTAGTTGGCCATTATTTTAGGGGAAAATATTTGAGTCAACAAATAAAAAGATAAAGCCAAATTCTTTTTTATTTTATTTTTTTCACAAATATTTTTGGAGATCTTAGATATAAAAATTTAAATACTAAATCCTTTTGAAAAAATTCCTTAATAGGTTATATGTTTAATATTGATATAAAATTGCTTGATCAAAAGATTCCAATGAGTTCTTTGGAAAATTTTGTACCTTCTTATAGAAAAAGATTATAAAATAATTATAACAAATAAAAGTTTTTTTATAAAAAGCATTTGTCTGTCTGTGTGTCTGGCTTAAACTTCCATATATATTTTGATTCAGTGCATCCTAAGGGTTTTCATAAATAATTTATTAATGTACCCTTTATTTATGGAAGTGAAGATATTTGTTAATTAAGACATATGTAATAATTAACATTAGAAAATATAGCCAAAAATATGCCAATATTTAATCATGTCCAATTTAAACCCAATGTCATATCATTATTTTTTTTAAAAATAAACAGTAGCAAAGTTACTGAATGAATGAATTGTAGAATATTATATATTTTTTGTTTAATAAATGACAACTGTAAAAAAATTATTATTAATAAAATTATTTATTTTATATAAAAAAGCAAATATAAAAAAGCTAAAAATTTAACAAAAAAATTAAAGTTTATATTTATTTAGATACATCATGCCATTATTTAAAAATAAAAACGGCCCAAAATTAAAAACATACACTAGCAAGAATACCTAGTGTTGCCTGTGTATTATATAAAAATAACACCAGTAATGTAAAAATTCATGACAAACAATATTTGTTACAATTGAATTTTGTTGTTATTTTGATATAATAGACAGACAATACCAGATAACCCTGATACTCTAGAATAAATTTGAAAATGTCAAAGAAATTGTGAGAAACCCAAGTGTAAAACTAGGAAAATATGTTTAGAGGGTAAAAGGAAAGGAAGAGTCAAATAATGAAATAATTTACAGTCATTTTGTATTGTCAGTCAGATTATGTAATATTTCTTTTCAATACTAGAAATGTCCAAGTTTTAAAAGACATTGTCTTCAGCTTACTAACATTCTAATTAACTTTTGCTGAAGTATATTTGCTTATGTTGATGCTTTTAAAAGTTTTGGAGGCCGACTGCATGAATTTCTGTTTTTCTTATTGATAAAAATATTTTTGTGATTAAATCAATTTGTTGGATAACAGAAACAAATATCACTCATCGTATATTTAACAGCTTTACTTCATGATGACGATGTTATAGATTATATATATACATGGCACACATGGACTGCTCCACTCTCTTGTCAGTAGGCTATAAATATTGAGGTATTATTAGGTTGGTGCAAAAATAATGTCGTTTTCTCACATAGTAACATATGTGAGAAAACGAAATTATTTTTGCACCAACCTAATACTACAGTCATTTCTTAATTTGTCTGATGATTGCTATATGTGCATGAAATTCAGTGTTGCATTGAGCAGTGAGGAATATATATATATATATATATATATATATATATATATATATATATATATATATATGCATGCAGGTTTGATTGAAGACCAATGAAAGTTCTTTGTTTAAGATTATTTAATTTATTTTTTATGATTCAGATCATTTTTCTGGATAACAGGGAAAAAATCAACATAAATTGTTATCTTCTGAATGTTTTCAGCTTTCATAAGACATTGTGTGTGTGAGAGTGTGGATTCTATTTTTCTTTGTTGAATGACATGTTTTTCTTTTCATGTATCATGTCATCTTGCATCAGTTTGTCACTTTTTATGCTTGTTTCTAAATTGAATGAAATTTTATTAATATTATGTTGTTTGTCTTTTATGGTTAAGGATTTTAATATTTGTAGTTATTTTCTAGAGTTTATATGGTATAGTATTTTTGTGGTGTTATTGATAAGGATTTGTCAAATTTCTTGTTTTATTGTATGTACATTATAATTTTATTTTGAGTTTAGAAGCACCTGTTAGTGATCAGTTTCACAACATAAGGTCATCAGGCTCTTTTTTGGAAATTAGTGCTTCAGTTTGGATAGTTAAATAACAATATTCAATTTACATAACACTCAATAATGGTGGTATAAATGTTAGCTCTGTAATAAGTGTGAAGAGAATACTATAAGTGAGCACAAAAGGACCTTTTGAGAAGATCTGAACAAGATGTGCATTCCTTAATAACAGTAACTGAACTTTCCTGAGCTGAGGGAGCTATCACTAAGCAATCTAAAATATGCCAAATCAGATGGTGGGGAACATAGTTTGAACCCTACTGGAGGGCACATTTTCTTTATTAAAATTCTTGAATGAATTGCATAGATGTAATTGACACTGTTTAGAAAAACAGGGCAATTACTCAAACAAATGTATCCACTGAAATATGTTTCAGCAATATATATATATATATATATATATATATATATATATGAGGGATTGCTGTCCAAATACACAATTATTAAATCACATAAACTAGCAGCCAACAAGTAAATAAAAAAACTTAACCACAGTACCGTGTCAGTTATTTTTAATGAAACATGTATAAAAGAGGGATTTCTGCCAAAATACACAATATATATATATATATATATATATATATATATATATATATATATATATAGTGTTCCTCACCAGTAGCACAACTCTGAGTTTCATAAATGTATATTTATTATTAGTATAAATTTTAGCTATTATACAGTTTTATTATCACCAGTACTCACCGTGCTATACTTATATTATATATATGTATATATATATAACATTGAAGTCAACACTGATAAATGATAGTCTGTTTCATGCTTGAACCCAATCTTCATGGTCTAAAAATTACATTCAAGCATGAACAGACTACCACCACTTGGTATTGACCTCAGTGTCCATTTTTATACCTATATATGAACTATCCCTGATATTCAGCACTTTTACCCATAAATATAGCATATCATAAAACTATATATATATATATATATATATATATATATAGATAGATAGATAGATAGATAGACAGACAGTTTTTTTGAAAAAAGTCACAAAGAAAATGTAGTAGAATGTTTACTAGAAGGTAACAAGACATGCTTCTATTTTTTCAGGTAAAAATCACAGAAAAAAAAAAAAAAAAGATTTGTGATATAATTAAATTATTCTAAAAGAATAAAGAGAAACTAATTCATCCATCAGGGTCAGTTTATTCAAAATAATTATTCAAGTATAAATTTGAAAAATTTGTTAGAGACTTTAAAAATAAATTATCTAGAAAAGACAAGACAAAGCATCCAGATCAATTGTTTTCAGCAAATTTGTTATTTTCTGTTCAGAAACTTTAAAAAGTAAATAAAATTTGATATCTGTTCATATGTCTTTAGTATGTAGAAAACAAATTCAAACATTTTTAAATGCAAGAAACTATTTTGAAAGAGTATAACAAACGGAATAGTTCTTTAGACAGAAACATTTCTAATTGAACTGTAAAATTTGATTTAATTACTGGATTAAGAAATTAACTATAAAATAAATGCATTACACACATGATGCTAAAGAAAATTCTTTTAATAAAAAATAGTTTTACAGTTTTTATTTTTGATTTTAAAAATGAAACATCAACTGAGAAAAAGATTCAGAAGACAATATTAAGGCAAAGAGAAAAATTGCGGTAGAGGCAAGAAAACAATAGCATTTTTATTTCAAAGCTAAACAATTCACCATCATGGTCAAAATTAGGTTGAAAACAAAATTAAAAAAAAAATTAAGTTAAAAAGAAAGCGGTTTTAGAATAAAACAAATCTGAAAAAAAATCTTATCAAATTATTTCAATATTCTTAGAAAAAATATACTAACAGATTTCATTGAAAAAAATGAAATATTTTGAAAGTCACCCTTTGTTGATTTGAGAAGGAAATGTGATAGATTATTTAAAGAGAATGTGCGTGTGTGACAATTTTTTTTATATTTGTATTCTGTGTGTGTGTGTGTGTGTGTGTGTATATATATATATATATATATATATATATATATATATATATATTAAAAATATAGTTTTAAGATATGCAATATTTATAGGTAAAAGTGCTCAATACCAGAGATAATAATTGTGTAAAAGAGTGGATATTATGTCAACACTAAGTGGCAATTGATGCTTGAAGATTATGCACGTCCCATTTTTATTTATTAAACAAGCTTCATTATATACACTTTATTATTTATTAAATCTGTTTAAGAAATAAAAATGGGGCGTCTATTTCAAATACGAAGTATCCACTATTTTCTCGATGGGGTAGAGATTTTTTTCAATCACTCTTGATGTGAATCCCCTTATTTTTTTAAATCAATTTATTAGCCATTAGAGTAATTATAAATGCTGTATTTTATTTTTTAAATAAAAATTTTGATAATTTTTTTGTTGCAATACTCATCATCATCATCCACCTACGAACTTTAATACAAAGAAGTAGAAATACATTTCTTAAACTTACATTTTTTTTTCTTCAATTACGTCAGAAACATTAAATTTCACTCAAGTCAACTTTTATTACGCTGATCATAGGTAAATGGGAAATATTATTTTTTTTATCACAAAATAACAAAATCCAGTGTAAAAAATGATCACATTAATTAATTAAAAAAAATGTCTGTTACAAAAAATGGCATGCTCTCAAATTTCAATTTGTATGTGATGAGACTTGTTGAAATGTAGATGTAAACATTTTTTTTAGTTTGAAGTTCTAGAAAATAAATGATTCAAAGATAGATAAATCAGGATCCGTGGTGCTGCTTCTTACATTTCATTTTCATCATCTCACGGATACAATTCCGTTGCTCTTCCACACAGACATGTATCAGTTGGCAATAAAAATTATTCAATTGTTGATAACAAATAATTATAAATGGAGAAAAACGCTTTTTTTGAAGATTTAACTGGATTGGAATGTATTAATAAAGATAGTAATTAAAAATGAAATTAACGCTTATTTTGCCATGTTCAAAATTTCAAGTTGAAATTGGAGAAATTCTATAAAAAAGCAAAAAAAAAAGTAGTTATGAACTTATAAATTAATTAGCTTCATATTGCAAACCAAACACACTTCAAAAGTTTTGATAGTATCTCTAAACAAAACAAAATCATACTGATAAAAATGGGAACTCCAAAAAATGTATAATAAAAAAATTAAGTTCAAGTCATTTGACTGCAGAAGATGCTGAGTTGTCAGGTGACTTTCTTCATCTTAGACAGAAAGATATCAAATGTTGAAATTGAAAAATCAGTTTTCATTATTTTTTTTTTTTAACTTAATTCAGCAAAGTCTTTGACTCTTTGAATATGTGATTTTAACGTTCTTTGAGGAGAATAAAAAGAAAAAAGAAAGAAAATAAACTAGAGACTATCAAAACATTTTTCGAAAGAGTGTTGTTCATATGAGGCACACATCATCATTATTATTATTATATTAGCAAAATAAATATCACATTTTTTTTGTTTATATATCATTGTTTACATTTTTCTTCTTCTTCTCTCTCTCTTAAAGCTTCGGCTGTTAATCTTCTTGCAATTTCTTCAGCTTCTTTTTCTAATTCGGCTTCTTCGTATTCAAAATTTTTCCAAGATTTTCTATCTCCTGCCCTCGTCACATTGTCTGAATCTGTGTATTTCAAATTCCGAGCAACTTCCTCCTTTACCTGTTTCACTTCACTCACCAAAGCATTTATATTCACGGGGTCCATGAATCCGTAGCCCTCAGGATAAAAATTTATATTTTTTTCATAACTATACTGTTTATCGAAAGGGCAAGAAGTCTTATTCAAATTATTGCCGTGGAGTTTAAAGTCATTTAAATCGACGGACGAGGCCGAACATTGAGAATCAAAAGAGTTTGTTGGAGTAGCGTACAAGTACGGATGACCAGACGTAACACTATTGGTAGTAGAGCTGTTATTGTTGGTAGTATTAGCACTGGTAGTCGAAGGACTAGTGTTGTATTTTCTGCCTTCAGGTAAGTTATTTGGTGTTTCATCCTGACGTAACCGTTTAAGTTGGTCACGAAGAGCTTGGTCTGGATCTGGTAAACATTCATCCAAAGCCACGGTGGCTGCTATCTCTTCCAGTAAATCGTCCACTTGTTCTTGTTGCGTTTTACGATCAGCTGCTCGAAAAACAGGTTTCTTAGATTCCTTATATCTCGATGGATCCATCCCCTTTAGCGCAGCCAATCTGTCTTCCAGATGTTCTAGGGTTTCACTTTTGGTAACTACGTTTTTTTCTCTTAACTTTTCGAGCCTTTGTGCAATTTCGATGTCAGCTTTCGCCATTCCACGGTACTTGTTAGAATCGAGTGACACAGAGGTCGTCGACACTTTCTTGTGGCCGCTTGACGCACTTGAAGTAGTTTTACCTGCTCCTGATTTTAAAGCTTCAATTCTCTTTTTATATGCAAGAGGCGGCGAATGAGGCGCTGTGTCAGGTTTGATGTCACCTTTTATTATACCGAAACATCTATTGCACACACTAACTCGAGAATTATTCAATCGAGGAATTTCAATCTTTTTATTAAGACATTTCCCGCAGAAAGCAAATCCACAGTTTTTACAGCCGTGTTCTTTTTTAAAAATACCAAATTCCGTTCCGCAAGAGTAACAGGATCCGGTCGACATAGCAGCTACAGTGGGGAGTAGTATTTAATTTAAAATGTTTTTTTTTTTTTTTGTTTTTTTTTTCGTAATAACAGCACAAAAATCACTGGACTGACTCTGGAGTCTGGAGTGATTGTTTATATTTGCAACGATACGATAATCAAGATATTTTTCTGATCTACAACTCCTGAGAAATCTGAAATAAATTTCAAAATTGACAATGAAATCAATTTGATCATTGATAAATGATTGGCTATAGAGCTGATGCGTTTTTTGTTGATTTAAACGAAATTATTATACCCAAGGCATCACGCACACATCCTTCCATAGCCGATGCGCGTCGATGTTATATTGAAATTAAGCGACACCTATGAATTGACATTCGCAAATGAGTTATCTCCCTTGTATTTAAAGCTTTTTTTTTTACGAAACTAAAAGATATTTAATAGTTGAATTTAATTAGACGTATTTAATTAACATTTTCTATTTTGTTTTATGATATTAAATTCATAATTGGAAATTTCAATTCATTTTTGTTATATTTTAAAACGACATAGTATGTGTACGTTTTTGTACTTTTTTGGCAAAAAGAGTTTTTCTTCTACTTTAATTTTCTCTAGAAATAGTTTTCATAAACTTTTTATCAAATACCTATTTAAAGTTTCATGAAATAAAAATGGGGGAAGGCAGTGTTGAAAGAAATTATAAAGTTTAAAAATAAACTTTTAAACTGATACATATAAAATTTCACTTTCCAAAAAAACTGTAGCAGTCGCTTCTTTCTACGAATATACGGCTTTTTCATTGATTCATTTTATTGCGCAGATTGGACAGTGATATCATCTCTCCCCACAAACAAAAAATAACTTTCTTCATTTGAACAGCAGTGGCAATTAATATTTTAAATGAACAAGAAAAACATGGAAAAAATATCAGATTTAAACGGGAAACGTGAACAAAGTGTAGCCATAAAATTTTGTGTCCGACTGGGCAAATCGCCAACAGAGACGGCCGAAATGATTCATACGGCTTACGAAGAGGCCGCACTACCACAAAATAAAATTTTTGAGTGGCATAAAAAGTTTTCGGGGCTTACTGTCGTCGATGATCAGGTAAAAACAGAGGGAAGTCCCGATGACGACCCGGAAGAAGGCGCATCTCCTTTCAATGCTAATGTGTGTGAGGAAAGTCACCAGGCCCGTAGCATTAAGGCCATGATTAAGAAAGACCGTCGGGTGACAGAAGAACAAGTGGCCGAAGCAATGCAAATGGAATTGGCTCGAGTACATGTGATTATTCACGAAATTTTGGGTTACAAGAAAATTGGAGAACGATGGAAAAAGAAAAAGGCCAAATTTAGGAATGACCTGTAATCCTGCATAATTTTTTATAATTCTTCTTAACTACTGATTTGCATTGGAACTCGAGCACGCACCTTGGTACCTGAATACAATCCCCCTACACACATACAGATACTTACATTGACATTCATTACATAAATATAATATCCCTTAAGTTTTTTTGAGGGGATGTATTTTTTAACAACTTACATTTTATGGTTTCCACACATTCGTCTGCTAGCAGACGACACAATGGGGAATCCTGAATGTTTCAATTTCTTTATACATACAAAAGAATGTGAAAGACCAGGTTTTTAAAGTCTTTACGTGTACAGATGCTTGTTTCTTAAGCAAACATCTAGAAATTAACTCTGCATTATTTTTTTTATTTTTTAAATCAAGAAATACAGAGAACAAAGCCAGGAAAGATATGGCAATTAAACATTTATTTAATTATGTACCTGTACACACACACACAGAGGCATAAAACTAACATGCATACATACACAAATGAGGGCTACAAACACAGTTGTTCATTACCATCAACAAACAACCATGTTGCACAGTATTACTAAACTAATATTGTTAATTAATATTATTAGTTATGTATTTCCTTTCCTTTATTATGGCGAGTACTTCCACTATAACTTTGTGATACTTGTGTATTTGTGCAATAATTCCAAATTTATATTTTCTAAAATTTTTATAAACTTTTTAGAAGATGAAATTAAAATAAAAAATGTTTTCCTTTACTTTTAACGCACATGATTGTAGTAAGTTGTACCAAACATAACATTATATATATATATATATATATATATATATATATATATATATATATATATATATATATGTAAAGGTTTTATATATTTATATATAAAAGTTTATAATAAAGCATACACTTGATAGTCAATAAATCACAACCTAGTCTCTCTACTTCTTGTAGAATAAAAGTTGTAATTTAAAGAAATGTTTACAATAATATTTTTAGCTGTTTCTCTGTATGTATGCATGACTAGATGCATGAAGAAATATCTTATGTTGTCCACGTAAATGCATAAAAGTTAATCTAATGTATACAAAAGTATATCTTATGTAGATATATAAGTTGCATATATATATATATATATATATATATATATATATATATATATATATATATATATATACACACACACACATTCTTCTATAATGGTACTGAAATATATATAAATAAGCATATATGTATATGTTGAGCATTTTACATTGCAAATAGAATAAGATATTCTTGCTATATAATTAATAAAACTTCACAGACCATTATAGAGTAAAAATATTATGCTACCCAATAATGAATGTCACATTTACTGTATACATTGTTTATACAACTGTACAAACTATTATAAGACAGAGGTAATATTAAAGAAATTATATTACCTCTATTCCATAATTGTTACATGTATTATATGAAATGTATATACAAATGTGCCAACTGTTATGAGACAGAGGTAGCACAAAATGAATTACACTACCTCTTTCCTATCATGCTTGTTACATTTAGTGTATAAAATATGCAAATGGTGCAAATATTATTGGGCTGAGCATTAAATTAGAAAAAAAAAAAACAAAAGAAAAATGGTATAAAATGTTTGTCTAAAATTCTTAAATTTCTTATTTCTTTTTAGACAATATTATCTGATGTAAACACTATTAACCAATTTACTATGAGAAATCTTTGTCAACATTAGTACCTGCTAAACTTTCAATGCTACTGCTGAATTCATCTTTAGACAATCATCTCTCAGTTTCAGCACAATGCAACATCATTCTTGCACTCACTCAGGACGCTCCAACAATGCCTTAATGTCTCATCTCATAAATGCACAATAACAAATAAATCTATTTACCTACTTGCATAAATCAATGCATACAAATACATTCCAGTAAATACTAATGTAGGACATATTTTTATTCATATTTATCAAGTCATTTTCTTCAATTTAATATTTATTTTTCATCAGAAAAATGAATTCTAAACAATTCATGTTTGCACCAAATTAGTTAACCTTTTCAGAAACCTTTTTTCAGTGTGAGAACACCCCAAAAAATATAGAAATCATTTTACAGATAGTTATATAAGTTGTGAGTATAACATTATATGCCTAAATAATAATAATTTATTTTTTATATATATATATATATATATATATATATATATATATATATATATATATATATATGTAATAAGTGGACACTGAGGTCAACACTGAATGGCGACAGTCTGTTTCATGCTTGAAGCAATCTTCAGGTCATGTGTATTGTGTTTTTGCTCAACTATTATATATATTCTGGTCAATGGTGCATTTTGTGTAGCAAGGTCTCTTGGATTATTCTCATTGTTATTGAGTAGGCAATAACAGTTATATTAAATTATTCTAGAGGCTGTTGAGTGAGAGTAATTGTGGATCCAAGTGCGGTTATTTATACCTATTTTATAGTGTTGTTTGTGCTAAAACACAACACACATGGCCTGAAGATCGCGTTAAAGCATGAAACAGACTGTCTCCACTTGGTGTTGACCACATTGTCCACATACGTTCTATCTCTGATATTGAGTATTTTTACCCATAAATATGGCATACCTTAAAACCATATTTTTATCATATATATATATATATATATATATATATATATATATATATATATATTATGAAATGGATTAATTTTGACAGTTATTTAATATATTTTCTGTTTATTTGTTATTTTTATAGATATAATTTATGCTCTGTTTTTTAATTAAACATTGATAACATATATTGTTATCTTAACTGAATCATGTGATACTTTTACTTTATTTCATATTTATTTGAGAATATGTTTTTCTTTTTTATTATGAAATAAAATATCATTTTATTCAAATTTGTCAATGTGTTTGTCTATGACAGGTGGGCCACTGATTTTCTGACACCATTGGTTCTAGAACGATGCTGGATTATCTGTTTTGCCAAATCAAGAGAAGTGTCGAAATAACAATTTGATAATACACATCTGACCCATTAATTATGCATCTCTCTTATTTTGACAGCCTCTTTGATTGTTAGAAATTCATATTGAACTATTTTTAAATATAATCGCACCTTTGGCCCCTATTGAGTTTGTCTGGTACATGCATGAAATTTAAATGTTTCCTTCCAAAATTTAAATCCTGTCCAGATTAAAAAAGGTGCCAGACCCCATCAGTTGGCAAAAAAATAAGTGGTGCATCTGTATTTATCCACATTAATAACAATTAATGTATTTGTGTCTCTGATTTACTTTATCAAACAATATTGTTTATTGAGAAAGGAAGAAGTATGATGTGCATTGTCATTGTGTTGTAAATTTTTTTCCAACACAAATACAAATAAAAATCCAATGAATTGTTGAGAAGACGAAAAAAAAGTGAAAAGGCTGTGAAAATGATAATCTTCCAAGGCTACTTTTTAATAATTTCACCCAGAGCAAGGCAATAAAGCCACTAACGCACAAGGGATTACTGAGTGTGAAAGAATATGAGAAAAGAAAAAGATTATTAATGAATGATAACAATAAAAGAACAGAAATTGAGAAGACAGAAGATAACTGTTGACATTGCATTTAAATTTTTGAATATCAAACTTAACTGGAAAGCAATCAGCCTTAAGAGAGATCCACAAGTGAGAAGTGAAATAGAAGAAACTGTTAACATAGAACTTATGGTCACATTTAGCCATTTCATCTGTAAAATGATGAGACCTTACCGCCAATCTAGTACTGCAGTTAAATTCATGAAGTCTAGGTACCAATGAGGAAAGTTCCTCAGAATAATTACCATGAAAATATTTATAGAAAGGCACTGAGAAGCTACATTATAGCAGTAGGAAAGTGACTGAAGCTAAGATGTCAGGTCAGGGCCAAAAACATTGTAGATTCTTCTTTGGATTTTATCAAGAATCTCTAAATATATACCAGAAGCATCAAACCGGATGTGGCAGCAGTGTTCAAAGCAAATACAAATGGTAGATTTATAAATATTTAACATAGATTCTGGTGAGAAAAATTGTCTAACACAACCCAATAAACCAACTTTCCTAACATCAAACAAAATTAAGAATAGATGTATGGAAACCATGTTGTATTTATTTATTGAGAGGTTTATTCATCAAAATCTTGAAATGGATGAAAATTAAATGAATTATACAATCTCGGTGTCATTCAATGTATGAAGTATGGACCTTCATGCCCACAAAAAACAGTGTGTCAAAAGGACGGGTTTTTCCCTTAACACCCCTATTATTTTAACTAACTTCACTCCTTGGCAATGTGTATTGTTTTAAAAAGTGATGATTAGAATTGTAATAAAACCTAAACATATAATGAAAGATCAATTTAAACATCTTTTTGTTCTTGAGAATTTACAACAAAATATTAAACACTATTAGATTTACAAGAATAATTTTATATTTACAACATTTTAAAAACTAATACAATTAAAATTAATGCAATGCAGTATTTATCATTTAGAAATTTTAAAAGAAATAAATATGAAAACAATTTTTTATTCATAGATTTATAAACATTTACTAACTTATTAAAATGTATTAGCCAACTATAAAGAAATCCTTATTATTTTCCATTTTATAAACTTTGAATCAATTGGCAATTAGCCGGTGTTTTGCCAGCCATTCCAATAAACAATCTAATAAATAGAGTTTATTATTTTTGTTGTCAATTCTCAAGAACAAAGAAAATGTTTATGAAATGTGTAAGCAAATATTACAAATATTGAGCAGAGCATTGAATTAAAAAAACAAATGACATTTTAAAAAGTAAAAGCTAAAATCTGGTGAAAAAAGTTAATCTTTACACAAAGGGGAATTAAAGTTGTGTTGAATTAAAAAAAGAAATAAAGTGTAAATCAAAATACTTGTTACCATGACAGTTACAAAAGATACTGAATGAGTCAAGTCACTTTCTTGCAAAAATATCTGTTATGATATGCATTTGAATTTTAGTAAATATATTTTTAAGCTTCCTCAGTTAAAAACGTTTTTTTTTTAACGTTTCAAGACAGTTACAAACAGGTTTTATTTTAATCATTACAAGAAAGAAAAAGGGAATTATAAAAAAAAAAGAGCATTATGAAAATAATGAAACTCATAAACACTCACTTTTATAATTTATAATATTAAAGTTGGATTTTAATTAAATTTTTGAAAATCAATATTATGCAAAGATAAAAATCAGCCATTTTCTGTCTGAATTTCTGAGATGAGGAGTTATCATTATTACATTATTTATTATTTATATGTGGACTCTTGTCCTCATCTTTGTTATTATTATTGCAATGTTTTGGCCATTGTACCCCTTGGCCCTTATCAGGTGTATGTCAAATATTGTTTTCTTTTGTCTTTCTTTCTGTATTAGTCACTCCTAATAGTAGATTATTAGATGAATTTTGTGACATAGTAATTGTAAGTTCAATCCCTGGGCCAAGAAGTATAAGCATACATTTCACAGCCCAGGGATTGAACTCACAATCTGTTATGGAAGCACATTGGACTAATCATTAGCAGTCCAGATTGACGAATTATAGAGCCAAGTTTGAATTCACTCTCATTCATTACATTATCTTATGTGCTAATACCCTTGGAAAAAATATGAATCCATCTCTTCTCCCTCCAGCTATGGTTAAAATAGCAGGACAGACTGGTTCCTATAGCCTTGGGTAGCAATAAGTCTCAGAGAAGGAAACTGAATTCAAACAAGATTGCACTATCCTAAAAGTGTGTATACAGGTGGCTAGGGATCTGCTTGTGAATCTAAATCCCCACTGAAATTCCTACTATAGATTTGCCTATGACTTCTGCTACAATTGGTTAGATTTCATTTGAATGCGGTGGGTTTGTTTGATGGTGCTGGCTCAACCAACAAGGTGAATGCTGCCACAGGTACAATTACAGGAAGTATATACTTGAACTCACCTGAAACAGGGTGAGCAATAACTGAGCAGTACTAAAAATAAGAACTAGACAAGATATCCCTAGACATGGGCAGTGGAACAAGAACAGTATACTCTGAAT
Organism: Acanthosepion lycidas; assembly: GCA_963932145.1. Taxonomy (NCBI): domain Eukaryota; kingdom Metazoa; phylum Mollusca; class Cephalopoda; order Sepiida; family Sepiidae; genus Acanthosepion; species Acanthosepion lycidas. The sequence goes on along the minus strand of OZ010596.1, from coordinate 41,639,151 downwards.
TCTGAACTGAACCCTTTTTTTAATCTATAGGGATAGATTTTTCTCATTTCCCTGCTCATGTCTAGGGATATCTTGTCTCATTCTTATTTTAGTACTAAGTTATTGTGGAAAATTTAACAACTCCCCAAACTGAGTCATTAAATTTGATGAACAAAGTGAGATAATTGAACAGTTTGAAAACCTACTTTATACAAGAAATACATTACATAAGGAGAAAGAGAATAGAGGATTGCTAAAAACCTATTCTTTTAGATCTTAAAAGTGAAAGCATTGGGGATAAAATCTAAATATTAGGTTGGTGCAAAAATAATGTCGTTATTTTACGTTAAAAAATACGTCAAAAAACGACATTATTTTTGCACCAACCTAATACATGTCTGTTTGAAATAGATGAAACACTTACCTGAATGGTGTTCATGTTCTGCTTCTATTAGCTGCTTTATCCTTGCATCATTCAGGTTAGCTCGTGGCCAGCATTGCCTGATCTGGAGGTGAGCAGAAACACATCTCTCTGCTCTGTGTTCTTCTTGGCATCTCCACTTGGCACCTGAATTCTGTTTCATGCCTAATTTTGGGTTCCACCCATTATTATCAGTTTAATAGACTCTTATTATTATCAGCAGGAGTTATCTACCAAAGGGAGATAACCTATATTATTTATATTATTGATCACCCTGTTTCCACTGAGTCCAAGTAAACACTGCCTAGCCTAGGGATTGAACTCACAATTGCTGTCACCAAATTCACAAACCAACACTTTAATTCACTAGGCTATTGTCCCATTCATAAGACATGAATTTATCATCATCATCGTCATCATCATCAGCATCATCAGTCCCATGACCGGGTGTAGTTATAAAGTTGCTTTGCCGATGAGCAACCTGACCAGTTCCTTCTACATATCTAAGTTGAAAACTGAAGAGGTATTCATGCATGTATAGTATCTCTTGGGCATGCAGACTTGGCAGGTCCCATCCTTTACCAGCTCAAACATCCAATGTCCTCCAACTGAAGACTTGTGGCATGGATATGTGCCTGTTGATTACAGTGAGCCATTGATTTCAGTCTAGGAAGCCCTCCACCCAGTGATACCATGTCATCACCACACTGGCTGCATCCACAACTCTTGGGCCCAGACTACACCATTATACTAGGTGGCCATTGACCCTACAAGAAGGTTCATCAGCCCTTTGACAGGTCTTGTTTTTAATCTTGCTGGATGTCTATCCACCCCTTCACCAGAAAAACTTAGTGGAAAACCAATTTAGTTGCTGATGACACAATTATACAGCAGGTAGTACTGTGTTACACAGTACCAATCACACTCATAGCATGACCTGACATACTGAGAAATTTCAAAGACAAATATTTTACTTTGATAAGATTCATTGATTTTTTGGCATCAAGTACTGAAGAAAATGGCAACATACCTCGAAGACCAAATCTTTTAAAAAAGAGGAAGCCATAATCTTCAGGGAGAAATTCGAGCTTTGGATGGTAAAATTCAGGTGATTTGTATCAAAACCAACCTGGATTTAGAGGAAAGTGGTTTTATGACTGGAGAAAGGGATAAATTTGGTTTTCGAGTCAGTATCAATAATTGGTTTGCTGATATTGAGGAATCTGTTCACGAAACAAGTATTTCCCATGGCAGTGAAGCCAGTTCCTTATCCAACAGCCATTCAATGATCTCAACTCCCAAGTTACAACGTGCTACCTTTAGTGGTATTAATTCTTTTAAGTTTGAGTTAAAGAATTTTAAAGCAGAGTTTAACAACTGTACTAATTCTAGCAATTCTAACAAAGCAAAGCTAGCTCTATTAAAGAATTATCTTACCAGTTATGCTCTTCAGCTAATCTCACATCTTATTTTAGAAGACAACAATCCTTACAACAGTAAGTCTGTTAATGAAAGAATTTCTGGAAGTGACTTTTATAGTTCATGAGATCTTCAAACAAATAATAACCAGTTCTTCTCCCAAATATAACCCTGATTTTGTGAATGTTCAACAATATCTTGCCGAAGTGAGGGTTGATATGTATGAGTTAAGAACCTCATATGGTATGAATTTTTTTTATAGATTCCCTTGAATTCCAATTTGTAAGTCACATCATATTTGATAACTACCCCATAATCTAAGGCAGGAAATCAATCACAAGGTAGGTAGCAGTTACCCTTTCTTAAGAGAAGTATTTGAGAATTATAATGAAGTCATCTGCACACTGATGAAAAATAAGGGGCCCTTCTGTGTATATGAAAAAGATACTAAAAGTAATAAATCCAATGAAAAGGTAAATAATGTTCCTCCCTTATACAATTTCAGTATCAACTCTAATGGAAAACTATGTAAATTTTGTGTTTCATCCCATGAGCAGATGTACAAAATATCCTACCTACAAGTTAAGAGTGGCCAGATGCAAGCAGCTGAAGTTATGCAATAGATGTTCCAGTGGCAAACATAAAAATGAAGATTGCCCTGGACTTCAGAATAAATTATTCCTTTCTTGTAAACAATGTTCTTCAAAGAGACATATAACACCACTGTGTAATAATCATAAGAAGGGAATCTCTTTTTTTACTTATGTGTGTGCTAATAGGAATGAGGAAAACAATGCTACGTATAGTGGATTGGGGAGCTAAGAAAGTCTCTATAAACTGCTTATTGGACACAGGTAGCCAGCAGTTGTATTTCTCTAAAGGAATATTAAAAAAGTTAAAATGTCTTGACTAGAGTCTGAATCCCATTGATTTCCAAGTAAAAACTTATTTAAGTGTTTCCAATAGATTTTACCAAGTCATGTAGGGAGTAAATGTGGGCAAAGGGAGTTCACTTCCTATTCCCATTTTGTTAGATGACAAAGTTAACATACAAAGTTCAATGACTTCAGCCAAGTGATAACCAATTTGACTAAATTAAATTACAAATTAGCTTTTCTCATGATAATGATAGTGATCAAATTAACATTCAAGGAATTCTGGGAGTGGACATTTTCCAGAATATGGAAGATATCAAGATTGTTAAATGCATGACTAACTTGATGTGGAAATTTTTTAACTCTATTTCTTACTGCTTTATTTTTTATGGTTTTTGGATCTCAAATTGTTTCAATAGTAATTGACTAAGTAAAGGATATATGTATGAAATAGCTAGTCATATATTAATTATATGGAACCTATAGATCATGGCACATTCAGTATACCTTTAAATAAATTACACTGGTTGATGTTTTTTTTCAACCCAAATATAGTTGGGCAATGGGCATATGTTTCTGGGTTATTTTTTCATGCTGAATCTGAAAATAAAGCCCATTTTTACCATCACACCACATTTTCTCAGTACAGATAATTTCTCTTTTTCTTAAAATAGTCCCAAATACCCATTTAACAGTGATATGCCAGGGCCAAGTAGAACCAACCTTAAATGTTTTCAGGTTAGAATAACTTATAAAAGAAAAAGTATCCCAATAACTTAAAGAATGCATTTTCAGTTCAGAAAAAGCCATGATATTTGTCAAAATTGAAAAAATATTGATTTTTTATTGATTTAGAAGTGGAGTTCTGTTCATAATATAAATACAGTGTAAAATCAAGCCTTGATTTTTTAAAGCGTTATTAGACTTAGTCTGTTATTTACAAATATCAAGTTTGAAACTATACTTACATCATTGATATCTGCATTTTTTAAAAAAAGTTTGTTTTAAAAATAATTGTTTTTCAGGTGGGGCTTTTTTGTGGAAGCACATGATAAAATTTTTACAGATAATAATTATTTATCTTAAATGAAGAAATATATATATATATATGTATGTATGTATGTATGTAAATATTCAGATATAACTAAAAATATATCTGTAAAAGGATAATATGAATAAAGACAAAAGGAAAACTTATCTTAGCTAACATGTTTCATTCTCTGATGAGCTTTATCAAGGCAAATGTAAGGATTTTATTTTGCAACAAGCATTTATAAACAAAAGTAAAAAAGTTGTTAGCTTTTCAAAAAATGTTTAAATTTAAGAAACACTCATAAATATTCACCAGGCTAACTGCAAAATTTAGGTAAATTATGGAGGATAGTAAGTGACATAAGTTAATGTCTAATATACAAAATTGAGTAAATGAAGTTGTTGAATTTTTGTATAATGTAATTCATATTTATATTATTTTAGTTTGACTTGTCTTTCTCACTTTTTCTCTCTAAACCTGCTTTTTACAACTACTAGAATTTTAGTGTGTGGCAGACAGTGATATCACTTGTGACTTTCAGGCAACATGTCCATGTTTGAATATAGTTTAGAGAGCTACCTTTAACAGTTTCAGTTAGAAAAAGGATAATTCCTGCAACATATATCAATAAACTGAATAATGTGTCTATAAACTAAATTGTATATTTATAAATTGAATGGTATGTCTACAAGGTAAATGATATGTCTATAAACTATATGCAATGTGATATGTATTTTTCACATAGCTTTTTGGTGAATAAGGCATATCTGCATAACCTATAAGAGTTAATTTCATGTTCACTTGTTGGGATCTGTCTACCCAGGCTTTTGTTGCTACCTGAGTGTCGGGATTCCAAACATTTAACAAAAACAATAGCAAATCTTTTAAATGAGACATAAAAAAGGTTATTTGCAGAAGTAAAAAGAGAAAACATTAGTTGAAATAACATTTATTATAATCTTCTCAGAAATATACAATAGCAATAAAATGTTTCATTTTCCTTGCAGTGAAATTTGTTTTATAAAGTAATTAAGTGTTCTTAGTGCTTAGTGTGAAATGTATAAACAGACTTACTTTATGACAGTCAGCCTAATGTGTTTGTGAGTTTGTAGACAAAGGCTTAGTAGGCAGTTGTTGGTTAATCATTTCTATTGTGTGTGTGGACAAGGCCTTAGTGGTTGCTGGCTGTTTCACTTCCTTTGTGTGCATGTGCATGTGCATGGGTGTGTGTGTACATGCATGTAGATAAAACTGCCCTCCAAAATTTTTGTGAGCCCCAAGAAGAAGTATGCTTCTATTTTTATATCTATAAGGGGATTCTAAATTTAATTTCACATAGAGGTGTAAGCTTTTTGAATACAAGGTTTCAAAATAATCTTACACTGGCTTGTGAAAATCTTTTTCTGGAATTTGTGGGAATGGTAAAGGAAGTTATTATTGTTATTTTCTAAATGGTCAAAAAAATAACATGTGATATGTCTACAACTCTGTTCACAAGTATTTTGGTGGTATTTGCTCTTGTTATGAATGTTTATCAAACAAAACTTCTGATGGGATTTTATTGGTTGAAAAATATTTATAGGATATTAATTGCTGAATCTGCTGTCCAGTGTAATTTCAACAGTTATGACATTTGTAAACGTCCATGTATAGAATTTTGCTGCCACATATGGTTCAGTACTCTTACTATTTACCTTGAGCTCATTGATATAATCCAAAGAAGAATCAGCAATATTATAAGTCCTGATCTAGCAGCTTAGCTTCAGTCACTTTCCCACCACCGTAAGGTTGTCTCTTTGTGCCATTTCTATAAATACTTTCAAGGTAATTGTTTGGATGAACTCTTTACTATGGTACCTAGAATTTTTTTAATTTAAGGAGTCCACATCTCATCAATTTATAGTTGAGTTGGCGAGATGTAACTGTAAATTTTATGCTAACAAATTCTTTTCTCACACTTCTTGCTTTTAGAACTCCCTTCCAGATCCATGCTTTCCAGCCAACTTTAATCTGCAAAAATTTAGATGCAATGTCAATCACTATCTACTGTCCTCCTGATTACTCTTCCTGCTCATTATTGATGTTTCTGTTCCTAATTCTTCCACACCCTGTAAACCCCTGTCTTTTAGTGGCTTTACTGCCTTGCATGCAGTGATACTGATTAAAAATGTTTAAAAATATACCTTTTAATAGAAGAACATATTTCTAGATTAATATAAACAAAGATCTTCTTCAGAAAGAATGCTTTTGTGTAGCACAACAAAATGATACCTATTTTATTCTCCAGATTGGGTTGCAGCTGAGCTAACTATTCCATTTTGGCATCAGGGATTTATTTGCAAATCTCAGAGCTTCACTAAAATTACACTGCGTCATTTTGATACTTGTTAACCTGTTTTCTGAGTTTTTCTTTATTATCATTTTCTCTTGCAACGCTTCTTACTTTTTGTAATTGTGTGCCGATCAAGATTTTCATTCTGTTTTGATTTGGTTGCCACTTTTGTAACAAATGTCTTATTGTTGTCCTTTGTTCATTGTTTGCTCTTTTCAGTTGTTGTCATTTTCTCTCCTGCCATATGTACACTGCCCATTTGTTTTTGTTCATTGAAGCTCTTCTTCTCTACATCCAGACATTGTCATTCCATTATCTCTTGTCTTATTCATTCACTGTATCTTCATATTCTATTTGCACAATGCCTTTGGAGGCAATTTTTGGGATTTGTAAAAATAACTATCCTTGAAATATAGTATGTTCTAGACAGTCTAGAGTCTAGAACAAGGACCATAGCATGCATTCTCTGTTGTATGTCACTCTCAATTCTCTCTCATTCACTGAGTGTATATATATATATATATATATATATATATATATATGTGTGTATATATATATATATATATATATGTGTATATATATATATATATATATATATACACTTAGTATATATATATATATATATATATATATATATATATATATATATATACACTATATATATATATATACACTATATATATATATATATATATATATATATATACACTATATATATATATATACACTATATATATATATATATATATATATATATATACACTATATATATATATATACACTATATATATATATATATATATATATATATATATATATATATATATACACTATATATATATATATACACTATATATATATATATATATATATATATATATATATATATATATATATATATACACTATATATATATATATATATATATATATATATATATACATACCCAAGTATAGGATTGGTGTATATGCAATAAATTCCAATAACTAAAAAATACTATTCTTAAAAGAGTGCTCAATACAGAGTCGAGGAAATATAATTTATTTGAAAATTATAACATAAATATGTTATAAAATCACTACAAAAATAGCCATTTTGTTTCAAAACTTCTGGTGTCTTATCAAGTGATGGTGTTGAATGTGGAATAAAGATTTTTAAAAGGTTCAAATCAACCAAATATCCCTTGACAGGGGAAATACTATTACATAAGCTGCAATGACCAATCAAAATACAAGTATATGAGAATTCAAAAATCTTGTTGCGGGACCGATAAGGATGTCGCCCCCGCAATCTTTATGAAGAAACGTGTGAACAGCCAAGACAATGAGGGGACAAAGGCAAAGGTTTATGAAACAATAATGTCGATTTTATTAATGCCAATTGTACAAGAGTGTACTCTGAAGAAATGTGTTCAAGTCAGTGTCGGGTCCAGTATGACTGGTTTTGTTTAGGGGGTAGCTGCTTTCGGTCGTATAGGTAAAACGAATATAGAGTTGATCGGCGAAACGGATGTAGCTGGTCGACTGCCGGATGGGAGAATAGACGGGAACAGCAGCAGGTTGATCGATGTCCCTAAACAGGGCCAAGTCAGAACAGTGATACGACTTTACTGGGCAGATCGACCGCGGAAATGGGATCGCGTCAAAGTGTATCCCTTGGCGAAGACGGAGTCCCTAAACAGGGCCAAGTCAGAACAGTGATAGACTTCACAGGGTGGACCGACAACAGCGATAGACTTCACAGGGTGGATCGACCGCGGAAACAGGATCGCACCAAAGTGTATCACTTGGTGAAGATGGAGTCCCTAAACAGGGCCAAGTCAGAATAGTGATAGACTTCACAGGGCGGATCGACTGCGGAAACAGGATCGCGCCAAAGTGTATCACTTGGCGAAGATGGTCAGAGAGGTGATACGTTTTCCAGGGCGGATCGACCGCGGAGACGGGATCGCGCCGAAGAGTAACACTCTCGACAAAGCACCGGAAGCTCACAAAGGCAGCGTACTACACTTTGATCCAGGCCCCCGGGCCGAGCAGCTTGGATTTGGACGAAAAAAGGGGCTAATGATATTTGGAGTGATTTATTCAAGTGCTCCCCGGCTAGAGGGAGTAGAAAACCGTAGATATTAAATTAATATCAATTGTTGTCCGATGTTTGAGAAAGCGCTGCATAATCCGATGCTCACGAGGTACGGTTTAGCATCAACGATATTGGACTAGTCGTCTGGTTTCTCGCATGTTGCTTGACTTAAATCTGCGAGATCAGGAGTTGTGAAGGTCAAGGCCGTCTTTCTAAGGAGTGGCTAATGGCAACCGCGACAAGCTTGACAATGAACCTTGGTTATAATAATTAATGCTTTAATGTTAGGGTTAGACTAAAATAGAAATCATTCTAACTAATTAATATTAAATTTTACTATAAAATTGAAAATTAAAAATTACCAATTTTAAATTTTAAATTTAATCTGTATTAAATTTAAAATTTTATAAAATTATTTAAAGAAACTGAGGAAAAAATATGTTTTGTTATTTATTTTGTTTTAATTGAAAGGTCAAAAATTCAGTTAGAATAAACGTTAAAATCTACTGTTGATGCTAAACTTCATTACAGCTTAGATACATTTGAAGTGGTGATATCAGCAGGGGAGGGTGAAATCTTGTAAAAGACAATACATACACAATCAGATTATAATACACAAACACATAGACATATTTAGATATATAAACATGCAAAAACACAAAGAAACAGGGAAAAGATGTCCACGACCCTTAAAAAAAAACAAAAAAACAAAACAGACAACATACTGATCAATTTGAACCTTTTAAAACCCTTTATTCTACATTTCTACATTCAACACCATCACTTGATAAGACACCAGAAGTGTTGAAACAAAATGGCTATTTTTGTAGTGATTTTATAACATATTTATGTTATAATTTTCAAATAAATTATATATATATACATATATATACCTCATTTTAGGATATTACATCAACATGTTAATAAATGCTACATAAATGCAGTCATATTTCGATGTGTACTAACACATCTCATCAGGTGTTAGTAAAGCCTTTTACTAACACCTTATGGGATGTGTTAGTACATATCGAAATATTATTGCATTTGTGTAGCATTTGTTAATAAAGAATTTTGCTCTTCTTTTTGTATTTAGCCGTCTTTTAAATTAATGTTACAAATGTTGTAATTTATATTTGATTCATTCTCATTTCATATGGAATCATATGTATATATATATATATATATATATATAT